>CALNVZ010003433.1:11170864-11198157 GCA_940671915.1 Paracentrotus lividus
ACTCTCTCTCTCTCTCTCTCCCTTTCTTTCTACTCATTCTCTTATTTTAAGCAGGCATAAGTGCTAGGTTTATATCAAGTTGGTCTAAGATCAGTTGGTCCAATTCTCTGATTGTCTAATACCACATGGGCTATAAAAAACCCATTCGGTCTAATAAAAATTTGGTCTACATGTAACTTCTTCTTGGTCTGTCTAATACATACTTGGTCTAATTTTCATTCGGTCTAATAACCACTTGGTCTAATCGCAAACAGTCTATTTTCATTTTGGTCTAATTGATAATTCCCAAATGAATAATTGGTCTATTACCAGTTTGTTAAATAGATTGACAAAGTGGTGTTAGACAAAGTGGACATCAAACTAAATACTTTAGATAAAAGAGGAATAACACAATGGTAAATAGGCAATGTGGCGATAAGACCAAAACACAATAAGACAAACTGGTTGAAGATGAAATGGAATGAGACCATGTGGGGCGAGATCAAATGAGCGTTATTCAAGGTGCTTTTAAACCAAATGGCAATTTACCGAATGCTAGGATATGGACGTGTTAATGTGTGTAATTGGGTATTCATGGACTGAGTTTTATCACTAATATCTACTTTTTTTTATGCTGGGAGATCAATCATAAAAGGAATACCGTAAAGGGATTGTATCTGGTTATTTATGCTACATCAATAATGAAAGGAATCGGCTACTTTGTGTCAAATAAAAGGGGGGAAAAGACGCACACACACTGAGCCGGCTAATGCTACTATCACAATAAAAAAAAAAGCTTTTAGGTCATACAGGAAACAAGAAAGTCATGTGTATGTGTTTGCATCATAATGCAAGTACATGTTTATAAAAATACACGTACATGTAGAAGTATTTATGACTAAATACAAGCGCGTGATCGTATTGAATCCAATGACCGGGGTAATAATATAGCGCTTTATAGGAAACTGGTATTATTAATATTATTAATATGCAAATCAAGATACATGTACTACTAGTAATGTCCTACAGGATAAGGCAGCTTATAAAAAGGTATGCCCATGTTCCGCATGCTGTGGCCTACTCAATAGACAGCATAGGAGGCGGTTCACTGTACTTTTAACTAGGTTCAGTGGCGACACTTGACATGTTTCTCTTTTTTAATCTTTAACAGGTCCTCAATGGATAGTACATATATATCTGGAGAAATAGTCCATGATGTTAATGTGGTGACACCAATTCAAAGGCCTGATGTCACACAGGACCTACCTGACAATGAAACACAGAACGATAGTCCTTCCAACGAAGCCTCTCTTCTTGGGAATACCAGTACCTCCAAGACTGAAATACCTGACACAGAGACAAACAGAGACAGGTAAACAACCCATTCCCAAATATTCTGATAAGCTTTGTATCATTATGAATGACATTATAGCAGTGCAAATATCCATGTCCACAGAACTCAAGGTGAAACAATGAAAATCAAATAAAATGAAATACAAAAACTTAATTTGTATGAAGAAATATAGATCAACTCTTAGAATTGAAAACAACATTGGTATGAAAATACTAGATGTGGGTGTGAAGTTAAGGCATTTAGACTCAGAAGGGTATTGGCATTGAAGTTTAAACTAAGGCAAATTATTATAAAAGGTCATGACAGTAACTAGATGTACCTTTACAGCTAATACACTTTAATGTATATTTCACAATTCCTTTTTTTTTTTCCCCTCATATTTTTTTTTTATTATTATGCATGTATTTCTTCTTGATCACATAAATACATATACCCGGTACACATTAAAGTTTCCAAGATTGCTTCCCTGTGAAATCTCTTCTCCATATCAAGATAAAAAATGACTGCAGTGTTACAGAGTGACTTAATTTCTTTTTCCCCTCGGTCTTTGTTTCCTATCACTGTACTGTATTTCTCAGCTTGCCTGTCTGCCTCTCTCTTGAACTATATTTGGACAGCAATGATTACAAATAATTCAAGGGCATAGAGTAAAAAATCATACAGTGTATCAGTGATAAAGAATGGTAAATTTTTGTAATAATATCAAAAGTGTTTGTATTGTGTATTTCTGCTTTTCTTTATTGATAACGAAATCCTGGCAAAAATCCAAGATTTTCCTGAATGAATATTGACAAGATGATGACAGCTCTACTGCAATAATTAGTCAATTATTATCATTAAATTTTTTAAAATTATTTCATATTGCAGATCAAAGGGCCTCAAAAAACATACTTTTTGGGAGATCATCCTTGGGTATATTGTGTAAACAATACAGCTTGAAAAATCAACAATATCTTCTTCTTTAATCCTTTTACATGTAGGTCTCACGGTATGTACCAAGGTCTAATACCAGACAGGCGACCCTTAATGCCACCAAGAAGAAATGCAAGAAGCATCGCAAACTTACAAACAACAGTGGAAGTGCAAAACCGAGAGGATGATGCCCTGCTCTCTAGACTCTGTCCTTCTGATGAAGAAATAGAGAACAGTCAAAGGTAACCCTAACAGCACACAAGGATATGACTCAGTATTTCATCCTCAAATTGGCAACAGTCATATTTTATTTCATTCTTGTGTCCCTTTAGAATACTTCATTTCAATGAACTTGGATGAATAATTATAATAGGCCTACAGGGGAAATTATCTTTGGTCCTTGGGAACAGAAAATATGAAAATACCAGAAATAAACAACAAAAAACACTTTGTATCAAGTATCCACTGTATTGTTAATTTATTTGTGCTTTGATAGCTTGAAAGTGGGTGTTTATACCATCTGTATTTTTCAACAACTAAACACAAACCTTTGTTGTAGGGCTACTACAAGATGAATAAAATTATAATTGTTCATGCTTTTTCATATTGTATTGATTTACTTATTTATACATAGGCCTTACCTTCTCGGACTAATCCCTGATGATACCCAGCCTGCATGTCCAGCACAACGAGATGACAGCCTACTACATCTACCAATGACCGTCGACACAGAGACCCCACATGAAGATACATGTACCTAGACCGTGGACAGATACCTTCTTGCCTGACCCCTTCCATCAGGCCAATAGTCATCTTGTTGAGGGTGCTAAGAGAGAAAAGAACAACAAAGAACCAAAGATTTCTTTGAAATATTCACCAGTGGGATGTTTCACAAAGATTTACCACTGCACTCATATTTCAAAGGTACCAAGTACATAACATGTTGACAGACTTCCCAATTGCACGCATCACTGAGACTGAGCATGAGCTGATACGAAATAAAGAGCACACAACTTGGAATTTAAATACGACTTTATGTCAAAGTTTGTGAAACAGGCCCCTCGTATATGCTCAAGGAAACTGTATATTAAAAATATGTCCTCAATTGTTGAATTTACAATTACCTTTACCAGTCTATGTGGATGAATGTTCTGTGCAGTATTTGTTCACTCACGGTACATCCAATCAAATACATGTACAGCTCACATCGAGCTAGATGAATTCATCATTTTACACATGGTTGTTGCTTGATGAAATAAAGTAACTGTTCCATAGCTAAACCTAGTCTAGAGATCTTGAAAGCACACAAGTTATTTTCACTCACGGCAATACATTGAAATATCTTTTCCTGTCAACATTTCTAAAATTCACATTTTTACATCACAAAGGGTAGGCCTACATGTACAAATGTACAAAACGTGGCTCTACAAACATGAACATGAATACATTGCTTGAATAGACCTCTTTAAGATCAATATTTATTTTATTTATTTGTAACATAAGTTTCTGAAATGCTAGATCTCTGATCCACTAGTACATTGCTTTAGAGTTTGTTATCATTTGTAAGTCCAACTTTAAAGAGAAAGCTACAGTGACTGCTTGTTTCAACACTGCCTTCCACAAAGATTTGATAAAGTTGGCATGCTTGTATAAAATACTATTCATTAATAATTTTCTCCATGCTAGTTAAAATGGATGTTAGTATTTACCATGTACACCTAACTAACTATAGCTCTAAAACAATGTCTTCCATAGTTACAAGGAAATGGATTGGAGCACTTGACAATCCAACAAAGCCTTGAAATTCACATGGTCAAAAGAACATGCATGTACTAACTAGGCTGACTACTGGTTAACTACTTGACTTGCCAAGCTGGGAAAAAAACAATAATCCTTCTTCGTAAAGTGCTATTACTATGTACAGTAATTTATTTTGTATACACATGTATCTAGAGATTTCTTATCTTTCATAATAGATTTTTTTTAAACTTTCCTACATCCATAACTATGTCTTTTTATATAATTAAGCAGACAAAGAAAAAATAAATTACATGTATCAATATACAATATGGCCTTCTGGCATCTTTATGTGCTTTCTGATGATTCCAAAATACATAGCGCCTGATGTGTGGCAAGAGAAAATAAAGATAGCAATATTTGTAAATAGGATGAGCCCAACAATATCTAATCAATATATATATATACATTCAACATGGTTCCAAATGTGTGAATGAGACAGGAAATGAAAGAGACAGAAAATGAAAGATACAGAGAGAACGATTGGCAGACAGAGTGACAGGGAGAAATGAGAAAGAAAGGCAGGTAGAGACAGAATGAGGAGAGGGCGAGATAAATATAGAAAGAAGAGATGGAGATAGAAGAGAGAGAGTGGTATAGACAGAAGAGATGGTGAGAGAGAGAAGAAAGAGAGATGCACTGTATGTAGAAGAGGGGTAGGAAGGGAGAGACAGATAATAATAATAATAATAATAATAATTGGAGACTTATAACGCGCAGTTTCTATATGTATATACTCAACTGCGCATGACATAGTGAAATAATTAGGATAAACAATACAAATATTATAGTTATATTAATGCTAAGGGGGAACCTGGGTCTGCATTACAAAAGAAATATCTATGAAAAACTTTCCTGAAACAGATAGGTTTTCAGGTTGCTCTTAAAAACATTGATTGATGAGGCATGTCTAATTGTGGCAGGGAGACTATTCCAGAATTTCGGTGCAACGCAAACAAAGGCACGGTCACCCAGAGTAACCTTTGTTTTACAAGGTGGAATACTCAGCAGCATGGTATCATGGGAGCTACGGAGCCTGTAGGACTGGGTGGCTGATTTTAAGGTCAGGAGTTTACTGAGATAAGTGGGGGCCAAGCCATGGAGTGCCTTATAAGTAAGGAGGAGTATTTTTAATTTAATTCTTTGACGAACTGGAAGCCAGTGCAGATCATGAAGAAGTGGGGTTACATGAGAGAGAGATAGAACATAGAGCAGAGAGAATGAGGTAATCAGGGGCGATATTCACTCGTAACCATTGGTCAATGCCCCCGATTTAAAGCTAGAGCTCAATTTTTATACTTAAAGGGATGCATTTAATAAAAGGTAGGTTTAGTTACTTTTTCTTTTTGACATTCAAAGTATAGCAAGACAGAAATATGAAATAATAGACCATTGAATGGGCTTATCTACCATCATGATAATCAACAGAAACTTGGCTGAGTAAAGATTCATGTTGAAATGATAATTAATGTTTATATGTGTAGGATATTAACCCGTTGCATACTAAGCCCGCATATATGCGGGCTGAAGAAGCATAGAACATCCCTCTTGTCAACCGTTTATTTCACTCACGATAGCATAAACAGATAAATATCTTATATAATTTAAATCATCTGTCATTGATCTATTTAAAGCTGTCTTTGTTTCATCTGTAAATGAAAAAAATTTCTTGCAAGCATGCTTGACAATCACGATTCATTCGGCTTTATGAAAAGTTCTTAGTATACAACGGGTTAAGACAAACTGCAGTGAACAATCAAGTAGAATGTACTTGTTCCCAAAGTGCACATAGCCTAAATTTCAAAAGTGCAGTGTACTATTTTCATTCATTCTTTTGTCTCATCTTTGTTGGCTCTATTTCAAAACTTCTGAAATATTTCACACCTTTTTTCTTTTTTTTTTCCACAGCAGGTAGGGTACCTCATATACATTATCTTCACTTGCATGAATGCATTCTAACAATGTGAAGCATTGCTAAAACCATCTGTTCTAAATAATAACTCAAAGGAAAATCGATGAGAGAACAACATCACTCAACAATACAAATTTCTCCTCAAGAAAAAACTTTTCAATGCTGCAGTATAAAAGTACATATGAACCTATAATCACTTTAGATGAAAATAAACAGAATCTTTTAAATGGACACATTCAGTGTGGCTATAATATCCAGTGGCAGATTCAGTCTTGGGTGCAAGAGCTGCATTTCCCCCCCCCCCCTATTTTTGGGGGACCAAATATTGAAGTTTGTTTGCCTAATGTCAGCTAAAGAAAGCTGGTATCTGTCCCCCGCCCCTTATTCCCAATCCCTTGATGCGTGTGGAATTACAATTTTAATGCACAAAAGACTGTAAAGGATGGAGGCGAGGCTTGAAATTAGGCAATAGCCTGAAAACTCCCTGTATTTTTCATTAGCGGAAAAAGCAAATTATCATTGAAAGATTTTCATCTTGTCCATTTTGCTATGCATTGAATAAATAATAAATAAATACAAATATATAAACATCAAAATGTTTACATCCTTTGCTACAGAAAAGTGAATTATAATCACAATATTTTAACATTTTGTTTCTTTTGAAATTTTTAATTTTGATAATTCTTTGTACGGCATTCACCATTTCAAGGAAAAAGTTTATAGCCCTAACATCACTCACAATTTTAGTCTCAGCAGGGGTAAACACATGGTAAATTATGATGTTTCATCAGCTGAGGTTTGGGGTAAATTTTGTGTGTCTAGACAGGATGCATGCTATAAACAAGAGTAAATGTGGTACATTGTATCTCACTTTGAGGAGACGTTCCAGTGAATGAAAAAAATCCTGGTTCAATTTTCCCGTAGTCTCTAGTCTCAAATTGTCTCATGGCAAGTGAGATACCAAAAAAGATTAAACAGATTCCGATACAATAGAGCAGATATAATATGGCCAAGGCAAATCCTTTCATTTGTCTTTTTGGGTGGTTTCCATCCCTGGTCAAGATCAATGTATGGCAAGGCTGGTTTAGAGCCAGTCTACCGTATCATCACCAAGTTCACCAATGCCTTCATCAATCAGGCCATGAATATATTCTGAAATAGACACAAGCCCAAACAAAACCCTTTCAAAGGATATCTCAGGGGAAAAATGGCGTTAGTATAGCTTTAAATTACTCTTTCACATGAAAAAGAAATTAATGTCACATAAGCTATGCAATTTTAAAAGGAGGCCCTCCTCTTGGTTTTAACTTTTTTTTCTGGGACGCACTGCATTGAGAGAATAGGAGAGACAGATCTAGACAAAAAGTGCACATACCCTAAATTGAAAATTTCAAAAGTGCAGAGAACTAATGTCCTTTGATCTTTTGTCTTGTCTTTGTTAGTTCTATTTTCAAACTTCTAAAATATTTTCACACCCTTTGTTTGACAGCAGGGTTTGGGTACACTAGATCTTCTCTTGCATGACCTCATTCTAATAATGTGAAACATTGCTGAACCATCTGTTTTAAATAAGTCATGCGAAAACAGTAGAGAAATAAATACCATTAAACAACATAAATTTCTAAGATCATATTATATATTTCAATAACAACAGATCATGAATAAAAGTACATACGAACCTGTATAATGCAAAGTGCAATCACTTCAGAATATTTTAAAGGAATACAGTCAGTGTAGCTATTATATCCAGTGGGCAGTCCAGTCTTGGGCAACCTTGGGGAAAAGAGAATATTTCATTGATCAATTAATGTTTCATTAGATGGATGGTCTAGAGAAACGCTTTGAACATTATTCTTCTTTCCATAAATGTGTGACAAACAATGAAAGCCCCAAAATGAATTTATCCACCAATTTCAAACCAGATCTCATTCTACACATAATTTTTGTTTGCAATATGCTTCAAAGAGAAAAAAAAAAGAAGAATAACTATAAAGCCCAATTGTGAATAAATACAACAAACCCCTTTTACTACCCTTCTACTTGGGAGTTACGTATGGCATTAAAACAAATTTTGTTGGTTAGGGTAAAAGCAATATAAATAACAACATATTTTCATGATATAAGGGGTTTAAATATAGTTTGGAAACTTGAATGACATGTTTCCAATGCTTCATCAATAGGCCATGAAATTATCTGAAATAGGCACAAGCCCATACAAACCCTTGCAAAGGAAATCTCAGGGGAAAATGGGGCAGTATACCTTTAATACTCCTTTCACATAAAATAGAAATATGTCACAATAAGCTATGCAATTTGAATAGGAGGCCCTCCTGTGGTCTTAATTTTTTCTGGGACACACGCATTGGGAGAATAGAAGAGAAGATTTTAGACAAAAAGTGCACATACCTAAATTGTGATTTCAAAAGTGCAGAGACTAATATGTCCTTCAATCTTTTGTCTGTCTTTGTTAGCTCTAATTACAAACCTTCTAAAATATTTTCGCACCCTTTTGTTGACAGCCCAAGTATGGGTACACTATCTTCTCTTCCATGTGAAACATTTGCTGAACCATCTGTTTAAATAATTCGAAAAAGCAATAACGGAAAGAGATTCCATTATACATATAAATTTACCCTAAAGATCTATTATTGACCCTTATCAAAATGATATGAAATAAAAGTGCATATATGAAAACTGTATAATGCAAAGTACATCACTCAGTCTATATTCAATGACAATAAATAAACAGGCAAGATTTTAAAAAGGACACAGTGTGGCTAAAAAAAAAAAAAAAAGTATATTCCAGACCAGGACAGATCTAGTCTTGGGTGCATTGGCCATGTTCCCCTCCTAATTTGAGAACTTGCCATTGACATGAAATACGTAGACACTAAATGTTAGTATTACTACAGCTGGTTACTGTACACCCCCCCCCCTTTTTCTTTTCTTCAAACATTTTGATCAGCAGCCGAATGCATAAATAAATAATAAGAATAATTCTTAATTTATAAAAGCGCAACTTCTTGCCTAAATGAGGCACCCAAGGCGCACAGAAACATGATACTAAAATAAAAGTAACTCTACAAAATACAAAAATATACAACTTAATAATTATTCAAAAATTAAATGAAAAAGAATTAAAATGTACAGTCAGATAATTTAAGTTGACAGGTCAACAGGTCTTTCCAACACGCCACAGCCATATGTTTCCAAAATGCTATCTACGTAAATTAAATAAAATGCATAGTAGAAATTATCACTTGTGAGACTTTCTTCAATATTCTAACAAAACCTACCTTGCATTTGAAGATGATGACCACATTATTTTTTTATTTCAGGATGGACTGGTTAGGAAGAAATAACCCATAAATAAGCGAAAAGCTAGACTTATTCCCCTCTGTGAACGGTTGGTCGCGAGAGCTTGATCAGGTTTTCCCTGTGTAACAAATACAATTTAATACAAGTTTGCTTGAGATTTATTCATTTTTATAAAGGAATGTTCAAACCATGTTTGTTGTAAAATATCCCAATAATTTGTCAAGACAACGCCAGCTTAAATATGACAAATAATTTATTTCATGAAAATTTCAGTCACTTAAAACAACTATTGAGTACTAAAAGTGAAGATTTGAGCTCTGTTAAATGAAAGGTGCAAGCCACGAGTTGCACATAATGTTAACGCTCTTCACAATTATAAATTTATTAAATGTGTATCCATTGACTCTTTATCATTAATTGCTGCAATGTTTGAATTTTTTCAATTTTTACTATTTCCATGCTTCTTCCTAGAATTAGTAGTATGAAAAGTGACAGTAATAAATATTACTCCACTTTCCACTTTGCATTTCACCGCATTTAGCAACTAACCAAAACCACCATCCTAAATACATAACCACTCTTACCATAATAATCAATTCTCAGAGACATTTCAACTAAAAGGGTAATCTGGGTGGGTGGGGTGGGTATTGGGTTTTGACAGATATTTATCAATCAGATATGATTATTTACATCTGGGACCAACCTTTCAAATCACCATCCGAGGGACGTGACTGGGTTTAGAACCGGGGTCCGCTCCTTGTCAGTTTGTAGGCTGATGCAGAGAGTAGACAATGAGCGTCACCGCTCCAACAACTCCTGATCCAAGGGCAATTAAATGGAAAATGAAAGAAAAAGAGACCAAAAAATTTGTACATGTAGTATAAAGCAATGACAGGTTTAGATCTAGGTAATCATTTTTCTGACTTTTTCCCATAGATAGAGCCAGCACATTTGGTAATACAATATTTTTTTTAATTTTGTATCACAATATTGTATATCTTCAACAAAGCTAAAGGAACATAGTATAAACATACAGAGTCTACATATAAAAGAATTGCACATGAACAAACATAAAAGAGTAATAGTATACTACAGTCCAGGTCAAGGCACATTACTGCCAATGCAGGACATAGGCCTACAATACAAAACATAAATTATAACAACCGACAGATCTAATATAGATCTAAGTCATATTGTTATAAAACACAATTAACAAGATAGATATTTAATCTAGATCTACATGTAATTGAAGCTGTTAGTGTTGTGTTTTAAGTAGATCTCTAGATCTATTATTTTTACAGATGGGTCATTCCAAAGGGTTGGGGCAATTTTTCATGCAATGTCCCCTGTAACAGAGGTATCAACTTTTGCAGTTCACCATGAAGATCAATTCAGCTGTTTTGAGCTGTCCATGAAAAATTGCTCTCTTTTCTCAGTAATAGACATTGAAATTGGAAATCTTTTTATGGATTTCAAGCAACAGGCATACAAAAAATCTACCACCGTTACAGGGACATCATATTGCTTTTACATGGACAAGAAATTTTTCATGATCGAGTCAAATTGCAATATGCCAGTCTTTGAGAAATAATAAATGGGACCCCATTTTTTTTGGCTCATGCCATTATTGAAATATATTTGCCTGGTTTGAAAAATATATGGATTTGGAGTTGTGGTATGTCACAAAAATTGCTCCAACCCTGTGGAATCACCCTGATCTTAAAAAATGAAGAGGGAATAGGCTATGACAACAGTTTTTTAAATGGAAAGTTTGGGAATTCTAGTGAGTTGTTCTTCACACAGGTCTGCAATTAATTCATAAACCAGAGGACACAAGTTCAAACTCTTTATAAAAAGATCTCGACTAGAGCTCAGAAGTAAATTTTTAGACAGGGTATTTATCGGAATGGAACAGTTAATTTGCTAGCCGATGACGATTGAAGCTGAATCTTTGGATAAATTCACAGATTCAAGCAATTGTCGGACAAACACAGAACTTGTGAGGCGAAAGATTTTTGCTCAACCGCACCATCCAGCACAAGCACCAGTTACACACATCGCCTGTAATAATCTTCAAGTCTGAACTGAAGGACACAGGTCTAGTTACACTGAAGAAGAAGAAGAAGGAAGATTATAACTCTGTCTCTGTTCATCATGCATGCAAGCTTTCATTGAGAGAACATTGTTGGGAGTCTATTTGATATGAATAATGCAGACTAGATCTAGATATCTAAGTTAGATATATGTCCACCACAACCCACCATGGCATGGGCATGGGCATGGCATGGGCGTGGCCCACAGAAGCGCAGCATTACGACTACTTGACATTATCGACAATGAATAAGCTCGCGGGAAGCTACGGCGGGGTAACTATACACAGCCCCGTTGCCGAAGGCGACGGGGCTGTACTTCCACCACCTCCATTTACAGCGAAATAATCAGCGATGATGAGCGATCAGGTGATTATACTGGTCAATTTAATCAACCTTATGTTAAAATGTTGTTGTAAGGTTTCTATGATGTTTCACGCGTAACAACGACTAAAAATGAAAGTAAATAAGAGCTTCTTGACTTACCAAATTGAATTTTCCGTTGGCCTTGTCTCTTCTCATAGTGTTGGTGCCATCGCTGCCATTTTTCTATGACGTCATTTTACTGTGCGAAGACGTATGGCGAAGACAACGCACTCACGGAGAAATATACGTTGATGGACTCAATTTTCCTGTATTTTTCTACATTATTAACAGTTAGTTGATTACTTCATGTGAAACATTCGCAGATGTCACCAATTCGAGGAAAAACTTCAAAGATTTGATTCAATGTGAGTATGAATTCAAATAAGGTATTTTTGACCACGAAATTTGTGGTCTTGTATAGATATTTTCAAAACTTCGCCAAATATGTCTACTGGTTCGTCAGTTCCCGTCGCTTCGCGACGGGGGCTGGTCGGTTTAACGGCGGGGCGGCTCGTGAGTGCACGGTGCCCTTGCCCTCCTCACACTTGACAACTCTTACTCCACTCACAGTAGGAGCAGCAGCCTGACTGGATCATGTAGGCCACGGTGGTTAGTTTGAGTTATGAAAAAAGTAAATGATTAGCTGCCTTGGCATTTTTTTACTCTTTGAAATAAGCGGCAAAGTTAATCTACATGATAACATGCTTACAAAAATGACAAATAAGGAGTTACCTATCTATGACTTCAATCAAAATCCTCGAACACAGGGAATTCTCAACTTTCGCTTTTCGACTATTATTAGTCTCGACTTCAGGATGGAAACCCCTAAATATAAATTTTTAACAACCATTCAAGTAATAATGATTAATTTTTCTCTCTTTTTTTTTGGGGGGGGGAGGAGAGGGGGATGGACTTACCAAATTTTGGATTTAATCATTTGAATATCATCATTTTCAAAACAACCTACTAGACCTAACAGTTACACCATGACAATTGTAATGTTTAAAAAAAAGTCTGTAACATAGGCTAAAAAGTTTTTTCTTTCTTTGTTTGTTTCTCACTTTCTTTCTCTCTCTCTCTCTTTTAGTCTAGGAGCCAGCTACAAATTTATTTACCCCATTTTCCCTATAAGGTTTGACCCCTGAAAGTGATGTAGTTCAGTACAAAGATCGAGGAAATCGATGTCAGCTGCTGCGACAGTGGGGGACTCGGCCCCCAGACCCACTCTAAAAACCCGTTTTGGGACATTTATTTACCCCATCTTCCCCATGGACCAAATTTTGTCAGTGGGAAGTAGTATGAATGTACATTGCAAAAATATATTAGCTGACAAAAAATAGTGGGGGAAGGGCAGAACTGACAGCTTCAAAGACCCCCTCCCCATACTGCGCATGCGTCGGGTCAGTATGCCGCACGTAGGTGCATGATATCTCTGTACATGGTATATATAAAACACATAGCAATCCTCTGTTCTCTGCTGATGATTCAATATATTAGACTTATTTGTAAGTTAGATTATAGGTTTGACTTGCCCGTTCAATAGGCTTTGATCTCTAATTTATTTTATTTATTTTTAAGGGAAGTTTTTCGATAAACAGAGGTCTTGAGAAGTGGGTAATAAATGTAATAGACTGTGCAACTCCACTTTTTTTTTTTAATTTTATTTTTTATTCATACAAAATCTTTTCGAGGCAAAGAAGGTTTCGAATACACATTTAATTTCTATAAGATGGATAAATCTAGGCCTATAGGCTATCTTGCAGATCAACGACATTGCTAGACCCCCCCCCCCCCCCCAATCGCCTGCACCCTTGGCCTTACATTCATCTTTCCCAGAAATAATAAGTCGTAATACAACATAATTATGGAATCGTACTATAATACATTTAGCTCAAAACAAGGCTCTGCGTAATGTGTTAATCAAATTGATTTAATAATGCTAATGTTCATTGCATTTACACGGGTGCAGCTCGGCATGTGTTATTCATTTATTTTTACACAATTGCAATACAGATAAGCTACGGATCCGGGTTAGGAAATCAGGGGAGGGCACTGATCTGTTAGTATACAGATCAGGGGAGGGGCGCTGTCAGAAATATTGAATGATAGGGGCGTAGTTGAATATATACAGAAACTGAGTGGTTTTCAATAAGATAGTATTGTGCCTGTGCCTGGATCCGTCACTGCAAATGTTTCACTATGTGTTGTATTATGTATATTAGCCCATCGGCTTAATTTCTTATTTGTTATATATTGGATCAACAACAGGGACAACTCCAGGATTGAAAGTAAGCCCCCTACATAATTATTTAGAGGGTTTATCGTGTTTCATCACTTGTGTTATTAGCAATATCTGTTAAATTATCCAACCAGAATATCATGTCATGTTAGAATGTAAACTTTAGTAGTACATTTTTAAATTTTTTTTTGCATCCAACTTCCAACTGTTTGATACTCAATTATTGCAACTGTCTACAATTATCAAGATAGTTTTCAAAAGGTGAAAAGTGATATCAAATTTGTCAATGGGAACATTACTTTTTTTTTTTTAATCTATTAATTCAGGGGGGAAATGCAATATCATAGCCACATTGACCATGATATTTTTCTTTTTTTTTTTCTTTTTCTACAAAGTACAGTCATGTAATTCCAATTATTTAACAAAAGAGGAGGAAAAGTAATAACAGTGTATCAGAAATTCCAGACTTTGATTTCATGTTTCATATTACATTGTTTGAATAGAAGACACTGAGTGTATGAGTCCTACCGTACGAAGATGTGAATAAGGAAAATCACGAACAAAAGATGAGAGAAAGCGGACAGGAAAGAGAAGGGGTTTGTAAGAGGGAAAATAAATGCAATGAAAGATAATAATGATCTTTAAAAAAAATAAATTATTAGTCATCTGAATAATATAATAAGCACTCAGAATTGTCACAAACACCCCCATTAATTTTGGTTGCCTCCCCCTCCTCCACTCCTACATGCTTTCCAAGAAAAGTGACTCATGAAATAATAAAATGGCTTATAAAAAATATACGAAAGTTAGTATTTTGCAACTAATGAAAGATTATTCCATTTTCTTCATTACATCATTATTACATGCATACAACATTATATATTTTTTTAAAAATCTCTTTCTGTCTTACACACCTCTCCAATTCCATTTGATCATATTTTGTCCATGATTCTTCTCATTCCTTTCCTCGTACGATATGCCTTATCATAATTGTAAAGTAACAAATAAATTGCACCATATCAAGTGAGCTGCATTTTGATTACGTATATTATATTATGATTTTTCGTTCTTCAAAAGATGTGTGAGCGGGGAGGGGTCTAGCAAAGCTTTGATTTGTATAGGAATAGGGCATATATGCCTAGTCTGTATCCACATATTCATGGCATCGAGTTTATAATTCCAGACATATTGCATTGCAAGATTATTGTATTTAATCAAAATTAATTAACTTCCTATTATTTTCAATCGGCTGATGAATTTAAGACCTCAGTTCATCGGATTTCCCCCTTAAAATAAACAAATAAATACATATAAAAGGGATCAAATCCCAATTAATAGGCAAGTCATCAATAATCTAGCATACAAATACGAATGAAAATGAATTATAAAAAATAAATAAACAGAGTATTACCCGATGTTTTATATACAGAGATATCATGCACGCTATTATACACGGAGCACATCGCTCCCGACGCATGCGCAGTATGGGGGAGGGGGTCTTTGAAGCTGTCAGTTCTGCACTTCCCCCACTATTTTTTGTCAGCTAATATATTTTTGCAATGTACATTCATACTACTTCCCACTGACAAAATTTGGTCCATGGGGAAGATGGGGTAAATAAATGTCCCAAAACGGGTTTTTTGAGTGGGTCTGGGGGCCGAGTCCCCCACTGTCGCAGCAGCTGACATCGATTTCCTCGATCCTTGTACTGAACTACATCACTTTCAGGGGTCAAACCTTATAGGGAAAATGGGGTAAATAAATTTGTAGCTGGCTCCCAGACTATTTCTTTCTTTCTGTCATTCTTTTTTCGTCTTCTTCTTTTCCTACCCACAACAAAAATAAAAACACAGCTTTTGACATCATTTTTATTGGTGTGGCACTTTATATCAGTGGAATTCATTGTGACTAATTATATCTCAAACAGTACACGGGCAGCGGAGACGGGGGTGCCTGAGGGGGCCGCCCCCACACTTTTTTGCCAGAAATTTTGATATTTTCTAAGGGGAAAAAAAGGGAAAAGAAAGAAAAAGAAGAATGGGAAGGAGAGGAAATATGTGTTTAAAATACACTACCTTCGGGTTCATTAGAATATAAGCCAGTTTTTTTTTTTTCGCGCTCGCAAGGTTCTCTCAATAAGGCACATTGACTTAAGTCCTATATTAGTAAAGCTATCATGTGTAAAATTTTCTTCTTTGTTTTCAGCAACATCTTTTGTTAAAAAATCTCTCAGATAAAACAAAAGAAACATAATACAAAACACAAATGTTAAAAAAAAAACTTTTTTGTTTCATATCTAAAGGTGGGAGGGTGAGTAATCTTCTTCTTCTCGAGTCCTTTCTCCTATTCTTCTGTTTGATTCATAATTATACCTGATTACATTTTAAAGGTCATAGTATGCATTGTATACAGTGTGTCCCACAAAAAATGCTAATGGCCCTTTAGATGGGTATAATATTAAAACTACAATATAATATTGTTTATATCTCTACACCCGTAAACTACAGTTCATCTTCTGTAACTGGATGAAATTTTATGTGATATGGTCCAGTAATCACAAAGGTATGAGCATTTTTTCATCACACATCAGGAAACCTCTCCATCCAAGTTTTTTGTTAAGTACACTGTCCGTCATAAAGGTGGAATATTTTTTTGCCGCTATAGCGACATGATTTTGCTCTGACTTCCATTTCTTGAATATGTTTGTCCCTGCTTTTACTTTTCGGGACCCTAGCTATATCTTGGACATTCTCCCAACCCTTGACGTGAACCTTTTTCCAAAAAAGCTTTGTTAACCCCCATGATGCCCATTTTTGTCATTTTTTCTCATTTGGGGGCCCCTTTTTGTTTTCCCGGCCGATCAAGCCCCCCTCAGTCCTACCCCAGGAAACGCGACTGAGGTGTACTGTTTAATATTGTTCTTTAAGTTAAATCTATATTTCTGGGGACAGGCTTAGGTCTCTTGTCTAGGGGAGGGGTTGAAGTAAAAAACGAGATTGGTGAAAATTCGGAATATTTTATTCCATCTTTATGCTGAAAACAAAAGAAATGAAAAACAACCTTTAACCCTTAAATATCATCATTTCCCTCTTAGATTTTGTTTAGCCTTGATGACAAGGCTGTAAATAGTCATTATTGATAATATTTTATTTTGATTTATGTTTGGTTGAGATTTTACAATACAATTTAGGGAAGATAGAAATTTCCATGGTGTAAAAATGAATAACATCAATGTTGAACCCGAATCAAAATAAATTTTTACCCCTCCCCTAGACAAAGGAGTCGAGCCTGTAACCATACATATAGATTTAATTTCAAGAACAATAACACATCTCCACCTGAGACGTGTTTCCTTGGGGTGGGACTGAGGGGGCCTTGGTGGGTCGCGTGAACAAAACAGGGCCCCTAAAATAAGATTTTCTTGTTTAAGTTTCTCCTTTTGAGAGAGTGATAAAAATGCATGATTTTACATGAGGTCAGTAACTTTTGTGAGACTATTTCTTAGACCTGAATATTTGAAGTCTAAAAATATGGAAAGCTATGTGCTAGGTTTATGATATTTTCACCAGAGTTAGCCAAGAAATTATAGAAACAGAAAATATATACTTTCTGGTTGTATTCCTATGACAAACATCTTTTTTAAATGGTTGAAAGCAGCATTTTTAATGCATTTTATTATTTTTTCATGAATATTAATGAGCCTTGTGACGTCACATGACCTTATAATGATTTTTGACCTCATTTGCATTAACCCTAACTTACCTGGGGGGGGGGGCCATCATGGCCCCCCCCCCTCTACATTTTTCGCGATAAATCCCCAGTGCAAAATTTTTTGATCGCGCCGCTCGTTGACTTTTTACTTTCAAGTCTTGCGCATCTTTTAAAATTATTTTCGCGAAAATCGGGCGTACCGTTACGACGTAACACGATTTTCAAAAATTTTCGTCAGACCAAAAATGGCTTAAAACGTGATTTCATGTACAAAGTCAATACAAAATGTGTTTTCAGCTAGAATTCATAAATGAGTGATTATTTTTAATTTTATTGACAAGAGTCATTTAATTTGATGCTATTTATGGCCGAAATAATGTCACGGATGAATTGTGTCGAAAAAACAATAAAAATAAAACGTCAAAAAAACAAAGAAATGCATAAGAAATTCAAAAAACATTAAAATACATAAGAAATTGATTTTGGTACAGGAATTTTTTTCTCGTACAATTCTTAGGAATGACATAAAGAATATTTTTCCACGAAATCAGCTTTCTATGTGCTTTATTTAGTGAATTAGAGCAAAAAGTATAATTTCATGAATAAATTAGCATAATTAATTCATATAAAATGAAATATATAAATTTTGTGTAATTTACCTATACAGCCGCGTAGATTATGTCATTCTCTACCTTCATGCAAATTTTCGTCGCGATCGCGCGATCCGATCCGCGGCCGAGATCTTAGGGGGGGGGGGGCCATAATGCCCCCCCCCCTCCCAGGACTTTAAGCTCACGAAATAGCGCAGGTAAGTTAGGGTTAAGTTCATTTCATACCCTTTATGGTGATATATGACACATTATGTATACCTTTACAAACCCACTAACACACAGGCGTGGATCCAGGGGGAGGGGGGCCGACGGGCCCGGGCCCCTCCCCCCCCAAAAAAAACACAAACAAACAAACAAACAAACAAAAACAAAAAAGGAGAGAAAAAGGGAGAAAGAAGGAAAAAGGGAAAGAAAAGAAGAAAAATAAAGAAAAAGAAGGGAATAAGGCCCGATGCTTGTACAATTTTTGCCCAACTTTATTTAATAAGAAACGCGAAATAGGCTTTATTGGGTTCTACACGACCATAACTAAGGCCTTTAATGTGGAGGAGGGCCCAAGAGGCCGATTTTTCTCATATCGTATTTTGCAATATACTGCTCAAACGCCTTTTTTAAAGAAAAAGAAATACATTAGTGACGAAAAGTAAAAATAAGGAAAATATCTAAAACTAAAGTTTCAAAATATCACAAAGAAAAGACCCTCGGCCTCCTGGGAAAAATAGTCGGCCTCGTGGGAATACTAAAAAAGGTGCCCTTTTATTTATTCAATATAATTTTTGAAACCCCAAATTTTCGGCTCGCGCTTCGCGCTCGCTGATACTAAATCATAATGCACAAAATAACTCCAATTTTTACCTAAAAAAAAAAATTCAGCTCGCGCTTCGCGCTCGCGGATGCTAAATAGGGTCTATAATACACAATTATCTACCATGTTCTAGTACTAGAAAATGCCCTTTAATTTATTCTATAGAATTTTAAAAGCCCCAAAATTTTCGGCTCGCGCTTCGCGCTCGCAGATACCAATTCTGAAGGGTGTATAATGCACAATAACTCAAAATTTTCAGCTCGCGCTTCGCGCTCGCGGATACTAAATAGGGTCTATAATAGGCCTACAAAATTATCTACAATTTTTTTCATACTAAAAAGTGCGCCTTTATTTATTCTATATATCTTTTAAAAACCCCAAATTTTCGGCTTTCGCTTCGCGCTCGCGGATACTTAACCATAATGCACACATATTGATAACTCCGATTTTTAGCTCAAAATTTTCAGCTCGCGCTTCGCGCTCGCAGACTCTAATTCAGTAGGGCATATAATGCACAATTAACTCAAAATTTTTAGCTCGCGCTTCGCACTCGCGGATACTAAATAGGGTCTGTGATACACAATTATCTACAATCTTTTAATGCTTGAAATGCCCCTCTATTAATTCTATATATCTTTTAAAACCCTAAATTTTTGGTTCGCGCTCGCTGATACTAAATCATAATGCACAAACAGCTCAAATATTTTTATCTCAAAATTTTCAGGTCGCGCTTCGCGCTCGCGGATACTAAACCATATAAATGCACAAATAACTGCAATTTTGAATTCAAATTTTCGGCTCGCGCTTCGCGCTCGCAGATACCAATTCAGTTGGGTATATAATGCACAATTAATTCAAAGTTTTCATCTCAGGCTTCGCTCTCGCGGATACTAAATAAGGGTCTATAATGAACAATTATCTCAAATAATTGCTAAAAATTTTCGGCTCGCGCTTTGCGCTCGCTTTGCTTTTTTTCATTAATGAAATACCAAACACATTCTTAAAAGCATCAATTAAAATGCAAATTTTGGGTGCGCACCCCCTATTCATCCGAATTTATTTCTCTTTATGCCTCTTGTCTCAATTGCCCCCTTCTCAGGAAAAAATGCCCTTTTCCCATCTCGACCCCCAAATTTCAACTTCGTTCCACCGCCTCTAGCATAACAACTTGGGCATAACATGCCGTTCTTCCAGGTAATTAAATGGCATAGTTTGCTCTCACAGCGTCTGATGTAATTATTATGGGGGTAATAATCGTATTCATGGTGGCCATTTAAAATACATATTCAAACCACTAAAGTTTTGTTTAAAATATTCCGATTTTTTTTGTTTTGTTGCTAGTATATATTATTATTTTGTTTTCATAGGAGTAAAAATGAAATTGTTTAAATTCCTCGTTTTAGGTCAGTATAGGCCTAGGGATGTCCACTAAAGTTTTAAGTTATTTTTAAGTTGTTTTTGCTAGGCTTATTTGATAGAGCATTTTAAAAGAAACATTTTGGTACTTGAATTATCACAATTGGATGTTCCGTTTCAAAGATATGACCCAAAGAGTGTCTCAGATTACCAATGAGCTGCTAGAACACTTTTACAAGTTTCAGACAAAGCCAGAAAATGCAATAAAGCTCAAGTTTATGGTTCTTTTGTCTTTGATTTATTAAACCAAATCATACCAAACGTTTTCTATGTGTGTATCAACATGAAATGAGATTATAGTAACACACTTGAGTAGATTATACAAAGATGCAATTTATGGCAGTACAAAACTGATGGTTTGACATGTATGTTACTGTATGTGATCCAATATGACCACCGTGGAAAAATACTCCATAGGGCATGTTTCAATAGGAACACCCTAGACAATTGCAATGGGCTAGTTCATGGTGGTGTGGCTCAGAGCTGAGTGTTAGACAGGGTAGAGTAATTTTAAAACTTAAATGGCCAGTGGTAAACATTGTTCTTTGTTTTTCACCCCAATACATTTTTTTTTTTTTCAAAAAGAGTGAAATTTTATAAATATCTACTTCTCCTTATCTGAATCTATTCCAATCATGAAAAATTCCAGTCATAACACACATCACACAGAAGCATCACTTTGAACACGCTGCAGTTTTTTTTATATCAATTTTTCCAACAGGAGAAGTTGATCTTCTGCTGAGGTATTTTCTAAGGAAGAAATTGACCAATTAGGAATAAAAATGATTGATATTTACCACTGGCCAAACGACAATTTCGAAAGCTGTTTTTTATTGAAAATTTTGCTGTTTCTCTGTCTGTGTATTATTGAGTAGGCAGTGCATGGGTTATTGTTTGCATTGTAAATGCATGGGTGACTACATCCATACAGTGAAGTGGAAACCGTTCTAGTGGCTTTTTGCTTTTGTTTGGCCATCCCTACTTATATATCGGGGAATGTTTTAAACTCGCGCTTCGCGCTCGTTAGCTCGCTCCGCTTGCAAGATTTTTTTTTCAAAGTTGGGCCCCCCCCCCCTTTGGAAAATCCTGGATCCGCGCCTGATGTCACACTTAACACAAAAAAAGGCGAAAAATCACCACCTTGGGAACAAATAGCGTGGACTTGCCCTTATATGTTAAAGGCATTATTTTCTGTTTTTCATTAAATTTTTTTAAAGCAACGAGGGCATAAATTTAACACTAACCGGAAAACACACATCCGAAACAAATACATGCCCACACACATGCTCCGAGGGAATACTTGTATATTAGACTGAATGTATCCAAAGATTTTCCCCAAAAAAATTGTGCATTTGGCATTCCCACATTTTTTCCGTCATCACACAGACTTAAAATGACTGGTATTAATCCTTCAGCACTCCCAGCTACGTACCTGCCAAAATTATGTATTTTAGACTGTCAAAACATGACAAACCATTTGCAAGTGGATTCGCTGCGGTGTTCTGGTAGACAGAAAAAACGGGCGGGCGGTTAAAGAAAGAGCCGAGGTGGTGTGGGGTGGTTTCGGGCTTTTTTTTCCCTTTTTTTTGGGGGGGGTGGGGGGGTTGGTTGAGAGTCTGGGTGTGGGGAAGTATGGCGGATACAACTAGAAGGGCAATTTACAGCCTTAATAGAAAGAGGGGTCCAGGCTGAAATTTAGATGGTTTGAAATTAACAGTAAAATAGAACAAGTAAAACATATTGGAAAACTGGAAAATTGGTGAACCAAAATCTGAGATTCCAATTTTGCCCCCCCCCCCCCCTCATCAAATCCTGGATCTGCCACTGATATGCATAGAACTGTTTTATCGAGAAATGCAAAACTTGAAGAAAAAAATGATAACTTTGTTATTTTTCATTCGATTTTGATGAAATTTTCAGTGTGTACTTGATATATTTTACAGTAGGGTCTACAGTTCAAACCATCTGAATTTTAGCCACGAGTCCTCATTTAAAGGGCTAGAGGGTTAACATAATAAACCTTGGCAAAGTCAAGTAAGATACACACACTCATCAAGAAATAAAACAATAAGAATGATTGGTGTTACATTTTCATGCAGACAAAGTTTTATTGCATACACATGTATAGGACCAAATGGGCACCAATTCAACATCACATTGCTGCATACGATGTTTTGCATTTACAACATATTAAGGTTACAAAACTAACCATTTAGTCACATTTTAAAACAAATGATAATTGAAAAAAAAACAAACTAAATAAAATGTAGAGGTATACATGATCATGATTACTACTATTCACAAGACTTGTATAGATATCATTATAACACAATACAAACAATAAGTACTTTTAAATCATTAAAGTAGTTAAAATTGTTACAGACTACTTTTGGAAGTTGCTATGACGTAAAAATAAAAAGTCTGATGCAACATAGGAGACATTTTTTCATCCTATCTAAGTCATAGGCCTATGACTATATTTTATACAAATATGAAATCAGTTCTGAATCCATATACACGTACAAGTATAAGAGAAACCACTGGGGACAATTTTTTTTTTAAATAAAAATCATAAGATCAATGGCAGGGGAGTGGCAATAAAGGTCAATTTGAAAGGAAATATCAGAATGTTTCTATGCATCTTGCTGTTTTGAAAGAAAATTTGTTCCTGTCAAAACCATGACCTTCCTGCCTGGTGTCACTGCTGATATCATTCTCTGCAAAATAATAATGGATTTTGATCAATAAATCAAATTTAGCAAAGTACCAGTAATAATGTGTGTATGATGATAGAATTTTCCTTCCTAAATGCTGTTGTCATCTTTTCATACCAGGACTAAAAACCTATTTGTTCTGCATCAACAATCACATAATGACTTTGAAACCTGAAAGAGATGACGGATGGAAATATATTGTGGTCTTGATTTCAAAAGCTTTACCAAGACCTATTTGAGGTCTGGAAATAAAGGAATCTTACTCTCTTCCCATTTTACCAATTTTGTATGGCCTGTGGGCTTGTACCCTACATACAAATGTAAAATGGAAATGAACTTAATAAATTTCACTCCTGTCAGGGGGGGGGGGGGTGTCACTATACAGATAAACTTTTCTGTATCTTTTCCTTCTTTAATGGTAGTTCTGCTTCCTTTAATTCTGCAGGTTCTTTGAGACTTATATGAATGTGCGTGCACACGTGTGTGTGTGTGTGTGTTGGGTGTGTTGTGAGGGTGTGTGCGTGTGTAACAATTAGACATAAGTGCTATGAGTTTATTATCTCAGTTTTGACAATCATTATCCATTGAGTTTGAACCTACATTTTTTTTTTTTTTTTTTGTAGAGTCAAGTTTTTTATTCGATCGAACCCGTCACTCTATGAAATGAACCTAGCACTTTGAGCTACATATCATTTACCATTTGACTGCTGCAAAGTGCTAATTGCACAGTACAGGTATTACCACCGTGGCGCTAGCGCTTCAAAACAGACAAAGCTCAGACAATAGCATGAGCACGTAATATTATGTGGTCCGCGCACAGTGTAAAAACGCCAAGCACTTAATATGGTTTAACTATAATTAAGATTTACAAAACAAAAGGAAAATAAATACATGTGGTAATCACTGTAATCAACATAGCCAACTATGACAGTTTGATTAGTAAATTGAACAAATACCTGTACCTTTGTCTATATGTCATGTATACTAGAATAAACAGCTTGATTGATTTTATCACTTTGTTTCACATGCTATCAAGAGATTACTAATCACGTTTGATGACTCTTTAACAACCTGATACTCATTGTACAACAACCTGATACTTAAAGGCACTATGAACCAGTATCAACTTCTCTCTAAAACATCCATAACATAAATATGTTATAATAAGCATTATCATGAGTACAAATGTATTCAATAAAAGGAGTACATTGTACTTCCAAACATTCATGTTTTCCGACATATAGATCCAGTTACATGGTTACATTTATCTATAATGAAATGTAAAATGCAGAGAAGCAACTCAGTAAAAAAATCCTGAAAATGGCAAAAATCGAAAAAGCTGAAAAAAGGCTTTAAAAACCCATAAAAAGTAGTAATTTTGAGTAATTATATTTTCCGAATTCAGGAAATTTCCTGAAAAGTGGCATTTCTGAAAATGTATTGCTAATAGTTGTATCAAAATGTAAATGTATATTAAGATTAACACTCCAGTACATGAGCATATTACAGACCACACAAAGTGGGCTTATGCGGCGGTCACAACTCGTCGTAGGCTACGGGGCACGTGCCATCGACGTAGCCTGCGTTGCAT
This sequence comes from Paracentrotus lividus, assembly GCA_940671915.1. Taxonomy (NCBI): domain Eukaryota; kingdom Metazoa; phylum Echinodermata; class Echinoidea; order Camarodonta; family Echinidae; genus Paracentrotus; species Paracentrotus lividus. Next base: position 11,195,680 of record CALNVZ010003433.1, read on the forward strand.
GTGCAATGCACGCACAGGTCCTAATTCAACTTCTGCGAATCCTGCAATTCTATAGTAAGGGTATTGTAAAAACTTTCTGCTGCGAGGTACCTCCGCTGCACGAATTTTCTACGAAATCCATCGTAGAGAGTTGCACGTCGAAGGTACGGCGAGTTGTGACCGCCGCATTAGCCACCTACTAGAATGGTGTACATGTTTGCACAGGCTGTTGCAGATTGAGATCAATGTTTGAACTACTCAAATATGGATGCATACATGACGCCCAGGAGTGCAAACACTGTGAATCATAAGAAGTGTAATATTTCAATAAACTACCAGCAAAGAGTTCTTTATCTTTCGAAACTTTATAAGATCTGTTGTCATTACATTTACAGATTTTGTAAAAACATTTCTTTAATTAAAAATTGATTGATTTAGTGATTTTTGGTCCTTCAAACTTAAACTTGTCATATATTCAAAGCCAGTTGAGCAATATAATCATGTTTATCATAATAGCAGAAAGAGATATAGTTGATTAAATTTAAACTACATTTACTACATTTCAAACTGCAATAGCACTTATAATACTGCCTATGAGAAAAAATATGCCTTGGCATATTAGAAAAAGGCAATCAGTCTACTGCACCATTCATTAAGTAATCTGATGGGTGGGGAAAACAGCAATGATTTACATGTATGGCAAAACCTACATGTAGACACTTATATTAAACCTTTAACTCGTAGAGGAAAATGTCTCCTTTTAGTTAATACGTTATCTTTGAAACCAGAATACTACACTCTAAAAACTGAAGTGCTAATTTATGGGTGCTTGAATAGTGACTGCACTTGAAGTGCTAAATCAGCACCTGAAGTGCTGTTTTAGCACTTACCCAAGTGCTAATTTATCAACAAAAAATGTTCATGGTCGGTATGGGATTCGAACCGGGTTCACCTAGATATGGAGGAGTACCGCTGACGTTACCAATAGACCAACGGAGATCTCGCTAACTGGCTTTAATTATGACAGCATAGTAGATGATTATGGCAAATTTTAAGAAAGTTCATCATGCAACAATATGATCTACTAGCAACCGTGAGATGTGAATTGGTCTAACGTGCTCGTCAGCGCTTCTCATGTAGGGGACCCAGGTTCGAATCCCAACGAAGTCACGCCGTTTTTGCCCATTTTTGCTGAAAGTTCAGCTCACGTGAAAGTGCTAAAACAGCACTTTGAGTGCAGTTAAACAGCACTTTGAGTGCAGTCACTATGCAAGCACTCAAAAAGTGCTGATTTCAGCCCTTGAAGAGCTAAAAACAGCACTTCCGTTTTTAGAGTGTATGAATAACATAATGTCTTAGGGGACAGATTTGAATTTATTTTTTTCGTGCAGTACATCAAACATTTCTTGAATTATTACAGTTTGAATGAAAATAATTATTGAAATCTCCAAATTGCAAATGCAAAGAAAAATGTATAACCGCTTGTTTTAAAACACAAATGGGCAACTTTTGAATGGATTTTTGAAGTGTCCTAAAATGAAGTTTTCTTTCTCTTTTTTAGGTTGAATGTGGTTGGAAAAGTGAGATGAAACATAATTACAGCCAATTTGAGATTTAAAAAAAAAAAAAAAAAAAAAAAAAAAAAAAAACCTCCTGAAAATCTTGTATGTCTACATGTACAAGGTAACTTGTTTACGAAGGATGCAACAGAGCCTACAAAATAGCCAGGGATGCTATACCCGATTTATTTGATGACTACTCTACTTTTACAAACAAGTCAATGTTCATGTTTTGTTTGATGAATATCAATAGATAGAGCTATATAGTTTTTATCACATTATCTCAATTATGTATTTGATCAAGTGTCTGGTATTTTAAGTATATTTGCTTACTTTCATACTGCTGAATATAAAGATTATTATAATCAATTGTATCATAAAGACAGTATTTTATCAAAGGACATTTACTGATACAAAAAGAGGCTAAACTTTAAAGATCATAAAACAAATAAGTGAATCAGTGGTAGTAATCACATAAACCAAAAGTGTTATTAAATAGTTTACTTAAGAAATAAACAAAAAATAATCAAATAAAAGATGGCACACTTTGCCATTTTTTGTACACAAATCTCAACTTTTGGCTTGAACTTCAGTCACAAAATGTCATGTGATTATTATATATCTCTTTTTCATTAATTTTTTTTAAAGCAACGGGGGCATAAATTTAACACTAACCGGAAAACACACATCCGAAACAAATACATGCCCACACACATGTTCCGAGGGAAAACTTGTATATTAGACTGAATGTATCCAAAGATTTTCCCCAAAAAAATTGTGCATTTGGCATTCCCACAATTTTTCCGTCATCACACAGACTTAAAATGACTGGTATCAATCTTTCAGCACTCCCAGCTACGTACCTGCCAAAATGATGTATTTTAGACTGTCAAAACATGACAAACCATTTGCAAGTGGATTCGCTGCGGTGTTCTGGTAG
>CALNVZ010003433.1:11202846-11250148 GCA_940671915.1 Paracentrotus lividus
CATTAAGGTAGGATAAAATATTTCAATTTTTAACCAATTTCACTTTGTACTTTACACCTCCCCTAGACAAGAGACCAAAACCGTAAAGAATAAAACAAAAACACCCTGAGCTATTCCCATTTTAATAGAATAAAAAGGTATTGTGAAACAAAAGTTTTTTTTTATTACTAACAAAGTTGACAAATTTCTCCACTTTCTGGAAATTTCCTGAACTTGAGAACTCACTTGTTATCAACAGAGTATCTTTATGTGTACATTTTGCAGAAAAATTTCTGCATGCATCTGAAATAATTGACTTTTAATATTACTGGATTCACAGTTATTTCTCTTCCCTGGTAGCTGTTATGCTCACAAAATATGCTGATGCCACTATTAAGAACTGGACAAGCCAAATAGAACCTGAATTTATTTCGCTTTTCCCGATAATCTGTCTCTAAATAAAATGTCCTTATTGTTGAAACACCTGAAAGACATTGTTTTGAAACCCCTGTTTAAAACACAATGCTTTAAAGGAAAATCGCGTTGTTGGCTTAACGGTCGTTACAAAGAGACATAGACAACTTTTCTATCCTTCTCCCCTTGCATATCCCTGATTAAACCTTCACTTCAGACATGTTTTGCAGGGGTAGAATTGAGGGGGCCTTGGTCAGTCGGGCATACAAAAAGGGGCCCCAAAATGAAACAAATGGGCATTGTGGGGGCTGACAAACATTTTTTTATTTTTCATTCCCAGGGAATGGTTTGGGGAGCGTCCAAGGTATGGCCAGGGTCCCGAAAAAGTGAAAGCGGGGACGAAAAATTTCAAGAAATTAAAGTCAGAGCAAAAGATGTTGGTGGAGCACAAAACAAATATCCAACCTTTCTAACCAACGGTGTAGATAAGACTATGTGGACCTTTTTCTTTCTTTTTTAAACCCGCCTTTATTTTTTGTCAATATTTGAGTATAGATAAGACTTAATTGATAAATCCTATCATTGTATTTGTTGTTAAAGAGTCTCCTATAGATACAATGGAGGTACAAGTGAATGGTTCCATTTTGTAAAATTTATTCAGAAGTCATTATCCTCCATTCATTAAGCAGTCATTAAGTATGGGGTATAAAGCAGACAACTCAAAGCAGACTTATGGGCTTGCAGGTTCTTTTTCATGTAGAACTTGGTTGGCAACAAATAATCCTATATTTTAAGAGCCGGGATGAAGTGTCATAGTCTAGTGGTCTTATCACTTGACTGAGAAAGCAAGGACCGTGGGTTCGATCCCCGGCATGACACTTACGTCCTAGGGCATGGGCGTTTTGTCTACAATGCTCCTCCCCACCCAGGTGCAAAATGGGTACCCAGTAGGAATGGAACGAGTGCGCCGTAATGGCTGCCATGATTCGAAATGACCCCTTGGGATTGGACAGGTGTCAGAAAGACTTACAAGCATCCGATGACCGGGGTAATAATAATTGTAAAGCGCTTAGAGATGAAATTGTTTCATATTAGGCGCTATATAAATCGCAACTATTATTATTACTATTATTATTTTTCATCAAAACCGTCTTTCAAAAGACAACATTTTATAATTTCAATTTATTTTCTTTCAAATCTGACTGAAGTATCTCAATATCTTCAATGGAAAGAAACTCTCAAAGAAAATATTGATATGGAAACAATAACATATATTTGAATTTAATTTAATTAAATTGGCACAAAGAGTCAATGAGTTTCAAGGAGAGAATTATGTTCCAACATTATTGAGCAAGAAAAGGGCTTGTGCCCACACATTCTTATCTGTGAATTACCTATTCTATAAGCAATCATGGTTTTTAGCTACATTTAGGTCTCATTATTTAATAACCTTTGGGTGTCCTCAACTATACAAGAGTTTACTGCAATTTAACTTGTGATTTAAGGACTTAATCTGAACATGATTATTCACATTACATGTAGGTACTGGCATTTGGCTTTAAATGAATGAACATGGAGATTGTAAATGTCCGTTTCTGCAACCAAAGAAAATGTAATGATCGTTTCAACAAGCGGCAGATCCAGATCTGACAAAGGATACACATGGTCCTGTGTAAATCCTTTGTCAGAGCCGATGCAGGATCTGCCACTGTCAACCAAAATATACACAGTATATCGTCGGCTTGGAGCCAGAAGGGCGCTATTGCAGATCAAGGATGTTCTGTTGGGAACCAGAAGGGCGCTATTACCATTGACTTTGTACAGTAATAGCGCCCTTCTGGCTCTCAACGAAACATCTATAAGATGCAATAACGCCCTTCTGGCTCCCAACAGACGATATGTACATCATTCAAATTCTCATTGTATGAAAGGACTTATAATAAACCTTCCGCTGCGGGGCGGTATTTGCGAATTCACTCCCCTGTGACGGAGCCATTTCTCAGCTTGGATAGTTAGGCCGAAATTTGGGGGTAGTTTCACTTCAAAAAGCTATTATCTCTCTTTTAAATGTGAATCATAAACAAGTTTGAACACAAAACTTATAAAGCTAAGTTTCTTCTTTAACTTGCTGAAATATGGTCTACAATCGTGGAGAATAAAGGTGTAAATTTTTAAAATAAAAATGTAACCTCTTTTACGGCTTTTCGATAATATGTTGACTTTCCTATTATGTTTGTGTACAAAACAGCTATCATTGATCGCACGCACGACAGCACGCAAGGCTTGACACTGGCAATTGTATGAACTTCCGGCTATTCGTCTCCAAGCACATTGCGTCGTCTGCTAAGTTTGTAAGAAAACTCTCAAAGAAGCAGAAGTTCTATAGCATGTTATTTAACGGGTCCCTTTGTCATGCTAGTCATTCTTTGAAAAGAGGAAATTCAAAAAGGGTGATGATAGTATGATTGCACACCAATAATCCATACATATCCAGCTGTGTACTATTCAAGCCTAAATTACTTATATCGTGTTAAAACACGTTTTAAATGGGACAACAAAAATAATAAAACAAAAATGTTGTATCAAGAATCCATCTCTCTCTTGTTCTCTCCATCTCTCTCCTCTTCTCTTTATCCGTCTTCTTCCATACTCTCTGCTTTTGCCTCTCTATGTGCCTCATAGGAACATAATAACACATATGTTTGGTATAGGATGAATGACCATACCCGCATTTCGTAATGTACTGAACTTCATGGAATCACTATTTTTGCTGAGCTCAGTTATAAAAAAGTCTGATGTTTACGGTAATTCGCAATGATATAAGTACATACAAATTATAAACAAACAAACATGGGAAAAATGTCTTCAAAAGAAAAATAAGGTCAAGATTGGGAGGAAGAAAAGTGAAGACGGAAGAAAACTTAGCAAAACTGATACAAATATATCTAAATTGGAGTCAAACACCCATCCCCCTCGCCCCCTAAAAAAAATTACATTTGGCTAAATATTCACACATCTGAACAAAAATGTGTGCATGTATGGATATTTCTTGCCACCTAAAAAAAACCCCCAAAACAGCGACATAATACACAAGATATAATATATTATTTTGCTTTCTTAACCACATCTCTTTCTGAACGCTATAGGATTAAATCATTTCATCTTTTTCAATGTGATTGAATTTAAGTGTCGCAAAAATAACATAATAACAATTCAAATCGTGTTCGTTATTTTTTGAAATCCCAGTATCGTTCATCAGTTTCATATGTCTATAATCTCATTGGGCTTATTATTGTAATCATCGTTGTCATAATCGTCATCTTCATCAAAAATGGTAAATTAAATCTAATTTGTAATGCAATTAAAAGCTTGAAGTAGAAAACAAGCTAGCCTAGAAAAATATCGACTTCAAACACCCAGAGGAGAAAAAAAGGGAAAAGAGAATAAGATGTTGTCAGAGAGATAGAAAAGAGAGAGGGAGAGAGAGAGAAGAGAGAGAGAGAGAGAGAGGGGGTGGGGGACTTAAATAGGAAAAGGAAATGAAATGAAAATCCGACAACGAAATAATGACATATTTCTATAAAGACATATCAAAATAACAGAAATGGATGGATGCAATCCTTTCTCTCTATATCCATTTATCCTTCCTTATCATCCTCATCCTACCAGTGAAACACGCAATTGTAATCTTGTCATCTCTTTCTCTTTCTATCTCTCTCTCTCTCTCCGTGAAAACACCCTTACGGAACCCTTGCACGATAAAAACTAAAGAAACAAAAACAGACATTTAAAAAAATGAAAACGAAAAAAGGAAGAAAAAGAAATGGAGAGGAGAAACATGGTGTTTACTGAAAAAAAGTGATCGATCTAGAAAGATTGGCATGGGACATCACAATCGCCCATATCCACCGAGTTTGATATATTTTATTATTGAAACATAATAATATTGTATGTATGAAAATTTTACTTTTTATCAATATTTTTTTTATACTTTTTTATTATTGCCACACATGTATTTGTAGATCGAAAAGGTAGAAAAAAAAAATTAGGGAAAAATTCAATATTACATGAAATTATGTGTCAAGTTATCTGCCTGTATTACAATTTTCACAGCCCCTTCATCAGTAGAATTTGGGTTAAGTTGATAGTGATAACAAGCAAAGCTATCACTAATTAACAGCTTGTGATACCAGGATGTTGGGTGCCATGACTACGCCTTGGAGATGCCTTGGAGACACAATAGTGAGAAGGTATACTCCGGGCTCCGCAAAGAATAGTTATTGATTATCGGGATGGAGACAATAGACATAATATGGACTACCCTGTAATGTTCATAGCCTTTTTGTTACCATCTCCTATGAAAGCAAATCTACTTCTTTTTACATGTAAGCTTTGTATCATCAAGCACACAGTCTCATATGATAAGCCTACATAATATCCTTACATGCTTAGATAAACATTCTAAAATGGGTTCAAATAAACTTTTTACAATTTTTTTCAAGAAACTAAAAAAAGAGTGCAAATCAGTGGTTGTAATTTAGCGAGTTAAAAAAAAAAGTTCAACGAAATCGTTAATTTTACTTGGTATAAAAGTACATGGATTTGATCAACTGTGATATTCCAAGAAACTACCCGTTTAGCAATGTATTGCTCCTGTAGCGTACTAGTAAGTAAATTATTTCCCAAACAAAATTCATTTTATTTTGAAAACAGTCCTTCAACGGGGGAAAATAGCTCAGCCCTTTTTGACTTGGTATTTCTTTGGATTCACTTCTTGAAAATTGCGCTTTTCGTCTTTACTCCTTTCGCTTTTATACTATTTCATTTCCGTCTTTCCAATGTGTAATTCACTCTACACCCCTGCGCCCCCTAAAATAACAAAAAGAACGCTCGACCCGATGGTATCACGCAAAGGATTGTGGGATAACTGGCGAGCGCGTATGGCTGTACAAGTCCGCTTCTACATGTATCACCCGTGTGTTTATGTACACAAGGATCGTTTGCGAAAAAGCAGACAAGAAGAGATCCGTGGTTGTTACAAAATCACATTTTTCTTGGAAATTTCAAATTGAAAGGGTATGATTTGTTAACAGGATAGTAATAGTTGGTGTTCTTAGAAGGGATTTCAGTACATTTTTACTTCTTATTCTTTCTAAATAGCGGGTAAATATTGCTCTGAAAATAAATCTATTTTGTGGGCCATACATGGGCCTGCCGTCTCAGCGAGTTACCTCCCAGTGGGCCATATATGGGCCTGCCGCAGCGGAAGGGTTAAAATAATTCCAGCATAACAAAAATGTAATATTTTGTTTCTCGCACATTACATTCACCACCCAATGAATATGTAAGATTTTAATCAGTACTCGTTTTCTATTCAATATCCTTCTGTCGGTTTCATTCATTCTGATAATCTGTCAAGTACAACCGGTGGATTACAAACTACTGTTTACATAATCTGTCAATATTACTTTAACACAAACCATGGATAGGCTATCAGACCAATATCATATATACCAAGCAAACAATTAAATATACACAAGATTGCGGAGAGTTATTTTTTCTTGTTTAAATATTTACATTGCAAATATCAATATAGATAAATGACATGATGTTAGCAAGCATTGAAAGAGGTTAGCAGCAAAAACAGTAAATGTTATCTTATCAATTGATTGTGAGTCAGGGAAATTTCTTCAATGAAAAAAAATGACATTCCAGATTATTGTTATATGAGTACCCTCACTTAGCTTTTTGTTTTGAACACAAAATGACAAAAAAATCTTAATTTTTGGCTTGAGCTTTGGCCAAGTTTGGCCAGGTATATACCCTACAACTGACGGTCTAATTTGTGAAAAAAAAGTAAAGCGACATTGCTGAAATCATGGTAGTTTTGATTATAAGCGACAATATTTGTCTTGGGAAGAGGCCCCTCCCCCCAAGCTATGAAAATGTTTTACCCTCCTACATAATAAAAAAAGCAACCTTCTACTCATACTACTCAAGTAATTCATAAAATCATCTTTATGTAAGTGCTGAAGATCAAATATGTTTAAAGGCAAGTCCGGGTAGTGGTCTTCTGGTTAATCCATCCTAGAAAACGGGTCACCACGGCGTAGACTCCGGGCGCATTGGGTTGGGCACACCCATACCCCCAACTGGTCACACCCACAACCTTCCAGATGGAGTCCCTAGTCTCACAGACCAATGGCCCTCCACTATCACCATCGCAAGAGTCTATGCCACCCTGGAGGTATCCCGCACATAGCATCTGAGGGGTCAGTTTGTTCCCGTAGACATTCTGCCTTCTGCATGTGGACCGTGGTAGGAGGGGCACTCGGGCCTCTTGTAGTCGGCTTGGGTAGTTGTTGTCACCTTAGTGGGGCAAAAGAAAAGGAAAAAGATACTTCAATTAATCTGTTTCAGTCTTATGACATCAATGAAAGGTTATCCTCTGTCATCAAGTTGTTGTGCCTAATGCCTTCTCTAATCCTTGACAGAATTCAACTCTTAACAATATGAAGGATGGTTTGGTTGGGTGACCACAATGAACTACGGACATTCCTTTTTCTCCCTTACCCTTTAACTGTTAACCCCTTTGTACCCCTCCCCCCTCCCCACACCCAGTCCTTTTTTTTAAAGGTTGAATGGATCATAAAAAGGATGCATTGTCATACAGTAGGAAAAAGCAATGGTCTTATGAGTAGATACCTGACTTGAACCTGACTAATCAAACACAGACAATAACCACTTGATTGGTCTTATTAAAGTGGACTTATAATGAGATACCGAAACCACACTTGTAGATAAAAGCTTTATTATCTCTTTAATTAATCTTTAATTCATCATAGTACAAGATCCTTTCATGTATTCCTGCTTTTTACCAGGTTTTTGGTAATCTGTCATTTGAATCTTTTTATTTTCGATATGTTCTTTCACCATGGATCTCCTATTATTTCATTCTCACTCTCTTCCTTTTCCTTTGTAAATCTTTATTTGATTCACACTTGTTTCTCTTGTATTATATTTTCCTTCCATAACCAATCCATCAGGTACAGATGCATGATTAAAATTATTAAAGTTAAATGTGGATGTAAGTGTAAGCTTGAGGTGAATTCTCACTATCAAAACTACATGTATCTTGAAACACGATCATAAAATTTACAGTGAACAGTGTGTGAATATACAATATATATAGAATAATATAATGAATTAAAAAAAATATATATAATGAATAATGTCATTCTCAATTGTAACTTTATAAAAAGGAAAAATAAGCTGTTAATTTTCTTTTTTAGCTTATGAGATGAATTTTTTCCAACAAAATTTCATTCTAACCTGACATATGGATACTGCACACCCACAGAAAAAAAAAGAATACATATAAACAAAAGAGAAAGAGAGAGAGAAAGGATCTGCTGGAAACTGAGAGTGACATGAACAGATATAGTAGCACATGGTCCTTTTCTTATATTTTTTTCCTTTTATGATTGTTGTTGTTGATGTGTGCGTCTCTAAATAATCTTCAGGTTATAAGGAAGTGATAACATTGGGGTTTTTGAGGAAATAAAATGTTCTTGTGTCTCCAAATTAAACTTTCAAATTATGAGTGTTTGTTTCTGTTTCACATGTGCAGCCTAAAATGATTATGGTTCAAAATAAATAACTACCAGGATTAAACTTCTGCCAAGTTAATCTGGGTAAATTTTTTATATTTTGCCCAAGCTTACCCGTGTTACCCCAGCCAGAAATCCAACACTGATGATTTGCTTCAAATTCTCCTTCCGTCGGTAGACAGGCCGGGGTGACAAAGGATGTGATGTGGACAGGACGGTCTAACCGAAGAACTGCAATATCATTATTTGTGGTCCTGGAGTCATAGTCAGGATGCTTGTAAAGACACTCGATGCGGAAGTCCTGTTCAGATGATTCATTGATGTACTGGTGATGCTCGCCCAGCCTGACCTTGAAGGAACTTTTGCCGTATCTGAACAGAGTTTGGTTAGATAAATCAGTATGAACTAGTTAAGAAGCAGAGAATTAAATGCCTTTACATAATCAAATTCAAGACTCTACATGTATTTATATCAGGGTTTTGTGTAACATGAATATATTTAACAGTATTTGCAAAGAATTCAGGACACCAAAAATAGTAAATTTCAAGAGCAAAACAGAGGGGAAAAACACAACCCGCTATACATGTAACTACTTGAAGTACCATGTTACCAGTAAGAAAATAATTCAGTGAAAGTTATTTTTATTTCATTTGATATGTATTTTAGTTCAATTGACAATATTTAGCATTTTGCTGCAGTTTCAGAGCCTTACTGGTTATAATTTTTTCTTTCTGATATCATCATATCATAGATTGAGCATCTGATCTAACACATTAGGAGTTACAGTAAAAATTCCATTTAAAAAATCCTCACACAAAGTTTATTGAAATTAGCAGTTGAGACAATATACCTTTGGAAGCAGTGAGCAGCAGAGAGCACATGCCTGTCGTCTATCAACGTTCCGCCACAGTAGTGCCCGCTCCCTCTTAAGATTAGCTGAGCTTGCCAAGGCCAGTTGCCCCTCTTTGCTGAAGATCCGCCAATGATTCTAGCCATGATATTACCGTTCTCGATGCCCCTAACCCCACAAGGTACTAGACATTCCAGGGATGGAGGGAATAAAAGAGTTTCATGTTTCAATTATATCAAGTAGAATATCAAATATATCTTTGTCATTAGGGTACATACAAAAGGTCACAAAGTGTTTTATAAGGTACAGTTTACTTCAGGCTGAAAATTTTGATTTTCAAGCAAAGGATATATTTATGATACTACAAATAATTTCAAATACTATGAATAATATACTCAGCCGATCATTACACTTTTTCAAATTTTGACATATCCAGATCTCTCTAAATTCTAAAAAACTGTCTGTAGCGCTAATATCTTCATGCAGCACCCAAGTTGCAACAAAAAGGTCACCCTTTTTCTGGATTAGTCCACTCCCATTATAGCAAGAATGGATACAACAAGAATTTGTTATAACGAGGCAAATTCTCCCTGATTTCCATTTCAAACATGTTTCAATCTGTTCAGTATAATGCAATTTTGTTATGAAGTACATTTACACATACATGTACATGTAGGCCTGATCTTGAACACCTCAACAGGAGTAGGCTGTATCATGTTTTTATGGGTCTACTTACGAGTCTCTCTGCCACACTCCACACCTACATCCTCATTGTGCCTGCAGTTGTGCCTTCCGATACCAGGGAAGGTGCACTGACCTAGAGAGGGCTCGGTCCCGGTACAGTTTACGTCATCAAGCCAGATCTGAGATGTACCCTCACCGAACGCTGCTTGTGGGTAGACACGAACATCTCCACTGTGGGGTTGAATTATTTCGAGATTATTTAAATTCATATCTGTTGTTGCTGAAGAAAAAGCTTACCTATGATGAGTTAAAAACACTAGAATATAAAGAATAGACAACTGGAAAAGCCCATCGACTTACCGGTAGGTGATTATTTGACTTATTGGACTGCAAGTTCTACTTAGGCAAGGTTGAATGTACATGAACTATAGCTTTTTACTCTTTAAAAGTTTTAGATTAATAATTTTTACATTACTTCATTTTACCTCCATGATAAAAAAAAACATTTATCGTCAGCCTACAATGTATATTATGAACATACAAAAAATTGTTCCTATTTAAATAGATTTAAAACCAATAGCGATTTTGATACTTTAAAAAAGTAATAACCTGCATTAATAATAAATTATCCTCTTCATTGTACTTTTCTTTCAACAAGATTTGCTAAAATGCGCTTGAATAAAAGAAACTTACAAGTCTGTGATAAGCTAGGATTTAGCCATCCAAGGTCAGTTGAACTTTGTCCTCGCATTTTACTACACAATCCATTCATAAAGATGATGGGGGTTACCCAGTGTACTACGCATGCGCCATGTGCGCATATGTCTGCGCGTTTGTACATTTTCCTTTGTTACGCGTACATGCACACACAAGGAGCATGCGTAGTACATTGGAAGCCCCCCAGCAATGGCTGCCACCATGACAAAACATCACCCAAACCAAATTCATCTATATTATAACGCGCAATCTAATCGATAGACTTCTCAAAGGCGCGCATCCCCTGGGCATAATCTGACTAATAAGGTGAAGCATAATTTTACCGCACGCAACTAGGGATTTAAGTGCAATTTTTAAGTTTACTTATCTCTTTGTGAAACACCCTCCTGGTCTAAAATGAGTAAAATGTATCTCTCTGTTACCTGATGCCCAGCTGATTACAGACGACTCGAGCAGCTTCCTCACTGAAGTAATCATCGCACACAGATCCCCAGACAGTGTTGTGAAAGACTTCAACTCGGCCTGAATTCGCTCCGTTACCACCAACAAGACGGACTGGCAAAATAGGAAGATCTGTAAGAAATAAAAACAAGACTTACATTTTTATGAAGTGTTTGTAAGCTTGTTATAAAAGGTCGGGTAAATTGCGCTTAAGTGTCAGGTAAATTTCTGAAGCTAGCCAGACAATTTTACTTATGGTGTCTTTCAATGAACAAAAGTGATAAATAAAACAAATTTAAAAAATAGAAAAGAAGATGAAAGAAAGATATAACAAAGAAGTACATAAACATTTGTTTGAGAGAAGAGGAAAGAAAGACAAAACAAAGTGATACATAATGAATGATTTTAAAAAAGATGAAAGAAGGCTAAAACAAAGAAATACATAAGAAATCAGAATTACAGATGGGAAAATAATAGAAAAAACAAAGAAATACATACTGTAGGGGTAGTTGTCCTAGGGATAGTCATTCAGGGGTTGGTTGTCCTCGAGGCCGGGGTGGTCTTCATGGGGTGATTGTCCTAGGGGCTAGTTGTCATATCGGGTAGTTGTCATGGGGCTAGTTGTCCTTGGGGGTATTTATCATATGGGGTAGTTGTCATAGGGGCTAGTTGTCCTAGGGGCTAGTTGCCATAGGGGTTGTTGTCATAGGGGCTAGTTGTCATGGGGCTAGTTCTCCTAGGGGTAGTTGTCATATGGGGTAGTTGTCCTAGGGGGTAGTTGTCCTAGGGGATGGTCTTCCGGAGGGTAGCTGTCTGGGGTAGTTGTCCTGATAAAACCCGCGCCTCCGACCCACTCAAACTTATGTGTATGTGTACATTATTGCCCTGTACATGTGATTTCTGTGTTAGCCTGGTTTTCTAAAAGACACCCTCGTAAAAATTGTGGAAAAATTGTCTGGCTAGCTTCCGCAATTTACGCGCCACTAACGTGCCACTTACCCGACCTTTTATAACAAGTCTGTTTATAAGGTCGTGAAGCTGGTATAGGGAATTTCATAACCATACAGGATATTTTTTTTTTTAGTCTCTCCTACCTCAGCTGGGGAACCTTCTGTTTTTAAATGCTTTTACATTTCAAATCGAATGTCAAATCAGATATTAAGTTGTGAAAAAGAGTTTAAGCGTGTGTATGAAGATAATTTTGCAAATTCTCAAAGCAGTTAAAGTCACCCTCATTCCAAGTGCATCCTATACATTGTATTTAACACGATATCTCTTTGAATGACTTCTCCATAGCACCCATCCCCTGAATAGGAGTGATCAATGAGGTGATGCATTATATTCTGCAAGCTATGCAGCTAGGACTTTAACTACATAACAAAGAATCACCCCTTGAATAATTAAACCATACTTTACACATGAAACAATTTTCCAGCATAATCGATTATCATGCATCTACATTTTTTACTTTTCAGCATTCTTCCAATTGTAGTTTCTGACATTTTCAAGTACATGTATAAACTGTATAATTTAATACTAGCAGCAGTGCCCGTAGCAGCACAGGGGGGAGGCACATAATTCTATTTTATATGGTTTGTTACATTATACTAAATTATGATTATGAACGTAAAAAAAACAAACAAACAAACAAACAAAAAAAAACACGTTTTTCGCCCCACCCACGCCCATTTTTTGTTGTTGAAAATATATAAATAAATAAGGAATTTTATGTTATCATAATAATAAACATATTTCGATACCATGTCAACAGTCCACCATAGATGTTATTACCTTTCCCTTTCTCCCTCTATCTTTCCCTATAATTTCTCCTCATTTGTAAAAAAAAAAAAAAAATCGGCATTCAGCCTCCAAGAAAAGAAGGTCACATATCAGACATAGCGGGTGTTTAATTATTTTTCCCCTATTTTATTTATTATTTTATATTTGCTTTTCGATCAATTTTGGGTGTCCCCTTCAGGTCAGTTTAGCGCCCCGCTAAGGTAAATTTGTGCCCTCTTAAGCCCCCCCCCTCACCCAAAATACGCGCTTGTTACTTATAGTTCTACTTCTGTTTTCTTTTCCTTTCCGTATCATTTGGCCGGCCCCTATACATTTTTGTTATCTTATATCAGTTTAATTGGAGACTTCCTTTTCAGAAACGTATAATTAGATATGAATGCTTTATCAAAACATTATCTTCAAGTGTGCCATCAACGCAAAATCAAAAAAAAAAAAAAAAAAAAAAAAAAACGAATCCAGTTAGACTGAGGTATATATTACAATGTGCATGATATCTGCATGAATTAAATCGTGTAAGTGACATGTAAGCTCTTTAATTGCTTCAAATTACGTTTTTGCTCGCTTGTTCTGGTCCATTGGCAGAACCAATATTTTCCCTTAGTTTATTTGCTTTTCCCGTATAACGTAATATATATTCAATTTGAAATATCATAATTTTAGTGGTTTGGTTTAGTCTTTCTATTTCCCGGCTGTCCTATACTCTCTTAATATTTTACTTTATCTCTATCTCTCTCCCTCTCTCTCTCCGTTCCTCCTCTCCACCTCATCTAACATGTTTGTTTTGTTTTGTTTTTTTTTTTTCCCATTTTTTTTTCTTCATTTTAATCCAATTGTATTATTTCATGACACCTGAATGGGTCGATGGAGTACTTGGAGACCTAACTGAATGTTAATGGTAAACAATTCTGAGAGGTTCATGTTCTTTGGGGCCATTGTAGAACAATTTTCCATTATGCTCATATAACGAATATTATATTAATTTAGAAATATTTGGATTTTCGATCATTATTATGAAAATTATATCTATTTTGAAATATCATAATTTTAATATTTGGTTTCTTTAATTATATTTATTTTGAAATATCATATTTTAATAATTTGGTTTTCTCTTTTAATTTTCCGGCTATCTTATGTTTTAGTTTATATATATATCTCTCTGCGCATCTCTCCACCTCCTCCATAACATGGATTTTATTATTTTATTTTATTACACCCCTTTCTCTTCACTTGGTTGGGGGTGTATATTTTTCATGTCGCCCTTTTTTTTAAATTTCATTCCGACATTAAAAAAAAAAAAAAAAAACGCCTTCAAACCGACTCATTTCCATTTTTTAATTGCTGTTGTTAAAATACTGTTTATAAATAAGAGGAATACCGTGTTATTATATTACATGTAAAATGTTTCGATACCTTTACAACCGTCCACCATAGATTGTTTATTATTCCTTTTCCCCTTCTCTCTCTCTCTCTTTTTTTTCTCCATCTTTCCCTCCGAGAGATTATTTCAAGTTCGTTCTTATACATATTTTATATATACGATAGACTTCTTTTCCTTCCAGCTTTTGCTAAGTTTGCATTCGGAATTAATATCAATCATAACCCCCCCCAAAAAAAACAAACAAACAAACAAACAAACAAACCAAAAACAAAAAAAACAAAACAAAACAAAAACAATTATTTCGAGCTCTGCTGATCAACGATTATTCAAATATAATATAGACCACTTTTTTTTTTATCCTTTTCTCGTTCCATCCTCTTTCTATACATAGTTTTATTTTTCGTTTTCTTTTCCTTTCCGGATTTGGCCACTATATATTTTACTCACCTTATATCGGTTTATTGAGACATTCTTTTCAGGATGTATCTCAGGTATAAAATATTTTATCAAACATTATTCTTGAAGCATGGCCTTTCCCTGAACAGAATATCAAAAAACAAACCCAAGAAAATACTTAACAAATAAAAGACCCGAATCAAGTTTAGACTGAGGAGGTATATGAGATAATTAGTTTATGATTTACCCACGTAACGGTACACGTATTATAGGCCTATAATCATTTTAAAAATTATAATTTAGTGGTTTGATTTCTCTATCATTTCCCGGCTGTCCATCCTCCATTACTATTTTACTATATATATATATCTTCTCCACTTATATTAAACATGTATGTTTTATCTTTTTATTTTTTTTATGGCGCCCTTTCCTCTCTTGTCTCTCTCTTTTTTTTTTTTTTTTTTTTTTGGTTGTTGTTTTTTTTTGCTGTGATTTAACTTTGCTTTTGCTCTCTTAAAGACACCATAGATTATAGCGATCGATCGGCATGAATTCCGGTTCTATCTCATCGCAAATGGCAAGATTACATCCAAATCAGTCGTATTTCATGACTTCTGAATGTCACGATCCACTGCTTTAAATCCTAAGTGATTTGTTGAGGAAAGTGGTAAACTGGAAGAAGCAAGGATGGTGACAACATTCGTTCCAACGCTCGATACCCAAAGAGTATAGAGAAGAAAGAGTAAGATTTGACGCGTTCATACAATGCAGTACAGATACAATCAAAGTGTGTAGGGTCTTGCTGCAAACTACCGGGCACACACCGTGAGAACGGTACTAACACATTTCGGGCAGTGGCCACTCTGCGATTTCTTTCTCCACATTTTCGTCTGTCGTTTTTCATCGAAAATGGCGAGATTTGCCATCCAAACGGTCCTATTTTATGACTTCTGAATGTCACGTTGCACTGCTTTTTTGTTAAGTGATTTGTTGAGCAAAGTGTTGAAACTAAAAAAACAACGATGGCGACAAACATTCGAACGAAACCTCGATACCCAAAGAATATAGAGGGGGGAAGCATTAGATTTCACGCATTCATGCAGTGCAGCTACGATGGAAGCTGTGTAGGGTCTCGCTGCGCATCACCTGCACAACACGCGAGAACGGGCACTACTCGTTTTCGGGCGGTGGCAGCTCTCCGTTTTCTGGTCCTTCGGCTTCGGCTTTTAATATATAGATATGTATGCCTATTTGGAGATGCTTTTGTTTTAGTGCTGCACAATGATGGGCCTTCCAAGTAACAGGTCTTAACAGGTAAAGCACTTTATAAGAAACCAGTATTATTACTATTATTATTAAGTAAGTTGTGACAAAAAAAGTTGATCCATCACTGAAATAATTGTTTTAAGAATTTTGACATCATGCATGCAAGGTTTAATTAAGCAAATATTAATGTTCAAATACTATTACAAACACAGAGGTTCCGAACTTTGCACTTCGAACAGGACCCCGTACCTAGAAGGTATGCTTCAATTGTATGAAAGCATGATGCGTGCCTTATTGCGTCAAAGGTGAGAGCTACGTGATTGCTATTTGACTGATCAGCACGTCATAAAGCGCATACACGGTGCGCTACACCATTCGATAATTTGTGAGCTTTGACGAGAGATGCTCTTTATGACGGCTGCATGACAACTGCACAAATACATTATCCACATTTAAAGGATCTTTGTACCAAAGGTAAGATGAATTATTGTGCATGAGCTAGATGGGATAATTCCTTTTGATTGAAAAATGAATAGTGTATGGAAATAGTTCAGCGATCACAGAGTAAAGTGCTATTATCAGAATTCGCATGTAATAATGCAACCAGATACAGAAGGATATAAATATACTATTATTGATCGCGCATCCATATCTTAAAATACAATAAGCATAGCATCCAGGATTCATTCTTGTTTACTGAAATACTCTGCTTTTATACAGACTAGATGTTGGAGTACAGAGAAGGTCTGAACTGGTCTCTTATAATGTTAACATCATGGATTTGACACTGGACAAATTTGTTTCCTACTTTTCCATTTTCAGAACAATATGGGGTGCTGGTCAGCTTTGCGTAACAGGATGACAAATCTTTTCAGACGTAATGGGAACAACAGAATGCAACAGCTAAAGCAAGAAGACCCGGCTGAGGATGCAGAAGTCTGGGACAAAGAAGAAGTGACCTTACCAAGAGGCTGCCCTGTTCGACATGAAGAGGATATAAAGGAAAGGATGGAGGAGCAATGCAAGAGTACCAATATCTATCCCAAATTGGACATGAAAGAGGCTCTATAATGGTAATTTGTTATTACGGGGTAAAGAAATATGCAGTGTATTTTTGCAGATAAAGATCTACAAAGAAAGTAAGTCAACAGACTGGACACATAAAAATCTACTCAAATAAAGTGGCAGACAACAGTTCATGTAATGTCATCAAAGAATACAGGGTATTTCATGGACTGAAGTAGATGAAAAAGAGGCTTTTCTTCTGCAATGGAACAAAATATGTACATCAAAATACATCATCATATTGGAAATGGGGCTTTCAACAACAATACAATAATTCTGGGACTCTTGACTGTGACTTCTTTCATAGAATCTAACTTCAATAATCAAGAGCTTAGTATCAAAAGGGCTTCAAGTTGTAGCACACGCATGGAAATGATTCAGGAGTTGTCAAATCGTGCTATAAATACTTCCCACTCGAGATGTCTTTGTACACAGGCATCGGGTCTTTCAGTGTGTGCCTTGTTATTCCAAATGTAAGTCTTAATAATTTACACTTTTCTACTTTATATACACATGTACATGCAATAGACTCTAAACATGTGTTTATCCAAGTATGGTAGGCATAAAAAAGTTTTTAATTTACTCAGAAAAGTACAAATTTACTGTTAATTAACCTGCTAAAAGAATGCATTGTACATGTACATGTACAACGGCTAATAATTTTCTGTTGGTAATATACTATCATTACACAATAATCCATATTGGAGGGTGTGGTGTGTGAGCTGCCACATCTTCAATAGCTACTACATTGCAAAATGTAATTCAAAACATAAAACACAATTTTAACTACATTGTAGGAACCTCTTAAAAGGAGTTAACCCCTTACACAAAGCAGCGTAAATTCTTCTCAGATTTGGAAGGGGCTGGAATATGATTATAGTAACATGTGTATGATATATCATTTCGGTCAGCTTAAAATTCTACCAGAGCGGAATTCTGGGGAGTGTCATATCTCAATATATTTTCTCTTATCTCAGAGATAAGACAAAATCTGTATTCTGGGAGCTGTCATATCTTTTTGCCATGAATAATTGTCATAACTTCTTGGCGCACAAAAGAAATATGCTGTTTAATAAACCAGGGAAAAGATAAGGTAAAAGATATGACTGGGTCTAGCAGTCATGTCTTTTGTCTTTTCTTTTACAAACTTTTAGCACCATGATACCCAGGTACAATTGCCCCTTTCTTGTAAGCAAACAACAACATTTTATAGATTATATTGTTTTATTAGTTTTACTAATCATTGTTGACAATTTTCAACAAAATTCATTTATCCAGAGATATGACAAAAGATATGACAGTAGTTATGACAGTTTCTCAAAATAAAGGCCCAGATTTTCTCTCTTGAATGGAATATTTTAGACAAAATACAACAGGTGAGGTATGGTAATCTTATACCTTGCTGTTAAAGTCAAATTTTTTACTGTTTCATCATACCGTACTTTGAATTGTGAGGTCAAGCAAACCAGGGAATGGACCTTAACATGAGAAAATCCAATAATCTAAAAGGACCATTTTCTTTTTAGAAATGGGGGGGGGGGGGGGGGGGGTGTAGAATAATTAGAATAATACTATATTGCATTTATAGGCTTACACGTACATATACAGCCAATATCAAATTACAAAATGCAGGGTAAATTTATGTACAATGTACTATAAAACATAATACAAATGTACGTATGTATCACTGAACAGCCTATTTAGATACATTGTATACATGTAAATAATGGGATAGTCTAAACATTCTGCTTTCAGTAAGAAAACCAAAAACTGTAATTCATGTATACACAACACATTATTTTTAACCTTGATATTTATGGATATACTACATGGAAATCAATAAACTGATTACATGATTTTGCAATATTAAGTATTTCTCATGCATGGACCTGTCTGTTCAGGGATTGATATATTGCAGGGGAAAT
The DNA here is from genome assembly GCA_940671915.1 of Paracentrotus lividus. Lineage (NCBI taxonomy): Eukaryota > Metazoa > Echinodermata > Echinoidea > Camarodonta > Echinidae > Paracentrotus > Paracentrotus lividus. The sequence continues at coordinate 11,221,372 of CALNVZ010003433.1, forward strand.
ACATGTATATTACATGTAAATGTTCATTGTAGAGTATGGCGGAGCAGGCATACATTAGAGTTAATTAAAGTCTGTAATGATGTAACTTAAGGTGACAATACATTTATGTGCATTATTGATTTGCATTATTTCTCTGACGTATTCTTTTTAAGAGATGTGAAATAAGATTGAATTGAATTGAATTGAATGATGAATTAATGACCAGAGAAAAGTGTCTATAAGAATTTGGTGCAAGCTATTTTTTTTTTCCTGTTACATGTACATGTATGTAGTTTGCAACTTGAAACTTACAGTAAAGAACAGTAGGAATAGAAAATTCTGAACTCAGGTTGTAAGCGAGATTATTCTATTGGTTATGTATAATATTGAATTACATATATTTCCAACAATCATGAAGAGGTTGCTGTAAAAGATAAATGTGTCAGTAGGACTACATAATAAATTGTTTATGTTCATTTATAGCTCTATGACCTATTTCACAGCCATTTATAAATATATAGCACTGTAAATATAAAGCATTGTAATATAAATTCAAGAGGCTATGAAAATGTTATGTGCATATAACAGTGTCCATTCTTTAAAAATGTATGAGGTGGTTGAACCAAGCCATGCTTTTACCTTCTTAAATTGTAAATTCTTGTTATACTGAAGACATATACACATGTAGTCATGTAATTCATGTACATGTAGGCACATCAACATACGTGTACATGCTTGTGCGAAAATTTGAATTTGGACCTTAGCACCATTGCATTAAGAGTATAGAAACCATGACATTGACAATCTCATGACAATAGTAACTATATGTACCATGGTAACATTACTCAAAAATCAATCAAAAAGTAGTATTCCACAAAAGTTACCACTAATGGCAAAGATACACTGTTGCTCATAAAGGTTGGATATTGTTTTGTGATCCAGCGACATCTATTTGCTCCGGCTTACATTTCTTGAAATTGTTTGTCCCTGCTTTCACTTTTCTGGACCCTGGCTATACCGTGAACACCCCCAAACTATTCCCGGGGAATGAAAATAAAACAAAAGTTTGGCAACCCCCAGAACGCCCATTTTTGTCATTTTTTCTCATTTAGGGGCCCCTTTTTTGTTTACCCGGCTAACCAAGGCCCCCATGATCCCACCCTCACCAAACGCATCTGATGTATAGGGTGGTTATTGTTCTTTGAGTTAAATCTAAGTTTATGATCACAGACTTAGATTTATTGTCTAGGGGAAGGGTCAAAGTTTACATCGATTCGGGTTGAAAATTGAATTTATTCATTTTTACAACATAGAAATTTCTATACCTTCTCAAAAATGTATTGTAGAATCTCAGCCAAACATAAATCATAATGAAAAATAGACCATGGGTACCGTTTACAACCTTGTCAGTAACCCTGAAACAAGATTTTGGGGGAAATGACAGTAATTAAGGGTTCATAGTTGTTTTTCATTTCCTTTGTTTTGACCATAAAGGTTGGATAGAATATTTCCGTTTTTTACCGATTTCACTTTTTCCTTCAACCCCTCCCCTAGACAAGAGACTAACGCCTGTGATCTTAAACCTTGATTTATCATAAAGAACAATAACAACTCTATATTTCAGACGCTTTTCGAGGGGGTATGACTGAGGGGGCCTTGGTCAGCCGGGTAAACAAAAAGGGGCCCCAAAATGAAACAAAAATGGCAAAAATGGGCGTTCTGGGGGTTGACAAACTCTTTTTTATTTTCATTCCCCAGGAATAGGCTGGAGAGTGTCCAAGGTATAGCCAGGGCCCAGAAAAGTGATAGTAGGGACAAACAATTTCAAGAAATCTAAGCTGGAGCAAAAAGATGTGGCTGGTTTACACAAAATATATCCAACCTTTATGAGCAACAGTGTATAACAAGTTTAATGTGCCTAGGAAAATAGCCTTGTTACAACGAAATCTTGTATCCATGCTTTTTATAATGAAAGAAGACTGTACCAAGGCTCTGTATGTTTTCTGAAAACTCAATTAGCTTTTCTATTTTTCAACCTAGATGATGCACTGTAGGAGGAAACCATTGGCCTACATATATGTCTAGACATGTAAATTTGGCTACTTGGTATTGAATCTAATGACCGCCTAATAATTTAATTGTTGTGCCTTCACGGAGGATTCTCAAATACATGAATAGCTTTAAATCTTTTGAAATTGACCTGTACTTCTTCTTTTCAGCATACAATACATGTATCGGAGCTTTGAGTCTCGTAGTTTATGTTCATGTACAAGTTTAATACATAGAACCAGTTCAGACTGGTTTCATCCAATGCACTGGAAACCGGTTTTGTATGAATTCTGGTGCATAAACTTTATATCCTGTATGTTAGTATGTGACAAGGTTGGGTCTAGTGCCATTTAATATCTCGCCCCTACTAAACCAATATTAAATTGTCAATGTACATGCACAAGTATATTTTCCATTTGCGGTTGGTAAATGAATCACATAAAATCAAATACCTAAATAAAGGAGAACAATAAAAATGAATTAATGGAAACTTTCTGCAAGTAATTTATTTTACTTAAAATTCATTACCTTTCCTTACTGTCATACTTTTATTGTTATCCATTTTTTCATGCATTTCTATTTGATATATACAATCTTTATTTTTCATAAAACCCTTTAGAATCCAATTATGGAATCCGGTAGTTGAATTCCAAATCAAGAGAAACTGACAAAACTCTCCATCACGCAGCAGACTAGTTGTTTGATCCATAAAAATACAAACAAGCTTACAAAAATGTGCTTGAATTCAATTTGCATATCATACACCTCTCTCTGGAGACCTCATAATAAGCACGAGTGATGTGTCATCAACATTCATTTTGTTTTTTGGTACCTTATTTTGCTCTTTACTGAACTGTTTTAGGAAATGATTTATATGCTGTATCAAGCTTTCAGTGTAGTACTGTTGTTAGATGCTGTGAAAATTTGGTTTCCATTATTACTAGAACTCAAGAAGTCAAGATCTATCTTGAATGCTGTTGACAGATTATATCATACCAAAATTTTATTACTGAATCTAATATTCTTGGAAGAAAGCCTGTCTTTCTTCAATAATTTAAAGTTTTATATTATAATACAATTTCTGTACTATGATTTATTAAGAAAAGGGAAACCATGCCATATCCGAATTTCCATGCACAGCATGCGACATACATGTACAATTTTTATTGGACCACTCAATACAACAGTTTCCCCCTTTTTGTACTCTTGGGCCCCTCTCTCTTGCCGGGGTAAACAATGGAAGAGCAAAAATGCCATGAACACCTTGCCTTATTTGGTAAGATTCGTGGCAGTACTACAGACATAGATCTATAAAAAGATTTTCATTCACATTTTATGTAAAGAAAAATGTACATATCTACATGTTGGCCTACATGTAGATACTATTCAAGACCACTCATATTGTCAAGAAAGATTACTTGGTAAACTAATAAACATTCTATGAAAAATTCTTGTTATTGTAAAGGCAAAACATGTTTAGATACAGCTAGTTTTCTATCAAAAAATGATTCATAGAATTTATTTTTAAAGAGTTCTTTTCATGAAGGACATGCAATCTTTGTTTATTTACGTCTTGTTCTGTTTATCTTTCGAGTGTGCTTATCTGCTCAGGGTCAATTTGAAGGATATAAACGTGCAAATGTTCAAACACACAATAGAATTATTGATGAATTAGTCACAGTGTCTCTTGTGTTTGATCTCAATAACTGAGGCATATTAACTTGTTCAGATTTGGCTGTGTGTGAGTATTTTGTGCATAAATAAAGTTCAGGTTTTTTTTCTGTCCATATTCTCCATGTTGTATTTTGCTCTATAGAAGAATAAAGAATGTTCCCCTGATGGTTAGGTATATACATGTACATGTATTTGTTTTGGATCAAGTGCATCTTACCATCATGTAAACATATCTTACACTGTCTTGTAAAAGCTTGCCATGGGACAATTATAAGATCATTTGAAATTGACAAAACAAACATTGGCAGAGAAATGAGACTTAATTGTACATTGTACTGTGCAGTATGGAAAAGTACATGTACAAAGTCTATAGAGATATAAAATGAGCATAATTGGAAAAGAAAAATGCCAGATTGATCAAACGGGATGTATGATATGCATGTTTAGAAGCAAGTTTTGTACAGAGATTTTGTTAATGTTAAGTTTGCTTCACATGTGGTAAACATTTAAAATGCTTACAGTACAGTTTGTAGAAAATGTACAAATATGATGTAATAATTAAGTATACTTTTGGATTTATCAAATGTACTTATGATTTGTGTATTTGAATGATCATGTACATGTAGCTCTATAGTATAATAATAATAATAACAAAGAATGTTTAATAGCAGATTATTTTCAATGTTTAATTTGTGGTGTATTATACCAACATATTTTAATGCTTTTTTTTTTTGCAATGAAAGATGGACATGTACATGTACGTACCAAATATGATACCAAATACCAAGCTATGATTTTTCATGAGGGTTTATTTCCACAAATTTCATCAATCAAAGAACATACAAACAAATTTGACACCGAGCAAAGATATATGTACATGTACTTTGATATACATGTGCCCAAAATGTTGAAACTTCATATGCAAACTTACATACATTTAAATGTCACAGCACACAACATGCTGCATATTAACTGACAAGCTATTTTAAATGGAAAATAACATCCGTATCTAACACCGCACAGTTGCACTGTCAATTCACAAATTATTCATGATATATCAGTTACCCACTCATTCATGTACAATTATTGCAGGATCAAGTACTTCCTAATTGCTTCTAATAAGTGGTCTAATAAATAACTTCACACATCATCTGATGATGAGCACTCAATAATAAATCTAGAGGTGGGCGGCTTGTAAATCCAATTAAACTCTCATTACACCATTGTGTTAAATTCAATTGAGTGAGACCTTATGCGTGCATGTGTCAATGTGTGATTATCATAAATGCATACTTGATATCATAATGGAGTGATGTTTGGTGCTACCTGAATTCAATACCTCATCTATATGTTACAACTATGTGTGAGGAATTATGTCTGCACAATCATTTAATGTTGTAGTATGAATGGGAACAAGCCACATTTATTGAACTCGATCTCTCTCTTTCTCTGTCTGTCTGTCTGTCTCTCTCTGCCTCCCTCTCTCTTTCCATCTGCATTGTATGTGGATGTCACTCTGTTTTTCTCCATTTTTATTCCTGTATATCTGTCTCTTCCCGGTCTCTATTATGGCTGGTCACTCATTCATTGTACTCTTTAATTATGCCTCTTTGCCCATCTCTTTCTTTGTCTATTTCTGTCTTTATCAATATCCTTCTCCTACGTAAACTCAGTATCTCTTTATAGACGAATTCGGTTTGAGTGATGTTTTGTCTTGTGGGGCGGCCATTGCTCGGAGTTACCCAGGTACTACGCATGCTCCATGTGTGCGTATGTATGCGTAACTAAGGAAAATGTACATACGCGCACATGGCGCATGCGTAGTACCTGGGTAATCCCCCAGCAATGGCCGCGGTGAAGTTACATTGCTCTGAAGTCGGATTGGTCTATACTACTCTATCAAACCTATTCTCCAATTTCTTTTCAATTTAATTTTCATTAAATATGGTCACGTTTTCTTTCAAGCAACAAGCAAATCTCCTCTTGTCTCTTTCTCTGACTCACTCTCTCTTTCCTCTCTATCTCATAATCTATGACAGTTCTTTTGAAAACACTGGCCATCAGTAACCAATCTTACATTGTACATACCAGTACCCAACAATGAAATGTGAAAACCAAATTTACATTCACAATAAACAGGTATTCCCATCCCAGCTGGAAAGTGTACAAGAGGAAGACAGAGAGAGATAACCTAGGGATTCCCCTTATGACAGCAAGCGGATTAGCACAGGATAGAAGTCTGTATCTATAGGCAAACTGTAGCATCAACCTAATGTGGATATGCCATCATCATCATTAATAAATCCCAACCCAGCAATATCGCTTTCTGCAAACGCATTATTTTTTACTCTACCTTCACCATTCCTCTTCAAAGTATAAATGGGTAATTGGGAGGAAACATTGATATAGGAGATTTCTTGAGGAAGAATTATTTTACTCAAAACAAATCCTAGTTTGTTAAGATTGGATATACCAATGGTTGGATAAGCATGAATGAGCCATTTACTAGTAATAACGGTAACTGGCAGAAATGGCTTCCAAGAGATAAGAGGTGTCCATTTTAGTGCGGAATTGCAACTTAATCAAATATAGACGGCAACTGTCAAATTCTTTGGTTGGTTTGATACCTTCATTACATTTCTGACTGAAAAAAAGCATCACATACAAATATTTATTATTACGATTTATATTCCACATACTAAGAATCTTGCAACAGGATTGGTCAAAATGTATAACCCCTGTTACACGTACATGTACATCTATTTTCAAACCTCTCTAGGACCAATCAGAGACAGGTTTGAAAATAGATTTATAAAGGATTTATATTCCAAAGGCACTATTCATAGAAAATTGAACATTGCATATTCATTAACAAAAGTGATGCTGGTCACTTCATCATCATTCCCTTTTCTCTCTATATATGACCCCTGTTACATGGAACGTGCCTTGAACTGATCAAAGAAACTTTTGAAAATAGATGTAAATGCTCCAATACCAACTAATCATACCCTAGACAGCTTCTACATGGAAGTGAACCAGTCTGAGACCACATTGCGAAGTAGTCTTGGGCAGGTCTCAAACTGGTCCAAGACAAGTTCGCTGCAGAATTTGTAAACAGCAACCTCAGCATTCTCATGCGAGGCCTAGACACCTGTTCGAGACCCCTCAAAAACTTACTCTTAATTTATATGATTCTGCCAACACCTGTGTCAACTATTGTCATAAAATTATATCAAAAAGCAAGAGTCAGATCTTAACTTTTTTTTTCATAGAGACAAGACTAAAAATATATTCAAAGTGAATAGCATCACATCACAATAGTGGTACTTTAAGAAATTTGTTTCAGGAAGTAAACTATTCTTGACCCACATTCTTTGTCCCCCATCATGGAAAGTTTATTAGCTTAATTCATGAAAGAAGACTTCCTCATTCTATTCAAGGTTATTGCACATTCCAGACAATCAGATTCTGATTAACATATTTGATGATAATGATGCCCATTGTGTTATTTAAAGGTCAACCGCACATCACATTAAGCATGGATAAAGCTGCAGATCACTAACTGTGTAATCAATATATAACATATGTGAATACATTAAGACCACCATTTCCATAACTGGTTCACACTTCATCAAAATGAAATAGTGTCCACAGCTGGCCATGTGTTTTGAGTTGGGCCCATAAAAAGGTGGAGTTGTGACATCTGCTCCTCAAACATGATTTTGTTTATTGATTTACTTAAAAACTATACAAGCTATATAGCTGAATTTGGTCTTAAATTAAAGCTCTTATGTAGGGCAACAAAATACATGTTTTTAAATTTCATCATTGTCTGTTAATTAAAAGTTAATTAACGAGAGTCAGGGGTGGAGGAGGAGTCGGCGCAGGAGGAGTCGGCGCAGCAAAGTTGGCAAATGTGCTGTAATGAGTTAAATCAAGGATATCTTTGGATTGAAATTCATAAATCCTGTTGAATTAATCAATGTAGCTTGATTTTGATAGTTTATTGTTAGTTGAGGAATTTTAATTACATTAATTACAGTAATTGGTCATGCTCTTTGAGTTCAGCAGGCCTGCAAAAAGTTGTAATTTTGACATCTGCTCCTCAAATTGATGTTGTTTAGACAAAACTCAATGCACAGATACAGGTAAATGTATAAAGCTGATTTTTGATTAAAATCAAAGCTATCATGCAGGGCAAAAAAATTTATGCATTCAATTATGTTAAAGATATTTATGTTCTCTTCATTAAATGTTAAGAGATCAGGGGTGGAGGAGGAGTCGGTGCAGAAAATTTAGCTCATGTGGTGCATGAGTATATAAAATCAAGTTCATAGTAGGGTACATGTATATATTCAATTGAAATGCTTACAACCTGGTGAAATACTTAATTTAGCTTGTTTATGATCTATAATTTAAGTAATTATAACAGATTAAGTGTTGTACACTGTAGTACATTGTGATTGTACTACTGTATATGAATGACAATTTCTTTACAGCTACATGTATACAGGGCTCTTATGCAACATTATGGTTAATAATATTTACCAAGACAAAGGGACTTTCACATGTCAGTACTACTTTGCTACTTCTATCTGCCTTAGCAACTTATATAGGATCCTTCATTACACGTCTAGTATCTTAAACAGCGAGTTACAATACGTATAACGCAGCAACAAGGTATATTTTCTTTAAAAATTTAAATTTTCGAAGTCATCTTTCCAGCCTGGAGCAAAATGCAGTAAACTCTCCAAGGGTATAGAAAGTTATACATGTTTGGAAAGCTCTAAAAGTGACGAGTTCAAATCTGTAGAAAAAAATGTTGTAGGGTAAGCAGTATTTTTTTTGCAATTTTTTTCCAAAGCCATAGTTTTTCAAGAATTTTTTCAGGTTTTAAGATTCATAACCTTTAAAGGGCACCACCTATGTTAATTTTTAGTGCATTTCTGAACTCCTCAGACATTCAGCTTCCAGAAAATGTATACTTTTGTACGGTTAATATAAATTTTGAAAAAGTTAGAACCACTTTCAAGGAAATGTGCATAATTAGTACAAATTTTGAGTGTGTCACACAACACGGGCCCAACTGAAAACGCATGGCCGTCTGTGAAACTTAAAATGCCATCAGGAGTTATGTACATGTATTTATTTCTGTAAAAATTTTCATACCATCTTGGCTGCAATTTACATAGCTTTAATCTGTATTTTTACCCCTCACATACATGTACATGTACATCAAGGTGCTGTGTTTATAGTTGAGAGTTAACACAACGATGTGTTAAAACATCCTATTATTATTAAAGCTGTTACATGTATTTTGGGAATCAGAGAACAAACAAATATTATAACACCCAAAAGTGCAGGGAGGTTCCCTGGTTGGGAATGTGAATCTAACATCACATAAATACGCTGTATGCCTTCAGTGAAGGAAATAACAGCTTATACTGTATGCACCATCTCAGATTATTCAGCTTCATTGAAATCAATGTTCAAGAATTAATTGTTGACCAATTCACTCCATAGCAATATTTTGGAAATTTGTGTTTGTTCAGATTTCTTAACAGAACTACATGTACTAATCACATGTTCAAGGTTCAATGAACATGTAAAGGATGCTATAAATAGTAACATTCATTTGCGATTTACTACAAGTCAATGTGATAAGTACTTTGGGATCACTCTGAAAGAAGTGGAGACACATTCTGATAATCTGATATGAGTATAAATGAATTATCACCTTAAATTTGTTGTAGTTATGTCACCTGTGCCTGGAAGGGTACATATACATGTACCTACATTGTAAGCATGATGGTAGAGGGAAAGGTGATGGTATTCTTGGGTATCTCCTCCTGGTAACATGAACCACGAAGTGCAGGTGTACCACACCTAAAACTTCTTGTTTGCTTATTTGGCTTTTGACATATTAATGTATTAATCAGATGTGGTACCGGTTATCTATATTTGAGATCGACCTTTCACGTCACAATTTAACTTCTGAGATCTGGGATGGACGGTTTTCCACTGGTTCCAAGCCTGCATCTATGGAACAGGACAGGATCTAATTTATTATAACTATCATTTGCATAAAGGACTTTATACTGACCTGGCTGGCAGTTAAGTTCATCTGATCCATCATTGCAATTATCCACATTGTTACAGAGGTTGCCTTCAGGAACACACTTCAGATTGTTACATTCAAAATGGTTGGCTGGACAGTCTAGAGGGGGGAAAAAATGGCAAAAAGAGAGAGATTAATAAACTATTAGTGAATGTGACTGCATCTCCCACTGTTTCTGCCTACATGTAAAATAACTTTGAAAACGAAAAACATGAATTTGCCACTAACAGTATATAATTTGCCTGAAGATGCAATTTTTTTATGAGCAAACCTTTTAACCCCCGCTAATCTACATGTAAAAACGTTATTGTTTTATACTTATCATAAAGGCCATTGTACAGAGTACTTTCTTGGATTGTTAATTGCTTTATTGGCACACATGTATGCAGAAGATGATAAATCAAATCATTTTGGTGTATGACCCCCAAAAAAAGAGTATTTTGGATACATGTACATATGAGAATTATTGGGATGACATGCTGTATAATATAAAAATAAGAAATTGGAATCTGTATTTGTGTTTCCAAAAACTTCAAGCATCACCATGGAGACATTTATTCATCCTAATCCTTGATCTATAATAATTCATGGATAACAAAGTTGATCTTTAGGACATGCTTCATGCTTATCCAAGCCCGAACCCATTTAAACAAACACATTTGACAGTAATATTGTCCCCAAACAGGTTTTTTATTCTGAGGTTTATTATCATTATAACCATTCAATGGGTGTTCTATGGTTATTTGACAAGCACTGTTGCAAAACCGCACTGTTGCAAAACCACAATAAAAGACAGCGGATGGTTGGTTATTCAAGTGAAACGAAATCATAACTACATGTACATTTTGTAAGTTGTTCTTTCATTGAGTGATAACATGTACATTAAGGAGTAAAGGGCGTTATACAATGTATATTATTTACATACTTGTACATTTTTCACATTTATTTTTTGGGAGGGACCCTCACCCCTCCCCCAAAGAGTTAGACCCCTCCTCTCCCCTCTCCCAAATTTGAAAGGGTTTTCCATGCCTAATCATGTTAATAACATAAGCCATGAAAACCAAAGTTCAGCTATTTTCTCCATACCATTTAAATCCATGTTATCAGCATAACATATATTTTGGGTAGGCCAAGCTGATTTTACCACCCCCCCCCCCCAATACAAATATTTGATTTTAAGGTTCATGTTATGACTGGGTGTGACAGGCAATGAAGTGCACAGTAGCGGTAAGGCTGGTTAGCCACATGAAAGCTCAACCCTTAATAGCTTTTCCAAATGGAGTGATTACATGTCAGATGTGGTTAAACAACTTGATGTTATCCATCTTCATAACAATAGAGCAACTCCTGATAGTAAGCTTCATTGGGGTGAATTCTTGAGGTCTTTTCCCCCATAGACTGCATAATCTGCCTAACTCTATGATACTGACAAACATGCATGTAGCGCAGTCCAAATCACCATTATTATATTTCTACTTAATAATATTGCCCTTTGTATCAAAAGTTGATTTTCAAAACATGTGAAAAACAAGAAAATCTGAGTTTCTTATGCATGGTACATGTATTTAAATAGACATTGAAGGATAAATTTTAAAAAAGAGAAAAAATTTATGTCACAATGACAAAGACATGGCAAAACTATGTTAATCCCCAAATCAGTAGGTTTTTTTTTGTTTTGTTAGCAATTAGCTTATTACATGTACATCTCACAAACAGTGTTTCACTCTATAAAGTTTGACCAATGCCAATACCAATTATACCAGGTGCATACAAATTTTGGAAGTTCAGTATTGTGAGACACAAGTCAACGTCACTGTGGTCTCGTGAATTCTGCTTCTCTCGTTCTTTCTTCTTCTTTTTTTGTCCGTCTCGAAGCCTCTGCTTGTACAACATCTGTTTATTGTTGTAGTGTAACAGTCTCCATATATAGCTATCGTATATGCAGCAGATGATGTGGAGAATGTGAAGGTTATTATCTGCAAATATTTATCTTTGTTGCAATGAAATCTTTGAGGTGGGGTGGTGTTAGAGAGGGTGATTTTTAACCCTTGTTGAACTTTAATTCATAATAGTTGCTAGCGCACCACATCCCAATGCAATCCAAGTGAGAATAAAATTTCTCTGACTCATTTCAATATAATCCCCTAATGTGCGCATATCCATGTACACTTTAAGTGAAGATGATTGTCAATCAAACGAGGATGACCAGGCATAATTACTCAATTATATCCGCCCCCCCCCCCCCAAAAAAGAGGAAATACATTGAAAGTAAACTTCTTTAACAATAGGAAAATAAAAGTAATAAGAATAACTTATTTGAGATTAGAAAAGAACAAAAGTGAAACCTTGATTCTGTTTGCAAAGGACTCCTGCCGCTTCACCAACAACACAGTTATTGACGCCCCATCCAGGATGAGCGCAGTCTGCGAGGGACTGTTCAGTTCCGGTGCAACGAACGTCATCCATGAAAATATCCACATGTCCGAACTCACCGACGGTGTAGACGTGAGACGCACCTCTGTGAGAAAATGAACATTGAAAACTTAGGGAAATGCACTGAAAGGTATAAGACATGCCCAATCCATGATGAGCGCAGTCAGCTCGGGATGGTGTTTCACCAAGTCGTTCTTAATGTTACGAACGACTTTACAAACAACTGGAAAATGTTCTTAGGTGCTATACTAATGTCACGTTTTATAATTCAGCGCAAGAACTAATCACCAGTCGTTTGTAAAGTCATTTATAACTTACAAACGACTTGGTGAAACAATGACCAAGACTGTTTGGTCCTGATGAAACAAGCATCATCCATGAATGTGTCCACGAGATTACCATGCCCAAATCATCAACAGTGTAGACACAAGACGCACCTCTGTGAGAAAAAGAATATTTAGAACTTTTAAAGGGAAAAACATTTTCTGCATTCATATACATGTATATTGGTCAAAAAGATTTTGCACTAAAAAATACAAACAAGGAATAAACAAAATTGCCAAAGTGTTCCGAGTACTTCAAAGGTTGACATTTTCTTGTGAACATAACATCCAGATAACATCCATACAGAGTCACAGATGCATTATAGAACAGAAATATGATATTACATCACCCCCTGGCGATTGAAAAGCCTTCCGTTTTGCGATCGGCTAACGTTAAACAGCCTGCATGTTCTCTCCGCTGCGGTGTAGTCGAACGACCGACATACGAAGGTCATGGCTGAGACACAGAACAGTGCACACTCTTCTGCCGTTTTCTCCATGTGAACAACAGCAGGCTCCCTGTTCGGAAGGAATTTGTTGGCCATGACACTGAAATCATCCATTGGATCAGCTGTGGAAACAAAGAAATAGAAACAATCTGTAAGAGAAGTTTCAACATTGTGTTTAAATAAGTCAGGGCTATATATACAAAAAAAAATTGGCCCCTCAAAAAAATTTAATATTTATTTAATTAAAATTACTATTTTATAAAGAGTATTAACAATGTTCATTCATTGAAACCTCTAACTACATGTACATTTAGCATATGACATCCATTTTTGCCCAAACTTTAAAATCCACCCTTCTCACATTAAAATGTTAGACTAAAAAACGAGCAATTTATGTAATTTTGGTAAAAAAACAACAAGAAGAAATGGAAGTTTTTGTTGGTACTACATGTATCAGGATATGATGCATTACACATGAAAATTTATTTCATTTTTGTTAAATTCTTTCTTTGGAGAAGGATGCTGTGCAGTGCATGAAAAGAGAAATGTTTGGTAATATGAAAAAAAATGGTGCTTATATCATTAGTAAACATTTATAAAGGGGTAAATACATTGGCTACTCAAATACAGGAATGAGATACATGTAAGGAAATCTTTCAGCCACAGCAACACAAGAGGCAGCCATTTAAAGGGGAATCCAACCCAAGGAGAGAATCAACCTTAAAGGAAAGAGGAAAATGAGAGGAGCAATCTAAAAAAAGTTTCATCAAAATCGGTTATAAAATAAGAGAGTTATGGAAGTTTGAAAAGTCTAGTTGTTCCATCTATGGGGATCCTCAAATTGGCATCATCGGCTTCAAAATGGCCGATCTTATGGACAACTCTCCATTCATTCTGTACACAAATTTTCAGATTTTCCCCATTTTCTTTCGAAATATATCTTACCTCCTTCTGAGCTCAACATATGTTGTGTGAAATATATTTTCCCATCACATATTTTGAGCTCAGAAGTAAAGAAAACATACTTTGAAAGAAAATAGGGAAAATCTGAAAATTTGTGTACAAAATGAATGGAGAGTTGTCCATAATATCGGCCATTTTGAAGCCGATGATGCCAATTTGAGGATCCCCATAGACGGAACAACTAGACTTTTCAAACTTCCATAACTCTCTTATTTTATAACCGATTTTGATGAAACTTTTTTTAGATTGCTCCTCTCATTTTCCTCTTTCCTGTAAGGTTGATTCTCTCCTTGGGTTGGATTCCCCTTTAAAAACAAAAAAAAATGTCAATTACATACAGTGTCCCCAAGAATTATTTGTACTCTTTGAAAAAATGTAATTAACTAAATCGAAGTTGGTTTGAAATTTCAATTAGTATTTATATAAAATGGTAGGCAATGTTACTATCACCTAAACACTAAATCTGAAAAGTTCTAGGCCGCCATTTGAAATTTTCATGGCCCAAAAATTATTTGTACACTTCAGAAGATGGGTTTTTAAAGGAGTGTTAAAAATTTTGGGGGGTCTTCTTTGCCTTCCAGGACAGGCATAAAACCTCCTTGGCATACTGTCGACCAATTTAGCACTCATTTCACGGCCAATACCATTCCAAGTTCGCTGGAGCGTGTCCTGGAGCTGCTGGATGTTGGATGGTCAATCTTGAGGTCGCTATCGCTTCAGATCTCCTCTCATGTGCTAAATGGGGATTAAATTTGGGCTCTGAGGTGCTCTTTCTTGCAGCTTAACATGTTTCTGTTGCAATATTGCTTTAATATGGTTTGCTGTGTACTTGGGGTCATTGTTATGTCGGACCGTAAATTGATGACCATTCAGACTTGAAGCAGATAGGAGCATCCATTTGGAGGGGCAAGAATATCCTCATGACTTCAGCATTCATGATGCCATGTTATGAAATTTATCTCTCCAACTCTACTGGCTGCCATACAACTCCAAATCATGAAACATCCTCCTCTCTGCTTCACTAATGGCTGCAAGCATGACTGACTGAAATATTCCTACAAGACACACATGGTCTGGTGCATCATATCCAATTAGTTTTGCACTAATTAGGTCTTAGAACATAGTTCTAGAACTCCGCAGGCTTGTTCACATGTTGATGTGCAAAAGCATGACGCTTCATTGATACGGTCCATTACATTTGGCTTCTTTCTTGCTAATTATTCCACTGATAGTCATGTAGCCATTTAGCCTGTTGCAGACACTCTTGAGGGCACCCCGTCATTCCTCAGCCTCTGGGGCCTTGGATGCAATTTTCTTTGGTCACAATTTGCAATATTTCATTGCTTACTGTCTGTCTATCTATATCATCATGAAAAATGATGTCCATGAGACTATTTTTGCCTCTTAGAGGCTCCCACTTGTGAAAAGGCTGATTGGTCTTCAAGTTATGTTCCAACATGACAGGGACCCCAAGCATGCAGCGAATCATATTAAAGCATTATTTTAGCAGAAACTTGTTAAGAAGCTAGAAAAGGCACCTCAGATCCCAGATTTAATCCCCATATAGCACATGAAAGGCCATCTGAAGCGACAGCGCCCTCAAGACTCACCATCAAACCCTCAAGCAGCTCCAGGACACGCTCCAGCGAACTTGGAATGGTATTGGCCGTGAAATGAGTGCTAAATTGGTCGACAGTATGCCAAGGAGGTTCATGACTGCCCTGGAAGCCAAAGAAGATCCCCCAAAATTTTAAACACTCCTTAAAAAAAATCCATCTTCTGAAGTGTACAAATAATTTTTGGGCCATGAAAATTTCAAATGGCGGCCTAGAACTTCCGAGACTGACGGAACATTTCAGATTTTGGGTTCAGGTGATGGTGACATTACCTATCATCTGATATGAATACTAATTGAAATTTCAAACCAACATCAATTGTTTAATTTCATTTTTTCAAAGTGTACAATTAATTTTTGGGGACACTGTACAATGTAGAATATATTGCAACTTCAATTCATATGGTTGACTTCGGCTTTTTGAGAGAGCACGCAACCAGCCCATTCCTCCCCAAATTGTGTTTTGAGTTACAAGTACAAGTAGTTTGACTTTTTACAGCCCAAAAGGATTTATTTCCAGCGGGTTGTCTTGTAACTGTGGGGTAATCGTGTCAATACATCACTATTTCTTGTGAAAATAGCCTGCGTACTTTTCAACTATGTAAAATTTATCAATACAAATTGCCACTTCAAATCATATAGTTGACTTAAACTGTTTGATACAGCCCATTCTACCCAAACTGTGTTTTGAGAGTGTTTCAGTCAATAGGATTTATTACCAGGGGGCCTCTTCAATGGTATGGCGAAGCAATGGTGACAATACATCACTATTTGTCAGAAAATAGTCTGTATTTGAATTTGACTTCTTTGTATGTAAACATATCAATAAAGTTTTAAATAACAGGCATTAATGTACTCTTACAGTCTGTGTTTTGCCAACTCCAAATGTCTGCAAGCATGTTTACATAGCGCATCATATAATAAGTACATTGTATGTGTTACAAAAAGTGAAGAGAGGTGACGTGATAACTGCAGTGATTCAATAGCAGAGTGAATACTTCCTCTGCAGATGGCACAGAATGCTCCAAATAACAAACATTTGAGGGCCAGTACTAAAGATTAGCTTGAACTTATACGTCAATATGGACTAATATGTGAGAAAATAGGCTGAAACCCAATCAGATTTTCCTACAACATTTACACTATGTAGACATCTTGTAAGCAGTTAACTATAATTTAAAAAAAAAATGATAAATGAAACTGCTGAAGTATAGCAGTGGTATGTTTGAAGGTTTTATCACACTAGTCAATGAACGAGGGGTGCGTAGGATTGTCAACTTCAGAATAAATCTGGGACAATGTTATTTTTAATATTCTTTTGTTAAGCACAGGGTCAAGGCTGATCAAGTAAGGCAACCAAAACAGTAGTTGATAAAATCAAGCACACATATCCTATCTTTACAGATTTTTAAGTGGCTGTGCAATAACACTAATACAGGTTTTTTTTTTTTTATTCTTCTTCTTTAAAAGTTGGGGCACAGGAGTCACGATGAGTATGAAAAACACCATAAATTTTACTTCATTCTTTAACTAGGTCAATGAACAAATCAACAATAATGCTGAATTCTACAATATATCTTAAAGACAATTCATACATGTATCAACTGCACAAGGCCAATTCCATTTATTCAGCTAATATTCACATTTTACAAGGACTGTCTTGTGAACACATGGAGACTGAAAATATTTCCCTCAATGAACTGGCATAATAGTACTGTAAGAAAGAAAAGATAAGGATAAGTCATCTTGTGGCCCATCATAAGACCAGCTTCTATCAAGTTTTCCCATGGTATTTGTGCCTGGTGGGCATCTCTCCCGAGTTGCCATCATGCTTGTCAACCTCATAAGCAGACATGACTGTGGGAACAAACAATATACACTGTATCACCTGTCAGAGAGTGTTTCATTTGTTCTAAGTGACCCTCCATATATGCCACATTCATCCCCCCCCCCGCCTCAGAAGAATTTTCTCTACTCATTCATGATTGTAAAAAGCCTGCAAAAAAGGGTCTCTTTTTATGTCAGATCAATGTTATTTGCATTTTATTCTTAGATCACCAGGACTATGAAAGGTCAGTGAAACTTGTATTCAAGAGCACTAAGGTTAACCGTTCATGAATGGACTGCAGTCTCTTATTCACACAGCTTTAAGACAAGAACCCTCCAGTTTCCGTTGTTAATTGGTACATTGTATTGAAATGTACTTTTTTTTTGTTTAATGAAGAAGAAGACATGATTAAAGATAGATGATTCTGATGAAAGGTTAAAAGAAACTTACGGCATCCATCTTCATCACTGCCATCCATACAGTTGTTTTCACCATTATTGTCTTTCAGGCACACAAGAGACACTGTGTATTTTGAGGAAAAAAGTAAATTAGATAAAGTTCCCATATTAATATGATTTTTAGATTCAGAAAATTGGTTAGTGATGTGATCAAATTTACAATTTCAAAATATTTTATTTGATATAATTCGGTAATCAAGTGCATGTACTGTGGGACAAAAAAGTTTATTCAATAGGCCTAAATATAAGACTTGTTGTTCAATCCACTCCTTTTATAGTGAAGTACTCGGGACCACAACCATTACCATAGACTGAAAGCGAGATGCAAAGAATCACCTAATATTATAACAACATCTTGGTGCATGTGTGCAATAACAGGAATAGCCTATACTACACTACACACAAGAGACTCCAACTCTCCCGATTTCGGCGCAAGATCTCCTACCGAAAATCCACTTTTGAAAAATCTCCCGCTCAAGTTTAAATTTCTCAAGTACAAGCGGTATTTCTCCCTTTTTTTTCATGCTCTAGCTGCAATTTCCAGCATTTTCTCCCACCCAACCAACACCTAAATCACTGTATTTTACCTCATTTATGGTTGTTTTAATGTTCAGATAGCACCAGAGAGCTCTTATAACCCTAAAATCAGACTCTGACCTCAAGAAATGCCAGGATTTGTGCTGAAGATTAGGTCTACTAGCACATTAAGCGGGAGTCTCCCATTTAAAGGGGTCTCGGTGGAAAAAACCCACGCTTAAGAGGTGGTCTGAGTTGGAGTCTCTGACTCTTAAAAATGAGGACCAAGTTGAATATGCCTTTCATTTTCTCCCATCATTTTAGTGACAAACCCACAGACTAAACTAAATATGACAGAGGTCGTTACAATTGATTACTGCACAATCAATACCAGCCACATGACTCTCTCCATTAAGAAAGCATTATGATAATAATCTTATCGACCTACAACACCCCAACCAGTAAATGGAGAGGTGGGGTTATCATATGATGAAAAGATATGGATAATGAGGTAATTGTTGAAAAGCGTGACTGACCACAATTCGAAATGACATTGATAGCTGAATAAAAGATATTAGTATACTTGGGGCAAAATAAAACTTGTAGGGCTTCATTCTTTTCAATCTCCGGTTAGGAGGATTTCATGAAGCTAGAAATACTAATCTTTTATAACTATTATGAAATTATGGATTGTACAACCACTACAAGGTATAAGCAATGGGATAGGAAGTTGAATGCTAATTATTAATAATGATTATTGAAATAAACACAACACAAAAAGTAAGTTCCCCCTACATGTATTTCAGATATCAATAATTTTTGAACCAGGAGGAATTGAAAAAATCTAATTATATGTCTGTGTAGGTAATTTTATTAGCTACCAGGTGACCAATTTTTAGGAAGAATCATCATGTCATGCTTCAGTGAGTAATGGTTGAATGTAAAAATGTCATTTTTTGAAGTTCAAAAGGCGATTATCACAACTTTGATTAATGATTTCGGAACAATATTAAAATAATTTAACATCATGCTTGTCAAAAAAGATGCCACATGTGTGCCCCAACATACAAAATGAGTTCATGGTAAAATTTCACGGTTGAGTGAGCACTGGGTTAAAATTATAAAAACTGCAGTTTTTGTGAATTTTAAGTAGTATATATGCCAAATTTCACTTTTTGCTAAACCTCTGTACACAAGTCAATGGGGGAGGCATCATTATCTGAGACAATTGTGAAATTCGCGCCTAAATTCAATGATTGATTATTGCTTCTATGGTTACCATCGAGTTATTCCATGAAAACTGACACACAGCTTAAGATGGTCACAAACTAAGCATAATCTTGATTCAAATTGCAATTCTGCGTAAGTCACTAAACCGTGACGGAGCCCTAAACTTTCTTTCATTTGCATGATTTTCTTGTATCTTGTGCCCCAGTGAGGCGTGAAACATTCAATATTTTTGTGAAAAATGAAATTGTTTGAGGTACTCCCAAAAACAATCGTTGCGTTTAATTCAAAGTAAAGGAATCCCTCAATTTAGTCCCATACATGACAAAAATAGCTTTTCTAGCTCCAACCCCTGCTCAGTTGAAAAGCATGAATTTTTAAACAGTCGCCATAGATCATTTGACACATGTCCAAAGGTCCTAAACATAACCCCAAAATTTTCATTGAGCATTAATTTATTAGTGCATAACATTACTAAAATACCTCTTCGCAATTCTTAAAATGCCTATTTTTTGCTTGTTTGATGGGTTCATTCAACCCATGAAGGTAACTGATATTTGGTTGCAATACACCTCCAAAAACAGGAATCCCATCATATATTGATCAAATAATTACATGGCCAACGACAGTTCAAAAATAGCAGTTTTGGTAATTTTGGTGCAATGCCTCACTCAGACCGTGAAATTTTGACACAAAATTTTTCAACATTTCGGTATGTTTAGGAAGCACGTTTGCACAACATCTCGGACGTTGTACAACTGTTTAAACCATCTTAAAAATGGTCGATATCATGATCAAAGTTGTGAAAAGGCGTAACTAAAAAAACTGAACATTTGACATTCAACCAATAATCAATGAAGCAGATTGATGATCAATTTCCATAATAACATTACGCCCTACCCACCATAAGTAACTAATTAACCATTCCAGCTATAAACATGAGAACATTAATTGAATTCCTGAAGATCTAACTTCAACAATCCTCTACCTCCGAATGTACAATAAACTAAATTATTGATGGATCTGGCCAATCAAAATATCGATAAGAGTACTTGTCTGTTGTGTGGTGTTACACCGAAGATAATTATTCGGTATTATGCAGCACTTGCACTTAATAAGCTATACATTTAGGCATAAATAGATACAAGTGAGGACAAAAAAAAATGCATAAAAGGAAAGGATATGTTGGTCAATACCAGAGAGAGCGCCTCCCGGGGTTTACCTGAGGTGAATCCTCCATACAGCTTGCAATTTGTGTCATGAAATCCAATGGTATGTCAACAAAGCTGTGCATAAAATCGGATCTGATATTAGACAGAGTTCCCAGGTTAGATGATAATACACTAGTCCGCAGTACCAGCCTGTGATACAACTCAACTAATTCTACCACTATTCACCAAATTAATTATGTATCTTAGCAAAGGTGAGCCAAATGCCCATTGATACGACACCAGCGGTTGTCTTTCCTACAAATATCATTCCTGTATCTTATCTATTACGAACAATTAGAATTGACCTTGATCTGCAACTAGACCATCGCTGACTCGAACTTGAAACAAAAAATTGACTGACTGAAACAACATATAGCTGAACTGACTGGAATTCTGATTGAATGACTTCAGTGCACAAGAGTAGTATTGACCTATGCCTTGACACTGACCTAGACCTGAGAACTGAACCTCTATCTGACCGCGACTGACTGATTGGACTGACAGACATGAATTGATTGGATTGGGTTGGTCGGACCTGATCGATGCATATAGTGACGTAACTGACGTATTTTTATTACCTATTGTAGGGTGAATATGCCCATTTTCGGTCCGCGTATACCTTATTAAATATTCAAAGACCAACCCATTCCGTTACTCAACAACTATGAAAAATCCATAGTAATCTCCACCACGGTTCAGATAAAAGGGCCCATTGAAAATGTAAAGTACTATTTAACTGTCATATTACACGTATGTGGCCTACTAAACAATCCGCAACAACAACCATATGCCAGTGATGCCTTATCACTAGATAGACCTACCTAAAACTTGTATAAGGATAAGTTACCTCATTAGCACACATAATATACTGGACAGATTCAAATGATAGTCTATAAATTCATCCTTTATCCCCCCCTAGACATGATGCATGATCCAAACCAATAAAACATAACGGATGTTCACTAGGTAAACGCTCACCTTCCTGATAATCACATCTTGCTCGTGAGATAGCAACAAGTATACTGTTGTTCGTCTCGAGCCTTGAAGATAAGTGTATGTATCCACAAAAAATATGAAGGTACAAACAAATAGATTATTATCAATTCATATTTGAGATAATATAGAAAACATCACAATTCGTTACAGTGAGAATGGTAAGTCATACATTACCAGGTAATGAGGTTTTCAAAAAACATAAAGACAAAGCATACAACTGCAAACATAGATTCCATTAGGTTCTGCTATCGACATCGGGTAGCTCTAAAACGAAACAGTTCCACAGTGTCGCATCGAGTCAGCACATATCATGATCATATCAGCGCATCACTCAAAACATCGTACCAGTGTCCACTATCTACCCGTCGGCTCGATATGCAACCTTGTGGGGATGCAAAGATTCCCAGCATGTCACTCAAGCTAGCCTGCAAAGCGGGTACCCGGAGTCCATCAATTCCCATATTAGGCACATAAATGCATTGGTAGGCCAGCCAAAGTATTGAATTGAATTGCCCTGTGATTTTGGAGAAAAATTAACCAATTCTCTTCTAGGTAAATGCTGAATTAGCAGTCTTAACTGAAAAGAGCTATTAATAAATAAGACGCGGTAAACAAACACTACTGTAATAATCTATCATCAATCCGAGAATACTATACAAAAATAGAAAATCAATAGAGGAAGTGAGATAGAAATCACCATCTAGATGCATGGTCTCTGCTACGCCGACACATATCACACACTTCAACCTTGCATCTAGCGGACATTAGTATGTCCATGTACGTGAGAGGAGCGAATAGATGTCCATACCAAAGCATACCGCTCATCTGATAGTAAAGGTGCGTGGCACTGCGATTACACTGATATAGACCTCCTGATGAAGGGGTAGCGCTGGACACAGACGAATTGTACAAAATAGGCAATCGATCGCACTGCAGCGACAAAATCAAGCCGCTCACCAAAACACCGTTGAGATAGGTATCATGTGGAGGATGGTATCCATATCAGTAACTGGAACTGCCCTCACGGGAGCCTCCCCTGTAATGTAATCACTTATACCGCATTCTTATAGAAATATCAACAACTACGACTCTAGATTCAATCTCATGTTCATAACTATATATATGGCTAAATAATCCCGTACACAATACATAATTATTATCCATGAATGACAAAAACCTTGAATATAATATTAAATCAAAGTAACACTCGTTTACAACTGGTCATTATGTCGACCACCTAAATACTAATCCAACAGGTTTACTGCTAGTGAGGATCCATGGTTAACAATGCCATCGTATAATGTCAGTGACAAATTGTGGCATCTCGTCCAAGATGATTAAAGGTCTCGCTTATAACTAGCTATGCCACATGGCTCACTTTCGCTGTAACTGCAGCACTTGTCTGGAGGTGGTCTAATAGACCTAGAGTTACCTGTAAACAGAAAATGATCACAAACTACAGAACATAGCGGTCTAACTATATACATAATAAATTAAAAATAAATAGATTATTAACGTATTCCAATGCACCGAAATCCACATCCAGAAAAGTTGAACGGCATAACTGAAATTATATTTTATACGAATTGACTTGATAAATATATTCTCATTTAATTTATGTTGCTCTTACCTAACTCATAATGAGCGAACGGGTTCACTTTACCTGCGCCTCACAATGATGTTAATTAGATGTACAGATGAGAATAATATAGCTTTTAGACACGGTTACCTTTGAAATCTATATATAAACACCTTCAGCTAAACCCTACCATAGAGCTCAAAGTCCAAGATATATGTTTTGTGATTCTTAGAATGCAGTTGCCATAGAAAGTCCAATTGTTAATCTTACAGACACAGAAAATCATGAAGCCAGTTTGGTATTAATAAAAGGCATTGACAAGACTATGCATAGCAATTTATTGTAAGAGCCTTCGAAGGCATGAAAGCAGAAAATCGAATAAATAAGAAAGTCTTTTACCTTTGGTAACCTCGAGCCGACATAATAAGCTGTATAAATCCTGAACAATTCAAGATTCTAGACGCAATGTAACTAATCGCTATATTCTATCATCGACTGACCAAACTGTCTGACACACAACAATATTGTAGATATAAGTCCCTTGACGGTAGAAATCATGAAACATCTGACACAACTCCTCCGATAGAGTTAAAGAACCAAAATTCTAGACCCATGTAGCCATATAATTAATATAGTAGTATCCAATAAGGTGACTATTTCTATTCGCAATTGGATCCACCTTTTAACCTATTATGAATACGTGCAATTTGAATACTGAGCTTAGTTGTCCAATCCCGTTACCTATGTCTGTTCCAATCACTGATGGCCATACGGTACAACTAAGTGACCGCTCAACGGTCTGTTACTGAACAGGGCCAAGCCCGATCCCTACAAGGTGTCAATTGGATTATGTCCTCCATACCGTGGGACATCCTTGTTCCAACTAATCATACCAGGTGATTGAACATCATAGTTTGCTTCCAGATCAACATGCCACCACTTAATCTGCCCTGTAGCACTGCCGAAAAAATTACTGGTCAACTTTCTTCAGGTGCTGCTAAAAAGAGTGTCTACTGATATACTCTATCTCGAATTAGCACCAAGCCATATCAATGACTTGACCTCTCATATCTGAAAATCATAGTATTTCCGATGACGCTTTCTAAATTCAAAGTTGATTTTACATCTAATCTCTCTCATGCCGCAAACCAGAGAGAAGATATAGCCCTTCATTTGGAATAAATGTCAAAATAGCAACGATATTCCAAATAGCTATTAGAACTTTAAGTACATACACAAATGAAATTCTATAAACAAGCAGAAGGGAAATATAGTTTAGAACACTAAGTAACAGAGCCCTATTAATATATGTCACGTCTAAGGCCATATCAGATACAGTATAGATGAAATACATACACGGTATGGCATTTTTCTTCATTTATATACTAATATTCGTCTAGGCACGCTAAGTAGCAAACCTAATGCATAATAGTTCATTAATCTCAGCTCCACCTCGGCCCCATGTCACTCTAGTATATACATAAGGGAACATAAAAAGTAGCTTATCAGTACCGAATACACTATCATATGGTTAAACAAAACAATTGGTCTATATTGAAAGGGATTAAATACGTATTCAAGCAGCCTCAATATGAATCCTGCAAGAGTAAACAAATTCTACTTTGCTGTAAAAAGATGTTATTCTACAATAATGCCTTTCAAATTTCTGCCTTCAGATAATAGCAAAATCCACAATGAGATTCCAGCGAAAGTTTTGGACATAGGACATCTGTGGCTAGTCACTCATGTTAAGTTAAGACACTATTGCAATCTAATAGCGCGCTACATTCATACACACGTCATTAGTATCACTGAGTACTTAAAATGCTACAAGAATCTACTGCATATAGCCAAGTGACTTATCCCAATGTCTGGGAGCTAAAAAATAGAACCAGATCGAAAAACGATGGTAATGGAGATCCTATCACTATACCAGAAACAAGCCGACAACTAATATGCTAAGCACCATACCTACATTAAGGCGCTGCTTTATAGAGCGTCTGCGCAGATCAGGCTGATTCCGCGTAGACAACCAAGATTAGACGAACCTAATGGGGAAAATATGTACAAACCATGAATGTTAGAACAACAAAGACTCCGCAATCGAGACATGAAAACACGACCCACAGATACAAATTTCATGCCATCAATGCACATGTGCCAGTACAAGAGAGTATATGGCACACTATCATCTATTGCATTCTACACTGTATACACAAAGACAATCTTATGCATTGGACCTTGACATTGAATCACATCTTAAATCGAACCGTGCATACATCACCTCTCACCCCGAGTATGCAGCAAATCGTAACGAGAGTGAAGTAACTATATATAATATGACATCCGCTCAATAACGGTATACTGAAGAACATATATGTCAGATCACGAGGCTCTTCTTCAACATAAAATTATTGAAACCCTGAAGAGACCGTAATCTGACCGTTGTAAGCCCCAAATCTAAATCAGAATATCAGTCACGCCAGTATGTACACATGCATGTACTACGAAGATATAGAAAGCAGTTGCGGAACAACCCGAATACAGATAAAGTGCTTCCTGCAAGGACTTGTTCAGAGGCATAAAAATGGAAAAAATTAAATAATGTACAAAATATTATAAATAACAGAATGCCAAAGGAAAAGACAAATATTTACCATTCATAGCAAGTTCGTGTGTATTAAAAAATTAACTGTTGAAATACACACCAACACTTATATCACCACCAAACTGTAAAAATTTTGGAGATATACGAGGTTATTTGTGAAATTTGATTACAAAATGCTTGTACTAATTAAATGAAATCTGAAATCGGCTATTTCTTATTATAATATGAATGAACTGCTAAAACAAAGAGAAAGGTTCAAAATAAACTCAGGAATACAAAAAAATTGTTTTATTAAATAACATTTGTTTTCTACATGTAGTGAGAGGATTTAATAGAAATATTTTGTTATCGCATGGCCTCAGCATTGTACCCTTTATAAATAATGTCCGTTATTATTGAACAACATCATATCTTACCGGATGGAGATTTGAGTTGGTGCCTCGTCTTGAGTGGGGGGCCTTGGTGTTGTCGTGGGGGCTAGCACATAATTGAGATGCTTACAGTACATCAGCCACTCATTGTGGAGAACCTGGGCTCTTTGTAGTACACCATGGACGTAAAAACACTGTCAGAGGTTGCCGGCAGGTTGTGATTGCTAATGCCTGGGTTAAAAACCTTCAAGTTAGACATTGCATATTAAAAAAAAGAATACCAAATGTTTATACCTTTGTTATTAACCACTTGGCTGCCGGACCACATAATATTAAGCGCTTGGCGTTTGTACACTGTGCGCGGGACCACATAATATTTTGTTTCATGCTATTGTCTGAGCTTTTGAAGCGACAGCGCCATGCTGGTCATAACCCGTACTGCCCATAGGAAAATTTTTGGGCGCCTTCCTGCATACTTGTCACCAGGGTCTGCCGCCAGAACCTGTCGCAGGTTTTTCTCATACAAAATTAACATGTCGCAGACTGCGCATACTCTTTTTGTCTGATGAAAAGTCTGCGGCATACTCTTTTTCATGAATATTAATTTCTATCTACCTTATCGCAGACTTACTCTTTCAGCATGACTAAAAGTCTAGCGGCAGGCTGGTGCGGCATACCCTTTATCATGCAATTATTTCATATGCTACTTCCTTGCGCAGACTTGCCGCATACTTTCAGCATGATAAAAAGTTTGTGGCAGCGTCTGCGGCATAACCCTTGTTATCATTCTGCGCCATAATATTATCTTACCCCTATACCCCTTAATCCAATCCAATCAAATTTGGGTTATATTTTCAGCAGTATATTATTGTCGACTCCACCCGCGATGGGACCATTAACCTGTCATAATTCAGAGCACGGAGGTGATTGAAGTGCATACCACCCGGCTCAGAAGGGCGTATTTTCAGTGAACTCAGGCAACTCTCAATACAATTGAACGAATAGTCCTCCATCAAACGCTGAGAAGGCCTTATTTTCCCAGTCAAACAGATTTACCTCGAAAATATTCATGGAGGAGAAAAAATTTAAATATATTGTATTTCAAACCCGCGGATGGGTTGTAATCGGGGCTAGTTTTTGATGCAGGGAACATTTCTTTTACAGCTTCTGCGCATTATTTTACACGTCAATAGACGGCGGAGCCGGGATCTAGCCTCACAGAGGCCGGAAATTACTTCATATCGTTGCTTGAGCCATAAGGGCGTTTAATACATTTCTTAAAGATGTTCCGTTCGGAGCCGTAAGGGCCGGCTATTTACCATCCACTTTGTACAGCGATAGCGCCCTTAATGCTCCGAACGGAACATCTTTAAGATGTACTAACGCCCCTTATGGCTCCAAACAGACGATATTGCTAGTTTTTCTTTAAATTGTTAATACCCACCCCACCCCCCCCCCCCATGAAAAAACCTCTTACAGAAAACAATACAGAGCTTATTTTTTTAGAAAACAATATTCTTCTTTTCTTAACCAATTGGATACAAATTAATTCTGCCAATCCAAACATTTCCTACGACTTTTAGCAACAGTTGATTTCAGAAGAAGTCTTCGAAAAGTAAATTATTCTGGACAAAAAAAATCAATGCAAGAAGATTGAACTACGCAGTTTCTTTCATATGAATACCACCTGCATACATTAAATTGCCCTGCGGGAAGCTGTGAATGTACTGCCCAATGTTTGAATTACTAAATACCTGCTGCCCCGTATTCCATAAATGTTGGACTTTAAGCATGAAACTCGTAAGAATTTTTTTTGCCTATGTAACTAAATTTTGGTTTTTTAATTAAGAGTATTTTTTGCTTAGCGTATGTTTTGGACAAGTTTATGCATAATTCTTTTGAATTTGGGCTAAGTAAAACATCTTAAATTGAGTTGCTCCTACAAACTTACGACACATTAGAAAGCGATTTTTATCCTAACTTTAAGCCTAACTACTAGTGCGCTTAACTTGGCATGTTGATTATATGCAAGCTCATTGAGGCCACAAATAAAAACATGAAACAATATTAACAGAATTTAAGACTTTTGCTTAATGCTTCTGAGCTCAGAACAAAGTGCTTTACGTGTTTGGTATAAAAGCTAGATTTTTTTTTTTCCTGGACAAATCTTAGAAAGATACTTAGACTTATAAAGTAAAATGCTAAAGTAATATGTTATGGAATACGGGCCAGAATTCTTTTGCAACAGGCACCATTATTAGTAACTGCAATGAACTTTCATATAGGTCTTGGATTATCACCATGATGATAATGAGGTGGGGCAGAATGTGTTTATGATACATAAAAATCCCTAGGATGTTTGGGATGTCATTTCCCCTCA
>CALNVZ010003433.1:11265382-11280388 GCA_940671915.1 Paracentrotus lividus
GATATACGTCTATTTACTTCACATGGTTACCGATGTGTTCTTGGCTATGAAAATTATTATTATGAAAATTATGCAAGGTGGGGATCCATTTTTCTCAAGAAGCTTCAGGAGCTTGACGCCAAGAACGTTAAATTTCTGGAGCTGATGCATGTTCATACAACACGAAGCATGTCCATACATTGCTTATTAACTAGTGTCATATCCACCCAAGCCATGGGACGATCTTTTGCCGTTGAGCTGGAATGTAAATTATTTCGAACGGACAGCTACAATTGAGACTCATTGCCTTTGCCAGACCTATCACTAACAATTTGACGAGTTTTTTATCTGTATGGCTCAGTTATATTAATGTAGAATACTGAGATGTAGATTGAATTACAATGGACGTGGACTGGTGCTTGTCTTACGCGAGTTTCTTTACTCTCCGCGACTCGAACAGACCATTAAAAAATAGATTAATTATAATAAAAAAAAAATAATAAGCCTTTGGTCATGGCTTCTGTATGCTGTTTGCTTTGCAGAGAAAATAGTTTCATGAATGATGTTATATTACCAACAATCCAACTTTCTGAAATCACGGAGAGATTTTGTGCAACACTGATCTGCTTCCTTTCTGCGTTAAGTTTTCTTGTAGAACCTGCCTAAGTTGTCTTCTTCTTGTTTAGACAATAATGTTAGAGGAGTTAACGTTACTACAAGGAATCACTTGGCGTGCATCAAATCCAGTTATTTAATTGCTCATTGACACTCAGCCGGATAAGGGAAGCATGGAAGCTATTGATCCGCGAGCTGAGAATCATATTAGATACGGATTTATAGGTAGAACCATGGTTACTCAAATCCTGGATCAATGAAGAGGTAAAACTGAACAAAATGCCTGCAGTGCTGACTTTATCGATGTCAAGAAAGCTTTCGATTCCATCCATCGAAAGAAGATGATGAAAAATGTCTACGGTATAACCATCATGACCATTAAATCCATGATCAAATCTACTAAATACATTGACAACCGTGTACACTGTTAAACCACAAGGGCTAAAGTTGTAACACCAAATGGAGAGATGGAAGAATTTAACAATCTTGCTTGCAGGAGTTTTGCAAGGAGATACTCCTATACCCTTTGTCTTCACAATAAGTTTTTGAGTATGCACTTAGACTAAGAGAGACTCTAAATACCTTGGGTCATAGGTAATTCAACAGAGTCTGATGTCACGATCAGTTGGACAATACCTGAAAGCTCTGAATAAAATGAGTGCCATCTGGAAGTCAATCTTGTCTTGAGGATCAAGACACTCAGAGTTGGCCGCCAGCAGTCTTATCCTTTGGGACCTAACGCAGGAGTTTGTATACAACACAAGACGTACCCAGGCATTATGAAATCTGGTACTGGAGTAGTTGCAACTTGGCACAGACGAGCTGAAAAACTGCATGCGTAACCAGTAACAGGGATAACTCGAGGATTCGTGCTAGGTTCGGCAGTTTAGCCGGCCTGGTAGGTAGGCTGGTAGGTATAGACCTCAAGCTCTTGAAAGCACCCTTTTACGTCAGCTTGTTCACTTATTCTGCCTCTAGGTCAAGACTGACAAGAAGCAGTGGTGGTACACATTTCGTTATGAGAGAGTGAAAACCCATTTTCTCAAAGCATAAAGGGAATTAGTGACAATTGCTCTGCCTTATAACGTCAACTCAAGTTCTAGAATAGAATTAGTCCGACATCCTGCCTCAAGAATATCTCGTTCTTTGGTATCCATGTCCTAGATCTCGTTGAGAAGAGGAATTGCCTTCTTATTTTTGCAGATTCCAAACAAAGAATCGGTTTCCTAAGGGGAAAACAATCTATAATCATTATTCGTGTGGTGTATATATATATATATATATATATACTGTAGATCACGATAATTAATGTATCTGACACAGTATACGACACAAGATTCTGTAGCTGTGTCTATTATTTTCGGTAAAGGTCTCCTGACCCGAAAGAAAATCTAGTACCTCATTGGCGGATCATTCAATACAGCATTGTCAGTTAGAATTTGGAAGTGTCGTACGCTGGAGTTGTAGGAAATCAGTTGTAGAACTTGCATTTCGTGAAACTGAGGCAAGTGATCCTTCGATCAGGACACTATAGCCTCGGTGAGAGATACTCTATTGCTGATCCAGTCACGAGGATTCGCAGAGTTTCCCCAAATAAGCAACATCTATTAGTGAAAATCGTCCCGTAGCCATGTTATATTCAAAGGTTGGCGCTTGTATTACCTGAATGGAATATACCTTCAGATCAGGCCAGGTAATGACCATTTATATTCCTACGTTTCTTTTTCTGCAAATCTGTCACGAAACGCTTGACGGGGCTGAGCAATGATATCCCTTTGAGTAAATCGTGACTTAGGCACTGTCTTCAATTGATTAAGGAGGCATTCCATTACAATATTTTGAGAAAAAGCCGGTGTTCGAATGAAGTTTTAAGATGAAAATTGAAGGAACCACCTGACACCCTTTTTCTCCCGCTGAATCTTCACTTTCTCCTAAATAGTTGCTAAATAATCTTTGTTTATATACACCTTTGATATGAAACTAATGTTGACAACGTAAAACACCCCAAGTAAAAAACAAAAACAAAATAAATATATCAATATAACGAAGACTTTGATTGATATACATGTAGATTTTAATCACTTATGCATAATGAAAAGGGGGAATGGGAGGATAGTAGTAAAACAGGTTGTTAGAGAAGTGTAACGGCAGTGAAATAGAAAGATAAGGAGAAGGAGAAGAAAGACAGAGAGAGGTGTAGATAGAGAGAGGAAGGACAAAGAGAGGGAAAGGGAAAGGGGGCGGAGAAATTTGTGACAAAGAGAGGGATTGGAAGTCACGAAGGACTTATAACGCAAAATTAAAGGGGAATCCAACCCAAGGAGAGAATCAACCTTACAGGAAAGAGGAAAATGAGAGGAGCAATCTAAAAAAAGTTTTCATCAAAAATCGGTTGTAAAAATAAGAGAGTTATGGAAGTTTGAAAAGTCTAGTTGTTTATTCTATGGGATCCTCAAATTGGCATCATTGGCTTCAAAATGGCCGATCTCATGGACAACTCTCCATTCATTTTGTACACAAATTTTCAGATTTTCCCCATTTTCTTTCGAAATATATCTTACCTCCTTCTGAGCTCAACAGATGTTGTGTGAAATATATTTTCCCATGACATATTTTGAGATCAGAAGGAGGTAAGATATATTTCGAAAGAAATGGGGAAAATCTGAAAATTTGTGTACAAAATGAATGGAGAGTTGTCCATGAGATCGGCCATTTTGAAGCCGATGATGCCAATTTGAGGATCCCCATAGAAGGAACAACTAGACTTTCAAACTTCCGTAACTCTCTTATTTTATAACCGATTTTGATGAAACTTTTTTTAGATTGCTCCTCTTATTATCCTCTTTCATGTGAGGTTGATTCTCTCCTTGGGTTGGATTCCCCTTTAAGTACTTTGAGACGACGTAAGCAGGAGAGATGGTGAAGAGGAGTGTGTGTGCGTGCGTGTGTGTGTGTGTTTGTGTGTGGGTGGGTATGTGGGTGGGTGGGTGTGGGGGCATATGATGGGAGACAATAGTGGGAACAAGGGGATAATGAGTATGTTTGTGAGAATATAATGAGTTCGGTATTAATCCCCATACAACACGTGTATTATGAATGGCTCGGAAATATTACCCTCAAAAACTCTCTTTTTTAACGATTTTCCTTAAAACCATGTTACTTAAATGGCCCCAAAAAAGGATAAAGATACATGTAACTTATAAAACCAAATATGTTCCAGAAAGCGGAGGACTTGCTTTAGACGTTGGCAAAGTTTCAGAGCAATCGGATATTTTAAACATAATCTAAACAAAACTTCAAAATTTGAAACCGAAAACGAGTAAAAAAACAGACAAATTGGTCGCAAATCGACAACGTCGCTCCGCGATGTTAACGTCGCTATCATCGATCTCAGGGACGAAAATGCCAGGAAAACTCATTGTGGTGCATCGTATACTATCGGTTAATCAAACTCAAAAAAGAAAATAAAAAATGAAGCCCTAAAAATATGTTGGGGACACGTTTTGTGTGAAAGTGTCAAGTGAACCTCCCTGTACATTGTCTCATAAATGACTTCCGGTAGTGACGTCACAAAATGTGTGATTTTGGCGGGAAGGCCACAGCTCAGACCCGGCAGCAATTCATTTTTGTGAGGCCCAGGGTCCATCCCAACCCCCTATGGGGTCAGTTGTTCCGGCGCTTTTCGCTTGAATAAATCTTCTGGGATGCCGGACTAATACATGAGTATGCATAAATTAGCATAAATTAAATACGTGAAATTTTTTTTCAAAAAAAACATACCAGCGACACCCTTTACATGTGCAGCGACGTTCGCGCAAAATTTCGCCGCGAGCGGACTATCCGCGGCCGAGATCTCAGGGGGGGTCAAATTGACCCCCCCCCCAGTCAAAATCTCCTCTTGACAATGCCAGTCTGAATAGGGTTAAGCGGCTGGTGAACAAAAAGTAAAAGACACTCCACGGATTTGAAACCTGAAATGACTTCACCTGGGTTTGTTCTATAGCCCACATTAAATCAGCTCAGAAAAATTTGGGCCATTTTTTTTATAGCACGTCAAAGATAGCCCAAAATAGGCTATTTTGGAATTCCTAAAAAGTCAGGAAAATTGCGTCACCCCTCCTGAGATAATGGAATGATCCAATTACTTTTGTAAAATATCACCTATACAGCGTTATAGGGATACATGTAGGTTTGGAGAAGTCAGCCATTAAATTTCAAATGATTTAAAGAATTTTAAATACAGTTTTATTAGTGTTGAAAACAGTGCTAAATTTGAAATTTGCCAATTTAAGTAGTACCCGAAAAGGCCATTTTAAGGGGGTTGTGATAATTATGAAGATAATTATGATTATAAAATTCTAATACTATTTTTCTAAGTTTTAACCTAAATGTATTAAAACTTCAAAGTATGAAAGAAAATTGCCGACCCCCATGTTCCACCCCCTGCCTGATTCTCTCAGACAGTAGCTCTTAAAGACTACTTGAACAAAATCTCTATCTTTGGCTCCCTTACACATCTCATCTACTATGTCGCTAAACATTCTATTTGCTTTTGGTAACATACTGATTAAAGGAGTAGAATCAGGTTGTGTATTAAAAAACACAGAATAATCTGTGACATGTGCATCAAACTTTCTTACTGTCTTTTGAGAAACCTTTTTTAAGGTACATGTATAGAGTGATGTTCCATCTGCGTCTGCATCTGTGTCATACTCTGCCCCTCCTCCTCCTCCTCCAACTTGGACGTGGTCAGGTGATGAGCATAGAATAGTATCATCCATAAAACCAGGAGTGGAAGATGGAGTGGTGTCCGTGTAGAGTACGGATGGGCCAGGCTTAAATGGAGAAATAGGAGAGTCCAAACTAGAAGATGGTGACACTGTATGAAGAGTAGAAGACCCCTTAGAGGGCGAGGGCGGACATAAGCCTGAGATTAAAAAAAGAATAAAATAAATAAATATATATATATATATATATATATATATACAGTGGTGGCCAAAATTATTAGAACACCTGAACCTACACAAAGTCTATGGGATTATCAATGCCCTAGTTCATTTGCCGAAATCAGATTTAAAATATCTGTTGTGTGCCATGAGCTTTCATGACTTTTTAGCATAGGGTCTTACGTAAATGTTGATACCAAATTTATATAGTTTCGACCATCTGGTAATGCGCAGCATTAAAAATAGTTGCGCCAGGCGCTTTTGATTTCCCCATAGACTTGTGTATTAAACATGTAGTCCAAATGCAAAAAAGTAAAATGCCAAATACATATGCCGATTGCTCAAAAAGTATTTGAGGTGCAAGTATGAAACTTAGCAGGCTTATTTATTCTAATATACCTCAAATACACTCTAAGTTTCAGCAAATTTGGTCAATGGGGAGGTGGATACGCCCCCACCCTTGGTGGTTAGATGACCAAAATAACCATGCCCATTGAAGGTTAAGACTATTTTTTTTTAAATTTAACGAAGACACTCCTTGTAAATGTATAATTTTTTAAAGG
This sequence comes from Paracentrotus lividus, assembly GCA_940671915.1. NCBI lineage: Eukaryota > Metazoa > Echinodermata > Echinoidea > Camarodonta > Echinidae > Paracentrotus > Paracentrotus lividus. The sequence continues at coordinate 11,271,486 of CALNVZ010003433.1, forward strand.
AAATTTCATGAGCAATTCAAATATGTTGAAATATTAAGGGTCATTGGAACAATGGACTTAAATAGGGGCACTGAATTAAAAAATTGGGGCCCTTCAAAAATAATTTAAAAATCCCCACATAAGATGTCACTACTTCACCCTGTGTTGTTGTGAATGCCATTTTTGACATCCTCAGGAAATTTCCTTTCAGAATATATATACTTTTGTAGGAAGAGGCTTAAAATGTTTAACGTTATGACACTTTGATCCTGAAAGGGGCAAGATTTTTAAATTTCGCAATTGGTGGGGTGACATAAAACAGGGCGACTTGGGGGCGAGTTCCCAACACATGGCTTTGTTATTTAGTTTTTAAAGCATATTGATGATATTCGGAGACATTCCAACCATTTTATAGGTATTTAAATGGTCAACTGAATGAAAATTATTAAAATCATTTAAATATGCTTGGTGTTCTAATAATTTTGGCCACCACTGTATATATATATATATATATATATATAGTAAATAGTGGTAGTATTTTAAGAGCTGTGATTGGTTGAAAGAGTGTCACGTGTCGTTCAACATTCTGGTATGTTGAACGCATTTTTGTTATGTTGAACGGTTTTTTGTTATGTTGAACAGTTTTATCCTGTGTTAAAATGAATGGCGAAATCGATTGCTTTGTTGTGCTAGCGCGTAATAACAGTAAAATGGTGCGCACAACAATAGATACGCGGAGCAACAATATACGCCACAATAGCTTAATTAGCACCAAAAGTTTGGCAAACATCGGCAAAGATAAAACCAGATTAGGCAAGGTCAAAGATGTAGGGGTCTATTTACTATAATAAATAGTGCATGCTCTATTAATGCAACATTACTATCTATGTGAACTCCAAATACTAAATTATCCCTCGTGCACATCTGTTTCAGCTCGGCCTACGGCCTCGGTGAAATAAATGTGCCCTCGGGATAATTTAGTATTTGTCGTGCACATAATCTAGTATGTTGCATAGTAGAGCATGCACTATTTATATAATATATGTATACACACATATATATATATATATATATATATATATATATATATATATATGTATACACACACATATATATATATATAAAACTCAACAGGAGAAAATTCTGATGATTCAAAAACGAGCACTTAGAAACATTAACCATGCTGGATTCCTTTCTCATACAAGACCATTGTTTCTTAAAAATAAACTACTTTGTATCGACGATATCTATATTTACAACTTAGGAATATTCATGCACCAACTGTCTGTTATGAAATACCTGCGGAAATAGCCAAACTTTTTGAAAAGAATAGCTCAGTTCATTCATACCCCACACGTCAACGTAATTTATTTCATCTACCACGTACACGAACTCTTTTTGCCCAAAAAACTGTTGTATATACTGGTCCTAAGTTATGGTCTGACCTCCCCAAAACAATAATTGAATCAACCTCTTTGCATACTTTTAAATGTAAGCTAAAATGCCATTTATTAAAGGGTTACAAAACACAGGCGGAAAATGACACATGAGCAATTGTTTTTATAGTCCCATAAACATGTATGGTCATCTCAATATTAATGTATGTTTATAATGCAGTACAGAGATGCTGTCGTCATTCTACAACAAATTACGACATCATCTCGGTACCCCTCATTTTTTCCATTGCGTATATCATTATTAATGTATGATTATAATGTAGTGCCGAGATGTCGTCACTACACATCAAAATAATGATGACATCATCCCGGTACGCCTCACTATTACCATTGCGTACAGATAGGTAGTTGAATGTAAAAAAAAAAGAAAAAAGAAAAGATATGTAATATGCAGTGCCGAGATGCTGTCGTCATTCTACAACAAATTACGACATCATCTCGGTACTCCTCACTTTTTCCATTACGTATAATATTATTAATGTATGATTATAATGTAGTGCCGGGATGATGTCATCATTACACATCAAAAAAATAAATAAATAAATAAAAATAAAAATAATGATGACATCATCCCGGTAAACCTCACTATTACCATTGCGTACAGATAGGTAGTTCAATGAAAAAAAAAAGAAAAAAGAAAAAAGCGAGATATGTTAATGCACATTCTTCAGTTACTCCTATTTATACATCTTTGTATTTATTTATTTCTTTATGTATTCTTATACATCATTTTCACAAAGGAGCCTATAATGTAACAAGCTTAGCTTTTAACTTAGGCTCCTTCATATTTCTTTCTTTCTTATGCTACTGATGTCATTCGTTTTATGATTTATCAAATAATGTATAGTATTGAAATGACATAAAATTGTTGTTTTTATTATTGTTTGATTGGAATATGTAAATAAACTGAACTGAACTGAACTGATATACACATATGTAGATTAAAATATATTATTAAATTAAACTTACGTTGATCCTCCATTTACTCGTTAGTTCCTTCATTGACCAATTCAGCAAGTTTTTCAAAAAATTGTATATGGGCAATTCCACGCCAACCTAGGACATTTGTCAAAATTAAAAAGGTCCCTCTGATGTTTATTCTATGACCTATCACTTATCTAATGCCATGGGTGTTACTGGATCATAAAACTCTTTCAAAATCTATAAAAAATTATTTTTCAATTTCGTTCATTTCCTTATGAACCACCATTAAAATTCAATGTGTGGGACTACATGAAAAAAATAATCGCTAAAATTCAAATAACACAAGATTCTTTTGATATTTTTTCTTGAAACTTTCACTAAATGGAGAAGAGTGGATATATTTATGTATTTAAAGGTCAATGATGACATTTAATTCATGACAAGGGGGTGAAATAACCAAAAAAGTCACTTAAAAAATATTGTAATGTGACTGACCGTAATGCGACAATACTGACATTTATCGATCTTTAAAGAATACTTTAAATTGTTTACCAAATCTAAATAGCTGATTTGAGATTTAAATATGTTGGTTAGGTGGTGCAAGGAATAAAACTGGCAAAAGTATTATGATTTGAGCAAAATATTTTTTTGTAACAAGTGGATTTTTTTTCCTTGTCCATTTTGTGTAAAGAATGCGACTAACCGATTTTTAACCTGTTGTGACGTTCACAAGAAAAAGCCTTCAACATTTCTTATATTGTTATTTTAAAGCTATGGTTGTCAGGTTTAAATCAAAGTATAAACTTCAAAGAAAGACTCATTCTTGTAAACCTGGTACCACCAAGTAGTCCAGGCTAGAGACCATGTAACCTTGTTTTTTGATGTATACAATGTTTTTTTATGGTTCTTTGTCAATTCGAGGGTGCTGATTCCAAATCCGATGAGTGCCAGACGCGAAACCTTGAGCATTTTTCACAAATGAAAATGAGTATTCCAAGGTTGTTTTGGTGGTTTCTTGTCAATTCGAGGGTGCTGATTCCAAATCCGATGAGTGCCAGCCGCAAAACCCAACAGATTTTATGCAAATTGCTAAAATTCAAAATGGCCGCCAAAACAGGAAATCAGTATTCCAAGGGTATTTTTGGGGTTGTTTTGGTGGTTACTTATCAATTTGAGGGTGCTAATTCCAAAATCAATGAGTGCCAGCCGCGAAACCCAACAGATTTTACGCAAATCGCTAAAATTCAAAATGGCTGCCGAAATGGACGCCCAATTGACAATGCATGTTCTATGGGTATATTTCAAGGTGTTTTGGTGGTTCCTTGCCAATTCGAAGGCGCTGATTCCAAATCCGATAAGTACCAGCCACAAAAACATACAGGATTTTTGTAAACCGCTAAAATTGTCTGCCTAAAATTAAAATGTGTATTATTTTAGAGGTTGCTTTAATGGTTTCTTGTCAATTTGAGGGTGCTGATTCCAAATCCAATGAGTGACAACCGTGAAACCCCGCTAAAATACAAAACGGCCGCCAAGTGAAATGAAAAAGCGTATTTTATTGTTATCTAAGTTTTTTTTAATATTTTTGTTTTTCAATTGAGAATACTGATTCAAAATCTGATGAGTTAGAGACACATAAACAAATGATAAACCTAAGCATTTGGCGCAAATCGTCAATATTCGCTGCCATCTGACATAAAAAAAATATTCTTGGATTTTTCCCCCTGACAGAATAGAGGCTGTAAATGAAATACTGGGTTTCCCTTATTAATCTGTTCATGGTGAATTGAACAACAGGAGACACTTTACATAAACTAAATGATCGAACACGACTAAATGAAATATAATTGTTCTGACTAGATGCACGATATAGGTGTACATGTCAGTGGCGGATCCAAGGGGGGGGGGAGGGAGGGGGGCACCCCTGTATAAGATCGGAAGAATAATATAAAAATGCATTCCTTTTGTACATGAACCTTTGTTTATTTTGTCAGCGCTCTCCGTTAGATTTGACCTACCCCTATAGGTAATGGTGACTTTCTTGAAGGCCGAATGCCAAAAAAAGAATTAACAACTGAGAGAATGATTTTGATAAGGAAAAGTATCATGTTTGGAGGGTATTTTCTTGTGGTGGTGGGGGAGCCTCAATGGTTCAATGCTGGTAGAACGATTAGCTTGGGACCATATAGACAGTAAACGGCCAAAAGAGTCGCATAACTTATTATTGGCAATGTATGGCCATATAATAGATTTTACATGACTTGGTTGCCATTTCTTTCCACTTTTCTTTCTCTCTTTTCTTTTCTTTTCTTTTTCTGTCCTGTGTATTTTTGTGGCTGGTACTTATCGGATTTGGAATCAGCGCCTTCGAATTGGCAAGGAACCACCAAAACACCTTGAAATATACCCATAGAACACGCATTGTCAATTGGGCGTCCATTTCGGCAGCCATTTTGAATTTTAGCGATTTGCGTAAAATCTGTTGGGTTTCGCGGCTGGCACTCATTGATTTTGGAATTAGCACCCTCGAATTGACAAGTAACCACCAAAACAACCCCAAAAATACCCTTGGAATACTGATTTCCTGTTTTGGCGGCCATTTTGGCAGCCATTTTGAATTTTAGCGATTTGCATAAAATCTGTTGGGTTTAAATTTGCGGCTGGCACTCATCGGATTTGGAATCAGCACACTCGAATTGACAAGAAACCACCAAAACTATCTCAGAAATACCCTTGGAATACTGATTTCCTGTTTTGGAGGCCATTTTGGCAGCCATTTTTAATTTTAGCCATTTGCGTAAAATCCACGAGGTTTCTCGACTGGCACTCATCTGATTTGGAATCAGCACCCTCGAATTGACAAGAAACCACCAAAACAACCTTGGAATACTCATTTTCATATTTTGGCGGCCATCTTGGCGGCCATTTAAAATTTTCGCAAATTGTGAAAAATGCTCAAGGTTTCGCGTCTAACACCCATTGGATTTGGAATCAGCACCCTCGAATTGACAAAGAATCATCAAAAAACATTGTATATATCAAAAAACAAGGTTCGAATATTTTCCTATGGGGCCTAGCCTGGACTAAAGTTACAAACTTGGCACCTAAAAGTGTAATGCGACTAACCGTGGAATTGCCCATATGTTGATCAACAGACATATCTCCATCAAGTTTGTGTTGGAATGCTGATAACTTTTCCATACTCGAACATGCAGCAAGTCTATGGCGAAAAAGTTATTGGAGAGTCCATGATAAAAACGTGTTGACGGTAGTACCAACTACCCATCAATGAAAAAAAAAAATAATTGAATTAGGCAAATTATCAAATGTAATTTTGCATTACCAATATGTACCAGCATAATAAATCTGTCAGACTTACCTAACTCTTAGTGTTCAGGAGCAGGGGGGTGGAGGGGCCTGTTTGCCATCCGGCTCCGACCATGAGCCCTCCCAGTGGGCTGAGAAAAAATAGGGGTTGAACTAGGGGTGCTCCCCCTCCCCCTCCCCCTCCCCATGGAGGGGGCCACACGACTCTGCACAAGACCACTCCCGGTTGGTTCAGGAAAGTCGGTGGGAGTAGTAGTAGTAGGGGTGCGCCCCTCCCCCTCCTCATGGAGGGCGCCACGTAGGGGTGTGTAGCTGCCCATAATGGTCCCCACCTGTTGCCTGTCCCCAATTCTGTGGGGTCCAGTACGACCCTGTTGCTCCATCACTTTCAGTTTCACCATCAGCGGCGGCTGGTTCGGGACCACCCGAGCTGTCGGCAGATTTCTCTCCGATGAATGAGCCATGATGCATATACAAATGTATGTCTAAAAAATTAAGTCAGAAAAAATCTTGGAACCAGGAGGAATTTGAACCTGCACCGTCTACTTCAATCCAGGAAGTGACTATACCACATTGCTATCTCTAACCCCATTCTCCCAAAAAGCATTAAAATTCATAACCTTTGATGCAGATGATTTTTTTTCTTCTTCAGAATACAAACCCATGATATGTGAATGGTAGTCATTGCAACATTTTCCCCTTTACTCATCCAAATAAAGATCAGAAAATAGCGAATCTTATATACACACAATTAGTTGTGGGCCTCTCTTAAAAGATAAATACTATGCAGACACAATAGAAGCAATCATTTTCTGATACTTACCAAACGGAAGAATTGTAGGACCGGCAAGATTTTTCCAGGAAAGTTGATGAAAGAAATGAGCAAATTCTCTTATCCTGGTGTTTTTATACTGTAGTTGCATGCTGTTTAGTAACTCCCACATTGTTGCGACTGCGCACAAATGTTTTAAGGCCTGTGCCTTCTGATTGGATATTTCTTTGATGTCAATCATTATGTTCCCGCTCAGGCAATTTAACTCTTTGCCCGCTTTCTTCGACTCGCGGCACATTCAGCAGACTGCCAAGTTCAACTACAGTCACAATCCATTCACAATAGAAACACATTTTAATCCGCTGTTCGCACACTCGAACAATAGCAATGAATGCATTGTGTAGCGTTTGGTTCCTTATTTAATACCATTGCATTCGCCGACATTGCTTACACTGAAAATTTCGTATTAAATGGGAAATTAAGAGATCAATTGACATGAAGTCTATTCAGAGTAAGTCAGGTTGATTTAATGTGGCGGAGGGGATTTATGTACATGGCGGGTAAAGAGTTAACAGTCTTGATTCAATGATGTGGATCAGCCGGCGGGCTTGGTGGCTGCAATTGTTTGACCTTCACAGTCAAAGATAAATAACGGGTTGACTAAAATCTCACATCTTACAATAGAAGAAGAGATATTTGATTTATGAAAATATTAGAGTGGGTTCAATATCCAGAGGGAGATTGCTTTTTGATATGTTTATGCCTTTGCATTGTATGACTAAATGTGTAGATGGTTCAGGAAATTCGACAGTCGTTTTGATTCCATATAATGATTTTTTTTTTTTTTATTTATTAATTTATTTTTTCTTTTATTTCATTTTTATTTCATTTTATTTTATTTATTTATTTATTTATTTATTTATTTATTTATTTTTTTTTTTTTTTTTTTGGGGGGGGGGAGGGTGGAGTGTTTAATTAATAAATGAGAATTTATCACTCTATTATGTATATCCACATGTACATTGTAGCGGTCACATTCTTGCAGCATTTTTAAATGGATATAAAATCATCTGTTTAGACACAGGATTTGTCCCTTTTCCCGTGGTCTAGGGACAAATTTTTTTTTAATCTAAAAAAGGAAATATTTCAGAAAAGTCTTTGCCTAACCCGTAAATTGCTAAAGAGTTTTTGAGTTTTTTAAGATTTCTAAAGCCCATATTTTTGAAATATTCAGGAAAAATATTATTTTCATATTCATTTATTGAATTATTAACCATATGAATTCATATATATTAAATTTTTATTTTGAAATAGTTTTGACGAGTTTTTTCAAAATTTTAAAGATACTTCGGACGTTGCAAGATGAAAGTTTATCATTGAAAAAGACATTTTCTAAAAAATAATATGAATTATTAATATTTTCAATATTAAAACATTAATGAGGGTTTTTGTAAATCTAGGATCCTATTGTACCATTGTTCAAGCAAATCTATTAGCTCTATACAGACAGGATGTGCAAAATTGCTCAAGTAATGTTGTGGGAAAATTATAGTGTAACTTTTCTCATAAATTTTTTTTTTCTTTCTATTTTGGTTTCGGAAATATTTGTATGCTATTGTATAAATGCATGGAATCTACATTTATGGAGTCAACAGATACAATACCATATTTATACAATGTGTCGGCTAATGTGTTGAATGATCAAGCAGTGTCCAAAACTGCAAAAAGGACCACTGTGATGGTGTTTATATGGGGCAAAAAAAGCAGACTTCAATGTGGCTCATAAATGATGAACATAACTAAAAACAATGTTACTATTGGATTTTGTGCTCAATAACAGAGTCCAACAACTAAGTTTTGTGAGTTCAACACAGATTTCTGTTTTACGCAATAAAAAAATTGCCTTGCCGGTTGAAATGTAATTCAGGCAGAGCAAGGAAGCTGCATTTAACTTGGCTCGCAGATCGCACTGGTCCTGTTTACATGACATAAAATTGGTTTGCTGCACCCATTTCACTTACATGTAACAAACCCCAGCCAATTCACTTTAAAATGAATCATACTTAATCTTTCAAATAAACAAACAAATCATATTCCTGTTGGGAAACATGTTCTTTTTAAGGATAGAATACATTCGACTATGATCATGCCTGCTGACCTGTCCATGAAAAATCAATAAAACCCTGTTTTCATATGAATAGTTAGGCCCAACCATCCTGTTGACTTTTCATTATTATTCTTTAAAAGATTAGATGAATGCAGTTTCGTTGTCTGCTGGTTTGTAAATTCAAAGATTATAAAGACTTATCAGAGCGCGCCTAGCCCACACCTTCCCTGTCTCAATACATGTATGTGCTTTTGTTTTGTTATAAATTTTGCGTTTCCTCTGGCTTCGTTATTCGTTATGTTATGGCTTGAGGCTGTAGGATTTGTTTATATAGAGG
>CALNVZ010003433.1:11280488-11290601 GCA_940671915.1 Paracentrotus lividus
TTCAATTTAGGCCTGACATGCGATTACGTAATATTGCGTAACGCGACAACGGAGTATCCGATTTTTTCGAACTTGGTGTCAAAATTTGCGTGACACTTGAAAGAAAAAAGTCATAAAGCGCCGTTTTGCGATTCGCGGCGGTTGCGCGGCAGTCGCGGATTTCGTACAGGGGGGGGTCAAATTGACCCCCCCCCCCAGTCTGAATAGGGTTAAAGTATGCTCTTTTTTCAAAATGGCAAAAAAGTGTAGTTTTGTGTCAATGTGTAAATCTCTTCTATTACTTGGATATGTGCACTGAAAGCATTCAGAATTGTTGTAGAATGAGCCATCTATGAACTAATATATTATTTTGTTATTACATATCATGTTTTAAATTTAGTTATTGAATCATACCATAATACTGAAATAGACGATCCACAGGAACAATGATCCTAGAATTGTTCAATACATACGTGTATAGGCAATGTTATTATTGGAAGTCAATCATGACGATAATAATTAGATTTTATTAAGCTTTGTTTTCATATCGAGATATTGAGTTTATGGAATATAAGTAGAGTTTTTTTTCTAATTATTATTTTCAAATCCCTCCAAGAGAGGGCGTTTACAAAAAAAATCTTCAAATTTCACTCTGAAAAAGAGAAAGAAACAAAATGGATGTAACAAAAATGTACTGTAACAATGAAAAATACATAATTTATTTTCAATTTGAGACTCAAAATCACATGATCACTGACATGCAACAATAAGAGAGACCCACGCCCATAGCTGCCACATTTGAAATTTCAAATTAGTAATAATCAGATAAAAAACACAGGAAATGTGCGCGTATGCGCACATCAACATGTGCGCGAAGCCACATCACAGAGCGCAAAGCGCGAAGTCCTTGCGGCCGGGGTCCAGGGCCCGCCTAAGGGCCCTGGAAGCTCTGGGGTCTAGACGCTCTCTGGTGCAATCTGAGCCCTATTTTGAAGCTTTAAACCCTTTTTTTTCCTGTTGTTTTTAGGGTGGAGCTTAGGTTTGAGAAAATTATTGTCAAAATTTTTCATGAAATCTGAAGATGATCGTGAATATGAGCATTCACATATCACTTACCATGCTTACATGTGTATCAATACAAGTAGAATGATGTAAACAAGCACTCAGCTCGCGTAACATTTAAATCCTGCGAAGTTGACATCCATAGTATCTTGGGTGTGGTGAAGATTCAGATTCAAAGATTCCCGATGTGAAGTTTTGATTTGGTATGCAAAACAATGTCACTACGGCCGCCATGAGCGATGGAGATATCCTTCGAACTATCGTACAAAATGCATGTTGTTTGCTTTTTCCCGATTTGGTGATGAAGTCAAACTCTGTTCCATATTTGCTGTTGTAACATTGTCCCTTTTTACGCCCCATTTTCCACCATTTATGGTCCAAAACTAGAGAAGAAGAGGAGACAAAATACGGTCGACGTTCGCTAGCGACATCACAACTGCATCACACACAATACCATGCCTGTGTGTATGCACTAACATCAACATGCATGTATTTGAATGGCCTTCCGCCTTCAATACGAATGCGCTGTTTCGTCTTTCGCTGTGTGTATGCACTAAGATCAACGTGCAGTACTTTGAATGGCTTCCGCCTTCACTAGAATGCGCTGTTTTCGTGTGTTGCTTTCATGTGCACGTACGTACGTACGCGCGCGCCGTAGTAGAACTACATAGACATGCATATAACACGTGCGTGAGTGGTCATAATATATATACACGTATAATGGCCTGCATATTTCGCTATTTTAAAGGTGCATTCGTATTTTCGTATAAAGGGTAAAAATTCGTAATAATTACGAATTTTTCGTAACAGTTGGCAGCTATGCACGCCCTTCACCAGAAGTTGGGGCGTCTGCAAAAAAAGTAATAATAAAATAAACAAAATACACTGTTAGTCATAATGGTGGAATAATTCTTTCTGGCTCCGGCGACATTATGTTGCTTTGGCTTTAATTTCTTGAATGTGCAGTCACCGCTTTCAATCTTCGGGATCCTGGCAATATCTTGGACGTTCCCTCAATACTTCCCGGGATTTTTCTTCAAAAACTTTTTTTCCCCTTATTTTTGGGGCCCCTTTTTGTTTATGCGACCCACCAAGGCCCCCTCAGTCCTACCCCAAGGAAACACGTCTCAGGTGTAGAGTTGTCATTGTTCTTTAAGTTAAATCCAGTTTTATGGTTACAGGCTAGATTCTTTTGTCTAGGGGAGGAATGAACCTCAGTAAAAAAAAACAAACAAACAAACAAACAAACAAACAAAAACAAACAAACAAACAAGGGGGCTTAGCCCCTAGATCTTGTTTATAGGCCTATGAGAGATGGGGAAAATGCGAGCGCGCGGCGTGGGCTGAAAATGTCATTACGGTATGCAGGTAATATGGGCCCCTAAGCTGATTTGCCTTATTTGCATAAAATTATAAAATGACACACAGTCTAATCTTTGCTTTTATGAATCAATAACTACTGCTCAAACTTTTATTGTGAATATTAATTACATACTGTGAATATACCCCCAAAAATCGTAGCAAAGAGATTGATGCCTCATCCCAATACTATAAGTACCAGAATCATTTCCGCCACTTTTAACTGCCCATCTTACCTGCACTAATGTTGCCATGTCAGGCAAGCATTCAATACAACATTGCACCCCTTCACTACAACAAATTGACCTGTACACGCTAGTATGATCAAAATGAAACTATAATCTTACTAAATATACAAAAAATTGAGGTTACCCCCCCTCAAACACCCTTTCACGATCACATTCTGTGAAATATCATATTTTACATCAGGGTAAAAAAATGCCGTAAGTTTTACCTACCTTGTTGGTTTTCAGCAATTTTCTCAGAGAAATTTCGGCATCAGATGCTCTCACGACCTTAGATTTTCGTATACAGTTAATATGAACAACATTATGGCGCTCACACCGGTCATCGGTCGACGGTCACGACATGATTTGTTTCAGGTTTCATATTTCAGTTGGGGTAGTCCCCTGGCCCTCTCTTTCTGACGTCTATAATGATTTTAATATAAATCGTTGTGTGTACCAGTAGAAACTCAATTAAAAGCGATATACAAATTGCCAGATTTTTTTCCATCTTTATCGTTGTTATGTAACTTCATGGAGTCATCTTTTGGTGACATTAGATTATGTGCATGATTCGTACTGTGACCAAAGGCCTAAATGTTTATTTGAAGGTTTGTACTGTTTCTAGAAAGTCCATGTACCCATTGATTTCCATTTGATTGAAGTTATTTTGTCATTATGCCTTCATTATCATAGTCCTATATACAATGTATGTGATACAAGTAATTTATGAGTTTTATGTAGAATTTAGATGTATATTTTCTGACAGGGACAGTCCATTAGCGATATTGGGGTGTTAACAAATGAAATACCTAAAATTGAATTTGCCTGCATTTTATAAGGACATATCTGCTTGGTATGAAGTGCTTTTCAAACACTTTTGGGGTTTATTGTAAGTATAATTATAGTACATTTGGCAGCAGGTACAAGATTCCATATTTTCATTTTTTTTTTAAAGACCTATTTTTAGCAGCTTCTAACAAGAAAAGTTGAAGACACTCCACGGATTTGAAACCTATACTGGATTGACCTATGTTTGGGACACATTCTGTGAAAAAATCAGCCTGAAAAAAGTTGGGCCATTTTTGTTACACTCCCATGAATATTGCCAAAATTTCCCATTTTTCTCCTTCCTGAAAAATGCAAAAAATGGCAACATCCCTATTGCAAAAATGGTACCTTCCAATCCTTTGTTTTAAATTTTATTTACATGCCTGCAAAGAAGAACATTTAGATTTAAAGCTCTGCAAATTTTATTTGAATCGAATAATTTCAAATGACTTTTAATAGGTCATGAAAATGACCATAAATTGAAAAATGCAAGGCTTTGAAATCACCCAAAAAGGGTCAATTTTAGGGGGGTCGGATAACTATGAAGATAATTATGATCAGAAATTTTTAACCCCATTTTCGGGGGACCTACCCTCTATGTACTTAAACCTCAGAATATAAAAGAAATCCGCCGACCCCCATCTTCCAACTTTTTTCAAATCTGCCTGATTCTCTCAGACAGTAGCTCTTAATGCCCCCAACTTGACAAGCCCATTAGTCTCCCATTTGTTCGAAAAGACCAAATGCAACATGATATGTTTGCCCAAAAACTCAAAGTTACACTCCAATTGCATGAGAAAATTTCACTAGATGAAAATGTATCTTTCAATGTGATACACATGGAAATGAAAGGAGGGGGAAAGACCAAAAATAAATATTCAAGTATGAAAGATAGGTTATACAAATTGAGATGTTTCATTAACATCCGGAATGATGGTAATATGTGCGCTGCTAGAGCGTTAGTGACGATAAAAGCTAAAATAGAAAACGACAAGGATCAAGCATTGATTCAGAGGGGGTTAAATAAACAAACTGAAAAGGCCAAAGAGCTACACCTAGGGGCCGGTGTTTCCAAAGATAAAGTAAGTGGCATTCCAGAAATTATAAAATTTGGAGACACTGACCCAATGAGAAATTATAGAATCGTAATTGTGTCTGCTGAAAATAGGGATTTATAACTTATTCAGGGCCCGAAGAAAGAGAGCACAATATATACCTATATCTCCACGACGGCCACTACGACCTCATCACCTCTATGTCGGCACTTAGGCGTAGGTCATATTTTTGTCACCATTGTCTATTAGGGGTATGATAATAGGGTGGATCATCGGCGTGAGTTTTCGTGTAAAGCTGTGCAACGACTGTGCCTGTCCACCAAACAAGCGTAATGATACCTACATCGAGTGTCAATCTTGCCATCGCAATTTCAAAAACCGTACAAGCCTCGAAAATCAGGTAAAAAATCAAGTTCGCAAAAATTGTTTCAAGTGTATTTCATGTCAAAAAACTGTCAATGTCAAATTGCTTGACAAGCATAAGGTAGAACACGATTGTCAAATGAGCTATTGTAAAAAATGTCAAGAATATTTTGCTGCGGGTCACCATTGCCATATTGTTAAGGAACCACGTACAGCTGGCTCGCACAGGAAATTCATATTGTTCGATTTTGAATCCACGCAAGAGAACGGGATTCACATTCCAAATTATTGGGTTGCTCAAACATGCTGCGAATCTTGCTGCGATGCCCCCCTTTCTGACATTTGTGATTCATGTGGGAAGGTCGACCGATCAAAAATTTTTAAGGGTAAAAATACAGGGGACGACTTTTGTAAATGGTTATTGGATAATCTGGAGAATAATGGGGCTACCGTCATAGCACATAATTTGAAGGGTTATGACGGTATCTTTATTCAAGATTATCTTTATAGAAACTGTATCATTCTCAAAATCATACTGTCAGGGGCAAAACTCATGAGTATGGAGACTGCGTTCAATGATATCAAGTTCATTGATTCACTGATCAAATTTTCTTCCGATGCCGTTATCTGCCCTGTCTGCTACGTTTGGTATTTCAGAGCTCAAGAAGGGATATTATCCTCATTTGTTTAATACTTGGGATAATGCAAGTTATCGCGAGATTATGACGTGATTTTGACGTCATTTATTGACCAATCTACGATGAGTAAATTTGCATTTTATATGACCAGATTATGACGTGATTATGACGTCATTTATTGACCAATCTACGACGATTAAATTTGCATTTCTTTATGACCAGCAGGGTAGCCGCTTCAGTTCTTATCAACTGTTTTCCCAGCAGGCCCTGCATAACATAATGCACCATTGAACACCATTGTCTAAGAGTAGATTGCAAAATTGAAGTTGGTTTGCTTTATTCTTGTTTTCAATGTAGGATTTATTAAGGCATTAATTATATGTCCTATATTATGGTCATCTTATACATGTATGTCATCATTATACAACCATGGGGGCGGGGATATGTCGCCCCAGTCTGGTCAGTCATCCAGCTAATTTCTTTTCTTTTCGGTCGGGGGGGGGGGGGGCCTAGATCTGCACCTGGATAATATATTTATTGCCAATAACAAATATTTTGTCCATTCTGATTTGTTAAAATTGGGTTACCTTTTTTTTATAACCCAACAAGTATTTTAAAAAGCATGTCATCAAATTAATGTTGAGCGTTCGGGGGATTAAGATTTTGGGATAATTCAAATTTCTATAAAACTGCCTCAATGTGTGCATATTCATCTTGGTGCTTTTCAGTGTGTTATATTATGGGCAACCAGGGGGGCATTTCATCAAAGGACTTGTCGGACGTTTCATCCGACAAATTTGCTCTCAGCCAATCAGATGCAAGCATTTCAGTAGCTTATAACAGTTTGTCGGATAAAACGTCCAACAAGCCCTTTGATGAAATGCCCCCCTGATACACATGTTGTGACGAATATTAAGTTCAAGCTGACATTGCGAAATAAGTAATTATTGAAAATATTTTTTTCAATATACATGTACATGTAACCGCTTTTCAAATGACTACCGGTAGGTTGAAAGTAGAATTTATGTAGCGGATATTAAATTTTGTTTTCACTTATGTAGTATGTACATGTATATATATTTTTTTTTTAATTTAGACTATACTTGCTCAGAATATTGCATTCTGGGTTTATAAGAAAAAGGATAATTTGAGTAGTTGAGGACTTGAGGTGATGGTACATTGTACATGTACAATGTACATACACACGAAAGGCTACTTGGACGTACAATGTAGTAGCTTTAACTGATCCACGACATGCATGGATTTAGAATGATTTTTTTGACAGTGAGATATATATGCATGTTTCACAATTTCATTTACTTCTCAAAAGTTAGACTATGAAGCAATGTATCTAAATTATTGGTGCATATCCACCATCTCAAAACAAGACATGTAATATGAATGTCATATATTAGGACTATTTATGAATGCTTCTAAACTACATTGTACAGCTTGGGAAATAATGATTAGACCAAACCGTATGGGAGCTGAGTCGGACAGTGGTCTAATCAATATTTCCAAAGCAAAATATCACAGAAACAAAAGGGAACGAAATAACAGCCTGACCCACTAATGCATAGAAACATGCCACTCATTCTCATACCAAAATGGCAAATTACAATATGAACATTTATTAGTTATTTATTTGCTTGTCATTTGATCTATACAATATGTACTTATTATAATATTTCTATTTGCATACATGTATATTCAGTGTGTGAGCTTGCCTTTTTTTAAAGACAAGTGATTAATTGAAAAAAAAATTAAATGTATGTAATTGCCTATACTACTGTACTTTCTCTCCAAAGTTTAACAAACTATTTCATAAATTCATGGTTTAAATAAATTACATACATTGTAGTTTGACATGATTTTTACGCGTTTTTAACTACATGTACCAAGTTGCTTTCCATTGTGAATAAAGCAAAATGATTGTTTGCCATTTGCAAAGAATCTAAAAACCTATTTTTCTTACTTCTTTTCTTCCTACAGTTATTTCAATTTGTGATGAAGTTATATGTACATGTATAGTATGTGAAACTCTCTTCTCTTCCTGATTCTTTTGTAGATTAAGCATTGATGCTAATATACATTGTATGTATACCCGTATATGTAGATAAAAAGCTAGAATTAATATCATTTCATGTTCAGTAGATGTCTTCACTTTTCTATTATTCAAGCATGAAATGTATGTTATAAAAAACCAATGATCATTTTTTTTTGGAAGAGAGGGAGAGAAATTTTGTTTTTTACATGTAATGAGTCGGGGAAAGGGATGACATTTTAACCTTTTGGGAAACTGGCGATTTATCCCTGTTTTTTAAAATTAAAAACAGGAAACAGTAATAAGTTTCAAGAACTATTGTGCTTAAATGGACAAACTTTAAGAAGTAAATAAATGTTACTTATATCTTGACACATGACTTGATATACCCATTACTTTGCAGTTATGTATATACTTATGCACACTTGCTTTATCATGTATTTTTATGTCTTTTGGTGAAATTGTTATGTTTTGTTTACAAAGATCCAAATTTTGAAATTTCAAGAGGTGAACGTTTCCACATAAATGTGATATACATGTAAAAGGATGCTAGGTAAAACACTTTTTCATAAACTTATGAAAACAAAACACTAGACACATTGTAATACCAATAGCATGCTGGTAAGTTTAACAAGCTACAAAACATATTTCATTGAAATCTTGGTATCCATGCAAATTATTTTGAAGTTATGCACAGTTTCTTGAACCAAAGCAAAATGGAGATTTTTCATATCATAAGTTATTCATGCACTATATGCTTATGTGTGGATTTACATTTGTAGATAGAAAAATTGTGTTTGTACAGATGTACAAAAAGTCATGTACCTTTTCATAATACCACCTTTCATAATACCACCTTTAACTATGAACACAATTCTGTTTTTATAAACAAGCCTTTAGTTATTTAAAGTTACTGCTTCTTATGTGATGATGCAATTAGTTACACTCCTCAAATCATCGTTTATGGAGGCAAGTGTGACGAGGGCCAAAATAAACGAAGAGTAATGTAAGGTCGAGTTGTTTAATGTTTGTGCAAGATCTCGACATGGTGGATGATGACGAATAAATGTAATATTTTCCATTTAAGAAAATGACTTCAAGTGTCGTTTTTTACCCATAGTTGGAACACCAAGGGACAGGATAGAAATGCTCCTTAACACCTCTTCCATGAAAAAAAATGAGTAGCTTCAGTCTTATATCAACCCCTACCGAATATATATCAAACATTTGCATTAATTTACTACGTACTAACCTATTCTTCCATAGTTGTGAATATAAAGTCCAAACTCTTGATGTGAGACTGCTCTGCCAACCTTGCATAATAGCAATTGCAAGAGCTGATATGGGCCATATGGACAACCAGATTCTCACTATTCTTTATTGACAGTACTTGTCTTGCCTGTACATGGAAAAAAAAAGGTTTATATGTTTTTGGTTTTTATGTTACCAGATTTAGTAAATCATTTTGTTTGTGTTAAACTTGCATGTGCCTGTATCAGGACTACTACCCCTGGACAATTACCCCTGAGAAAAAAGGTTTAGGGTTAGATGTAGAGTTAGGGGGTAGATTTTTGGCGGGAGGTAGTTGTCCAGAAGGTAGTTGTCCTAGAACCGCATGTTCCATATGGGAAGCCAGATCCTCTGTGCACTTCACTATAAGTCTAATCTAGCCTGTCAAAAAATTATTAACCCTTTGAACCCTGAATTACATGTATTTGCACATTTCTTGAAATCCATAATGTACAAGTTTAATGCACTAGGTTTAAACAGGTAAACTGCAAACTAAAGGTACTCTAATACGTGATTTGCAATGGCGCCATCTTTCAGTGGGAAACTCCTAAAAGTTTTAGACCGTGAATCCTATTAAGAAAAAATTCTCAAGGGCACCAAAAGTCATGGAAATATTTTACTATCTCTGAAAGGCTGGTAAATCAGCCTATTGGGTGCAAAGGGTTAAAAAACTAAAACATTTATGAAGAATTTAGTTTACATGTACATAGATACATGTACCTTTGAAAAATCTTATCTTGCCCGGCACAGCTATCAAGATGGATACTATTACTAATCATATAAATCTATCTACAGTCCAACCTCTCGTATACGGCCATCATTTCCTTCTTTTACCCTTTATCAAATTTGCCTACATGAACATGGAAAAGCTCTGCTTTTTCCACTTTATTTGAGGTCTTTCCATAAAGTAAGACATTCATCATACACTACATTCATGTATTGATTACACAGCCATTAGATCTGAGACATTATCCACGCTTCATGTGTGGTTGACCTTTAAAAGCACACAATGAGCATAATTTTCAGCAAAATTAACAATTTTGCTGTATTATTGATGAAGTACAATAATGTTTACTTATTTTGTATTACAATGAGAAATGTTTCAAGTTCCCTTTTTGAAAAATAAGTTCTCAAAATCTAAAATACAAAATTTAACAATCACAGTCTGACTGTCTGGAGTAATGACCTTGTTTACATGATGAAGGAAGTCTTCCTCTACGAAAATAGGGAGTGAGCTTGAAGAAATTAGATGTACATGTAACAGAGGT
>CALNVZ010003433.1:11296642-11331537 GCA_940671915.1 Paracentrotus lividus
AGAAGAAAAAGGGCGAGAGGGGGCAAATGTTTAAAAAAATAAATAGCTGTGGTAAACGTTCCAGCACAAACAGGCTCAGCCGATAGCATATATTTTGTCAGACGAGGGCTGCACATACCAATGTGCCGTCAACTCGCTGAAAAAGAAGAAGAAAACAAAATAATTAATAGAACTAAATGAATGAAATCGAACCAATGGAGATTACGCAAAATATACATGTGTTCTCAAATTGTTTTTACACAACAGATCTTTAATGTAAAAACATGAAGTGCGTGTCGAACATTTTGAGCTCAGCCCGGCCAGGCTTTATTGACAAATATAGAATAATCTTATCCCCCATTGTTGCCATAGTAACTTGTCTGTGAGGACATGGCACATGCGAGCTCGGTGCGGTGACCTCTGAGTTAGATATAGGTCACTGCTTGTTTTACGACTACTAGACGCCTTTGTAAACATTCTTACTATCATTTCCTTCTCATTTCAACTTTCATTGACGAGCTAAGCACATAATTAGCACACACAGTCTTTTGACCGTTGATACCTTTAAAATTTACTATACTTCTTTAATTGGGAATGATGCAATATATTCTTTGAAATATCCTCGTATGTGAAACAGTCTTCTTGGTTGTTGTCACATGAATTCAGCCATACTTGGAAATTGAATTTCATTTTATGCTTTGTCTTTGAAATAAAGTGACTTTATATAATTTTTTATGATGATTGATGATTGAGATGATGAAAATGTTGACCATGGCTGGATAGTGTTATGGATGCGAAGGGCTTTCCTCCATTGGTAAATGCAAGAATAAATATTGCATGCAATGTCAAAGTTTAAATAAAAAAAACAAAAAACAAAAAAAAACGTGAGTTTTTTCCCTCCCCATGTATAATTAATAGATATGTGAGCGTCGCAAGACCATTCCTTTTTTTTTTATTTGGGGGGGGGGGGGGAGTGTGGGTCGGCAGAAATTAATTTCATGACATTGTATTTTTCAACTTACTCCCCATTGACCCCTTCAATTTTAAACAAGTGATTGACTGATTGATGATGATGATGATAATCAATGGTTCTTTTTTTCCCCTCTCTCTCTCTCTCTCTCTCTCTCTCTCTTACTCAACCAATCCAATGAAAGAGGGAGCACAAACGATCATAACCAGTGGCGGATCCAGGGGGGGGGGGCGCAGGGGCCACTCATTAACCGTACATGTTAAAATCCGAAAATTTCGGCGGCACCCCATCGGGCCTAGCGCCACCCCCCCCCCCCTATCCTGAAATCCTGTATCCGCCACACAAAAAACAAATCAATACATAAGGGAAGAAAAACGGGCGATAGGGGCAAATGTTTAATAACTGCGTTAACGTTTCAGCACAAATAGGCTAGGCTATAGCGTGCCGTCCACTCGCTAAAAAAGAAGGAAAAAAAATAGAAATCAATAAATGAAATCGAACCATGCAGAATACACAAAACTTATGAATATACTTCTGTTCTCAAAATTCTTTACATAACATATCTTTAATGTAAAAACATGAAATCAATTTCGAACATTTTGAGCTAAGTCCAGACAGGCTTTATTGACCAATATAGAATTATTCATATCCCCATTGTTGCCATGGAAACTTTTCAGTGAACCACGGCGCGGCGAGTGCGTACCCTTTGAGTTAGATATAGGTCACTTCTCGTTTTACAACTAGGCGGACCTTTTCTATTTTATTCTGTTTTCTGAGTGTAGATTTTGTATTTGCCCGCCTATCCCAGGGGGGCGCGGAGCCGCGGGGGGGGGTGGGGGCTGCAGCCCCCACTCTTTTCAGCCAACGTGTACAAATTTGCAAAAATGACATACATTTGTAATTTTAGCCTGTTTCACGCCCCCCCCCCACTTTGGTTCAGCCCCTCACTTTCAAAATCGCTCCGCGGCCCCTGTAATCCAAAAGATAAACGAGATGGAAATAAACTTTGTAAATTTCTGTAAATTCCTTGTTTTCACTTCAGAATTGATGATGTTTTAGGAGGGATTACAAGCATATATATTTTACAATCGTTTATTAATGAGAATTTTAATTGCGCTTCGCACTTGTATGTTTCTTTTCTTTTTTTTTTTTTTTAAGGTAGTGATAACGGTAAAGTCTACCCCTCGATCCCCCCCCCCCGTATTCCTCCATATTTCTCTCTGTCTCTCTTGCTCTGTCTCTCTAACACTCTGTCGAATCATGGAGTAAAACTCTTTTTACTCCATTCAATTCAAAACATGCAGTAGCTTGATCTCGCTATATCACATCACAACATATCATACAGGGATAGAACATTGCGCATTAACAAAATCGGCATAATTAAAAAACAAGGAGGTTCCAATAAAAAGTGGCAAAAGTTTGGACCAGGATTGTCATTACAGAAAAGGTGACAGATATTATTAGCCAATACTACTACGTGCACATATTTAAAATTATTACTAAACACCGAGAAAACCTCAACTATAACTCCAGAAAGAAATGGGAAATGTTTTCATGAGGGAATCGGAGGTTTGGGCCCCTTTGCGCCGCTAGCTCCGGTGTGTGTGGCATGCGGTTTTTAACTAAATCAGCAACGCAACAGGAGCGTCGCTCACCGAGTTATCATTCGTCGCTAGAATGGAGCACTTGCTAAACTCTTGTCGGGTCATTGCTATCGCCATGAGGGTGGGAAGTTTCGTATTGTAAGTCATATTTCAATAATTATAATACATGATTGCAAAAGGAGTTAACTTCTTTTACTAGACTCTAGTCTTCATCGGCAAGCCTATTCGCTTCTTGATATCGCGTTACAATATCGCGATTGCGGTTTCGAAATAATTCAGCAAGGAGCGTCGCTTCGCACATGGCATATTATGCTCATCAATAATCATCCGTCGCTAGAAAGTACTGCTAACTCTTCTCGGGTTAGTTACGTCATTGACATCGCCATGAGGGTGGGAAGTTTCGTTTATATAAGTCATATTTCTATAACTATAATAGATGATTGGAAGGTGAGTTAAATTCTTTTACTAGTCTTAATCGGCGAGCCTATTTACTACTCAATATCGCGTTACGTATCGCGATTTGGACTCTCTTACAGAAGTCTCATTTTGAGTATCCTTCCGCGCTGGCGATAATTCACGGCGCGTTAATAAAAAATCTAACGCACGTAACACAGGGGCTGCGTTACATGACGTTAGGGGGGCTACTCTATTCTGATCAATACTGTATGTTATGAATGGATCATGACTACCATATTATGTATAATGTACGAGTGGCATGTGTCATTACCAGTTGGATTTTAATTTTACCATTGGTCCTGGAAATTATCATTAAAAAAAAGTGCGTGAGTGACACGACAGAAAAAAGACATGGGTTTCTGACCATCATTGGTTGTGGTTGGATTTGTGCCCAAGTAGATCTCTAAGGGTACCATACGTGCTGGTATGTGTACATGAATAGTATACCTCTCTGACATTTATTGTCCTTATCAATCATTCCCTCTGGTCCACCTCTATGTGTCGTGAGTGACACGACATCCAAAATGTGAGTGACACGACCAGTGCCTTAAATTCAACATTTCAAGTAAATAACTAAATCCAAATTACCTGTTTTTATCTGCCATGTTAGAGTAGTCCATGAAAATTACTTTAAGCAAAAAAAATCTGACAAAAGTGATTGGTATTAAGAATAAGAGGCATTTAAAGCACCATAGTCCCATACGTGCAAATTCCTGTTTGCTCAATTATTCAGCGTAAGAAAACTGGATCACATAATGTTTGAACTTAAATAATTGTTTGTATTGTAAAGAAGCCTTTGTGTTGATTTTAGATCCTAATTTGCATTTTCAAAGGCACAGCGCCACATTAAAATTTCAGCTAAATGTCCCACTTAGTCTGAATATGACCAGAGGTAAATATGGCAGAGGCAAAAATGGCAGAGGTAAAAATGGCAGAGGTTGCATTTGCGGTTTAATGATCTGACAGGGGCCGCGGCGTACAAGAACGTGAAAATTACCACCATACTGTGTGTTTTCATTGCATGTCGGCCCCGCCACTTTCAGAACTGTTTCCGGGATTGAAACTGAGTATTATCTCAAAATGAATTTAAAGTTTGATTTAACTTTTAGAAGTCGATATTCACGAATATAAATCCATCTCATGATACGACAATCGAAAAAGACTGCACCTTTCTAGTCAATATCAGCATAAAAATAATGACTCTTGTAATATTGACCTTTTATATACCTTGTCAGGACTCTTGTTAGTAAAACACTTTAAATGAGCTAATTATAGGCCTATATAATAGCGTTATTTCATTTTCATTACAGGCCTATATTGTATTAGTTGATACCAGGAAAAATTTGTTTTAAAAAAATACTTCAATTGAAGTTCATAATATTGGTTAATCATGCGCGTATTGTGAGGGCACGGCGCCCAACCACCCCCCCCCCCCTAGTTACATGCACAGGGGCCGCCGAAAAGAGGAGAAAAGGTAGAAAAGGGTAGGGGCGCCAGATGGACCTGAAACAAAGGGGCGCCGAAAAGAGGAGAAAAGGGGTAGAAAGGGGTAAAAGCGCCAAATGGACCTAAAACTAAGGGTTCGCTAAATTGGTCTTTCAATAATAGGGGCAAAATTGATCTTAAACGTCTACGCCTTCTGGTCTCTGTACTTCGAGTATAATTTTCGCTCGCGCTTCGCGCTGGTCTATTTTTTTCTTGTTACCATGATACTTTATTTGGATTCTGACCTCCAAAACATCAATTTACATTGGTTTGATTTCACATTACTTGATGGACATGATTTGAAATGAGTTTATACGCAGGAAGAGAATAAATTGAAACCCTAACGTTAATATACCTCATAATCACATCTACCCATCATTATTGACAACTTTGGGAACATAATTATACTTCCACTTGCACTAGTAGTCCTATACCTATATTCATAACAAGTTACGTGTCAATGCATGTGGGAAATGTCATTTCTAACTTGGTGTGCATGGTCATGGATAAATGCAGATGAACAACAAAACATATTGAACGAAAGTAATTCTTCTTTACTTTTACATCATAATTATTATAAAGGATAAAATTACCCAAAATATAATTTGTTATAACATGCACAGTTAAAAGGCAATAATGTAAAATTAATTAATATAACAATCGTTCACTTCGGTATAACAACATCTCATAGCAGATAGTACAAATAGAAGTCAGTCAATTCTAAAGATAAGGACCCCTCCAGGCAGTCCAGCATTACTTTTTGAAAATCCCTTCTCATTAGTTTTCTTTTTTTTTGTGTTTACCCCTTTCCTTAGGGAATTTACCATAATTATATGCATGTGCTTTGCTCTGACAATTGGATTGCGTAAGACATTCCATTTTACTTGTCATTTTTACATCCGCCATTTTTACCTCTGCCATTTTTACCTCTGCCATTATTTTTACCAGTGCCATCTTTACCTCTGCCATTTTTACCTCTGCCATTTTTACCTCAGCCATTTTTACCTCTGCCATTTTTACCTCTGCCATTTTTGCCTCTGCCATTTTTACCTCTGCCATTTTTGCCTCTGTCATTTTTACCTGGCACCGTTTATACTATGTTCCTTTAGCTTTGTTGAAGATATACAATATTGTGATACAAAATAAAAAAAGATATTGTATTACCAAATGTGCTGGTTCTATCTATAGAAAAAAGTCAGAAAAATGATTACCTAGATCTAAACCTGTCATTGCTTTATACTACCTGTACACATTTTTTTGGTCTCTTTTCTTTCATTTTCCATTTGATTGCCCTTGGATCAGGAGTTGTTGGAGCGGTGACGCTCATTGTCTACTCTCTGCATCAGCCTACAAACTGACAAGGAGCGGACCCCGGTTCTAAACCCAGTCACGTCCCTCGGATGGTGATTTGAAAGGTTGGTCCCAGATGTAAATAATCGTATCTGATTGATAAATATCTGTCAAAACCCAATACCCACCCCACCCACCCAGATTACCCTTTTAGTTGAAATGTCTCTGAGAATTGATTGTTATGGTATTAAGAGTGGTTATGTATTTAGGATGGTGGTTTTGGTTGGTTGCTAAATGCGGTGAAATGCAAAGTGGAGAGTGGAGTAATATTTGTTACTGTCACTTTTCATACTACTAATTCTAGGAAGAAGCATGGAGATAGTAAAAATTGAAAAAATTCAAACATTGCAGCAATTATGATAAAGAGTCAATGGTACACATTTAATAATTATAAATTGTGAAGAGCGTTTAACATTTATGTGCAACTCTGCAGCACCTTTCATTTAACAGAGCTCAAGATCTTTCACTTTTATACCAATAGTTTGTTTTAAGTGACTGAAATTTTCATGAAAATAAATATTTGGTCATATTTTAAGCTGGGGTTGTCTTGACAAATTATTGGAATTTATCAAACAAACCATGGTTTGACATTTCTTTATAAAAATGAATATAATCATCAAGCAAACTTGTATTAAAATGTGTATTTGTTACACAGGGAAAACCTGATCAAGGCTCTACGTCGACCAACCGTTCACAGAGGGGAATAAAGTCTAGCTTTTCAGCATTATTTATGGGTTATTTCTTCCTAACCAGTCCATCCTGAAATAAAAAATAATGTGGTCATCATCTTCAAATGCAAGGTAGGTTTTGTAGAATATTGAGAAAGTCTCACAAGTGATAATTTTCATACTATGCATTTTATTTTAATTATACCGATGGATAGCATTTATGAAACATATGGCTAGTGGGCGTGTTGGAAAGGACCTGTTGACCTGTCAATTAAATTATCTGACTGTACAATTTTAATTTCATTTTTCATTTAATTCTGATATAATTATTAGTTTGATATTTTTGTATTTTGTAGATGTTACCTTTGTATTAGTATCATGTTTCTGTGCGCCTTGGGTGCCTCATTTAGGCAGAGAAGTTGCGCTTTATAAATTAAGAATTATTATTATTATTATTATGCATCGGCTGCTGATCAAATGTTTGGAAAGAAAAGAAAAAGGGGGGGGGGTGTTACAGATACCAGCTGTAGTAATACTAACATTTAGGTCTACGTATTTCATGTTCAATGCAAGTTCCTCAAAATAGGAGGGGAACATGGCCAATGCACCCAAGACTAGATCTGTCACTGGTCTGGATATAATACTTTTTTTTTTTTTTTTTTGTAGCCACACTGTGTTCCTTTTAAAATCTTGCCTGTTTATTTTCATTGTCATTGAATCATAGACTGAAGTGATGTACTTTGCATTATACAGTTTCATATGCACTTTTATTTCATGATCTTTTGATAAGGTCTAATAATAGATCTTTAGGGTAAATTTATATTGTCTAATGGTAAATCTCTTTCCGTTATTGCTTTTCGAATTATTTAGAACAGATGGTTCAGCAATGTTTCACATGCAAGAGAAGATAGTGTACCCATACCTGCTGTCAAACAAAAGGGTGCGAAAATATTTTAGAAGTTTGTTAATAGAGCTAAACAAGACAAGACAAAAGATTGAAGGACATATAGTTCTCTGCACTTTTGAAATCTACAATTTAGGGTATGTGCACTTTTTGTCTAAAATCTGTCTCTTCTATTCTCCCAATGCAGTGTGTCCAGAAAAAAATTAAGACCAACGAGGAGGGCCTCCTATTCAAATTGCATAGCTTATGTGACATTAATTTCTATTTTATGTGAAAGAGTAATTTAAAGGTATACTAGCCCCATTTTCCCCCTGAGATTTCCTTTGCAAGGGTTTTGTATGGGCTTGTGCCTATTTCAGATAATATTCATGGCCTAATTGATGAAGGCATTGGAGAACATGTCAAGTTCAAGTTCCAAACTATATTTAAACCCCTTATATCATGAAAAATATGTTGTTATTTATATTGCTTTACCATAACCAAACAAACATTTGTTTTAATGCATACGTAACTTCCCAAGTATGGAAGGGTAGTAAAAGGGGTTGTTGATATTTAGCACAATTGGCTTTTATAGTTTATCTTCTTTTTTTTCTTTTGAAGCATATTGCAACAAAAAATTATGGATGGTTAGACATGAGATTCTGTGGTTTAAATTGGTGGATAAATTCATTTTGGGGCTTTCATTGTTTGTCACACATTTATGGAAAGAAAGATAATGTTCAAAGCGTTTTTCTAGACCATCCATCTAATGAAACATTAATTGTCAATGAAATATCTCTTTTCTCCAAGGTTGCACCCAAGACTGGATCTCCACTGGATATAATAGCTACACGACTGTATTCCTTTCAAAATATTCTGAAGTGATTGCACTTTGCATTATACAGGTTCGTATGTACTTTTATTTCATGATCCTGTTGTATTGAAAATATATAATAATAGATCTCTTAAGATAAATTTATGTTGTTTAATGGTATTATTCTCTTACTGTTTTCGCTATGACTTATTTAAAACAGATGGTTCAGCAATGTTTCACATTATTAGAATGAGGTCATGCAAGAGAAGATCTAGTGTACCCATACCTGCTGTCAAACAAAAGGGTGTGAAAATATTTTAGAAGTTTGAAAATAGAACTAACAAAGACAAGACAAAAGATCAAAGGACATTAGTTCTCTGCACTTTAAAGATTTTCAATTTAGGGTATGTGCACTTTTTGTCTAGATCTGTCTCACTTATTCTCTCAATGCAGTGCATCCCTGAAAAAAAGAGTTAAAACCAAGAGGAGGGCCTCCTATTAAAATTGCTTAGCTTATGTGACATTATTTTCTTTTTTCATGTGAAAGAGTAATTTAAAGGTATACTAGCCCCATTTTCCCCCTGAGATATCCTTTGTAAGGGTTTTGTTTGGGCGTGTGCCTATTTCAGAATATATTCATGGCCTGATTGATGAAGGCATTGGTGAACTTGGTGATGATACGGTAGACTGGCTCTAAACCAGCCTTCTCATTGTATTGATCTTGACCAGGGGTGGAAACCACCCAAAAAGACAAATGAAAGGTTTTGCCTTGGGCACATTATATCTGCTCTATTGTATCGGAATCTGTTTAATCTTTTTTTGGTATCTCACTTGCCATGAGACGATTTGAGACTAGAGACTACGGGAAAATTGAACCAGGATTTATTTTCATTCACTGGAACGTCTCCTCAAAGTGAGATACATTGTACAACATTTACCCTTGTTTATACAAATGTAGCATGCATCCTGTCTAGACACACAAAATTTACCCCAAACCTCAGATGATGAAACATCATAATTTACCATGTGTTTACCCCTGCTGAGACTAAAATTGTGAGTGTCGTTAGGGCAATAAACTTTTTCCTTGAAATGGTGAATGCCGTATAAAGAATGATCAAAATTAAACATTTCAAAAGAAACAAAATGTTACAATATTGTGATTATGATTCACTTTTCTGTAGCAAAGGATGTAAACATTTTGATGTTTATATTTGTATTTATTTATTATTTATTCAATGCATAGCAAAATGGACAAGATGAAAATCTTTCAATGATAATTTGCTTTTTCCGCTCATGAAAAATACAGGGAGTTTTCAGGCTATTGCCTAATTTCAAGCCTCGCTTCCTTCCTTTACAGTCTTTTCTGCATTTAAATTGTAATTCCACACGCTTCAAGGGATTGGGAATAAGGGGCGGGGGACAGATACCAGCTTTCTTTAGCTGACATTAGGCAAACAAACTTCAATATTTGGTCCCCCAAAAATAGGGGGGGGGGGGAAATGCAGCTCTTGCACCCAAGACTGAATCTGCCACTGGATATAATAGCCACACTGAATGTGTCCATTTAAAAAATTATGTTTATAAAATATTCATTCTCATTGAATCTAAAGTGATTATAGGTTCATATGTACTTTTATGCCATGATACTGCTGCAAGTTTTTTCTTTAGGGAAAATTTGGATATGTCTAGTGATGTTGTTCCCTCTACGATTTCCCTTTGAGTTATTATTTAGAACAGATGGGTTTCACATTGTTAGAATGCATTCTTGCAAGAGAAGATAATGTACCACCCCTACCTGCTGTGGAAGAAAAAAAGAAAAGGTGTGAAATATTTCAGAAGGTTAAAAATAGAGCTAACAAAGATGAGACAAAAGAATAAATGAAAATAGTACACTGCACTTTTGAAATTTAGGCTATGTGCACTTTGGGAACAAGTACATTCTAATTGATTGTTCACTGCAGTTTATCTTAATATCCTAGACATATAAACATTAATTATCATTTTAACATGAATCTTTACTCAGCCAAGTTTCTGTTGATTATCATGATGGTACATGTAGATAAGTCCATTCAATGGTCTATTATTTCATATTTCTGTCTCGCTATACTTTGAATGTCAAAAAGAAAAAGTAACTAAACCTACCTTTTATTAAATGCATCCCTTTATTAAAGTATAAAAATTGAGCTCTAGCTTTAAATCGAGGGCATTGACCAATGGTTACGAGTGAATATCGCCCCTGATTACCTCATTCTCTCTGCTCTATGTTCTATCTGTCTCTCCCTTCCTATCCCTCTTCTACATACAGTGCATCTCTCTTTCTTCTCTCTCTCACCATCTCTTCTGTCTCTATATACCACCCTCTCTCTCTCTTCTATCTCCATCTCTTCTTTCTATATTTATCTTGCCCTCTCTTCATTCTGTCTCTACCTGCCTTTCTTTCTCATTTCTCCCTGTAGCTCTGTCTGCCAATCTTTCACTCTGTATCTTTCATTTTCTTTCTCATTCACACATTTGGAACCATGTTGAATATATATATTGATTAGATATTGTTGGGCTCATCCTATTTACGAATATTGCTATCTTTATTTTCTCTTGCCACACATTAGGCGCTATGTATTTTGGAATCATCAGAAAGCACACAAAGATGCCAGAAGGCCATATTGTATATTGATGCATGCAATTTATTTTTTCTTTGTCTGCTTAATTATATAAAAAGACATAGTTATGGATGAAGGAAAGTCTAAAAAAAATCTATTATGAAAGATAAGAAGAAATCTCTAGATACATATACAAAATAAATTACTGTACATAGTAATGGCACTTTATTAAGAAGAAGGATTATTGTTTTTCCTAGCTTGGCAAATCAAGTAGTTAACCAGTAGTCAGCCTAGTTAGTACATGCATGTTCTTTTGACCATGTGAATTTCAAGGCTTTGTTGGATTGTCCAGTGCTCCAATCCATTTCCTTGTAACTATGGAAGACATTGTTTTAGAGTTGTAGTTAGTTAGGTGTACATGGCACGGAGAAATGTTACTCCATAATTTAGTAATTTATGCATGACGCTCGAATGATCACGAATTAGCATATGAAATACACTACCATTGTGCCTTCCAATGAACAATAGTCGCGATAAAATTTAGATTCGTCATTTATTTTTTTGGTAAGTCCTCATTTCTTTATACGTTTTGAAATGTTGGGCGTAGTCCGACAGTGGATTCGTTGAAGTTCCTTTTTATATTTCTCTTCTTTATTCTAAAAAATATTGAAAGAGTGGGTCTACGCTTAACCGTTTTTGAAGTCAAGTCTTGCAGTTTTTCTTGCGAAATGGGTCCAATTTGGTTATGATTGACAGCACGCACGACAAAGCGGTCTTTATCGGGAACAGCTGAATCGCGTTGTTCAGTTACGGTCAACGCACTTCAGTCATCGCAACCGGGAGGCGGAGCTCCTCGCGATAGCTACCAGTAGCTAATCAGAGCGCCCAACAATCAAAATGCATTGTTCTCTATTTCTGTAAAAGCGGAATGGTAGACTTTTTCCGTGCATGGTAAATACTAACATCCATTTTAACTAGCATGGAGAAAATTAATGAATAGTATTTTATACAAGCATACCTACTTTATTAAATCTTGGTGGAAGGCACTGTTAAAACAAGCAGTCACTGTAGCTTTCTCTTTAAAGTTAGACTTACAAATTATAACAAACTGTAAAGACTATTGGAACTGATGGAAGGGGTTAGGCAAGAAGGTATCTGTCCATGGTCGGGAGGTCAACTGTACAAAGTCATTCCTCTGTGCTGGGCAGGCAGGCTGAGAATCATCAGGGATAAGTCCCAGAAGGTAAAGCCTACATATCCATAAAGGAATACATTATGACAAAGCATGAACAATTATCATTTTATTCATCTTGTAGTAGCCTTACAACAAAGGTTTGTTTTTAGTTGTTGAAAAATACTGATGGTATAAACACGCACTTTCAAGCTATAAAAGCACAAAGAAACTTACAATACAGTGGATACTTGATACAAAGTGTTTTTTGTTGTTTATTTCTGGTATTTTCATTTTTTCTGTTCTGAATGAACATCTTCAAGTTTAAAACAATACTGTTCTGTATTCTTTGGTAGACTTTTGTATATGAAAAGACTCTTTCATTTGATATTGCATATTTATGTATATAAATAAATCTGCACCATTCTGGCAAGACTTTAGTACCTTTGTACATGTATTTATAAGCCCCCTTGATTATTAGGTAGTATGTTCATTGCATATGATGTAAATACCTTCTCTTGTTATTGTCAGAATCATCTTTATTTTTTGAAAATTCCTATACAATTCTTGTTCAGATGATAAATCAAAAAATCATTCATCAAATCATTTCAATTTTAAGTGATTGATTGATTGACATAAAATCTAATGCTGCAGTCACTCAGACACTTACGTTGAGTTACGTCTGGTTGCTTCCAAAAAATATTTTCTTTTCAGCAGAACCCACAGATGCCTTCCCGTCATGGTCAGCAGTGGGAATAGCGATAATTTTGTTCATCGAATGAAATAAAGAAATACATAAGAAATGATAGAATAGAAGATGAAATAAGATCAAAACAACAAGAATGTAACTATACGTACATGTAAGTGTCTGTGTGACTGCAGCATTAGCACCAACTTATTTTATTTTCAAATAACAATAACATAACGTCATCCAGACGCCATTTCGTAAAATCATATTATTAATCAAAATTTCATAAATAATAGTTGTAAATCATTCAAATTTAGTGTACATAAACTATGATGCCAATTTGAGTATCCCCATGAAAGGAACAACTAGACTTTTCAAACTTCCATAACTCTCTTATTTTATAACCGATTTTGATGAAACTTTTTTTAGATTGCTCCTCTCATTTTCCTCTTTCCTGTAAGGTTGAATCTCTCCTTGGGTTGGATT
The DNA here is from genome assembly GCA_940671915.1 of Paracentrotus lividus. Classification (NCBI taxonomy): domain Eukaryota; kingdom Metazoa; phylum Echinodermata; class Echinoidea; order Camarodonta; family Echinidae; genus Paracentrotus; species Paracentrotus lividus. The sequence goes on from CALNVZ010003433.1 coordinate 11,309,794, forward strand.
CCCCTTTAATATTTCATTAATAAATATAGTTATGAAGCCCAATTTTTTTCTAAAAGTTGCTGAGTAGCATAGACAACAGTATTGAATTGACAAATTCAGAAATTTCAAATAAATTCTTTTGTATTCTATTTTATTAATTTCTTATGTTTTCTATTGTTTTTATTTCTTATGTATTTCTTTGTTTTTGTAATTTTTTATGCTTGAGAAATGTATTTTGATCAATATAAAGACAAATTTGATTAATCAAAAGGCTCAGAAGACACAATTATCAGTGTTATAAAGCAATTTAGAAAAAAGCAGTATTTTGTACACAGACGCATGCAAAATGACGATTTTCGTTCAATTTTGGCCTGACATGCGATTACATAATGTTGCGTAAGCGAAAACGGAGCGTCCGATTTTTTCGAACTTGGTGTCAAAAGTTGCGGGACACTTGAAAGAAAAAAGTCATAAAGCGTTGGGTTGTGATTTGCAGCGGTTGCGCGGCAATCGCGGATTTTGTACAGTCTGAATAGGGTTAATCTGATGATCAATAAGTAAAAGTGTGAACAGTATCGATCAGGATGGAATTGGCCGCCAAGCGTCTCCGTCTAGACCTTCCGCCCTTTGAACCATGTCTTGTAGGTCGTTTTAATGCTTTTTTCAGTGATTGAAGTGTGGTCTATAAGCTTGACTCGATTTCAGGACTGAAACTTCGCAGATATACAGTTTATCTTGAATTTTAAGGTTGAGAACTGGATAGAATAATTCCCTCTTCCTCACAAGGGTCCGAACGTGTTGGTTGATAAAACATCATGTCCATGATGAACTGGGCCAGGGTTAGGTTGCAGATTTGTTAAAATGTTCAATTTTAAGGTTGAGAACTGGATAGAATAATTCCCTCTTCCTCACAAGGGTCCGAACGTGATGCTGGTTGATAAAACATCATGTCCATGATGAACTGGGCCAGGGTTAGGTTGCAGATTTTGGTAGTTGCAGATTCATTACGTTTTGGAGAACCTGAAAGGAAAAGAAGGGATACATAGCATTGCTTATTGGTCAGAGGAGGACTACTCATCAGTATATACATGTACAATGTAGTACTTTAAATACAAAGCTTTATGTACATGTATATTGTACTGGTATATGGTCATATTCAATTTACATGTAATTACCTTGGACAGTGGGAACGAAGTCCATGTCATTTTGCACAAAATCCAAAGTCCAAATTTTGCACAGAGTTACTTATGCCAAAAATGCAAAAAACAATATATAGGTTCATGTGCTTGATTTTTTGCTACGGGACTTTGAAGTTGCCATATTTGGATGGCATGTAAAGTACGCATAATTTAAGAAATTGGCCTCTGTTAGACCTCGCGATTGCAACAAATGAGTTAAAATCATTACTTTGTAAAAACCGTATCGAACTTTATCAAACCTTCTTGATTTGTTACAAAGTTTATACCAAAGATGGGAACATTGTTTAAACTGGCACATTTGTACTTATTTTTTGAGCCAGCAGCGCCCACAATTGGCGAAAAATGGTGCGTAAAATGGCAAAAACCAGATCCAAGTTAGAGGCTTGGAATCTACGAGAAAATAAACAAGTATAGTTTAAGGTGCACTTTTTTTTTAATCCATGACAGTCTCATCAAAATTTGCAAAGTTGTAGAGGGATTCATCATAAATATGTAGAAACTTTCAAAAAAGGGGGTACATGTTCTCGTTTTTCGAATTATAGGCGCCCCAATACTCCCGAAGCGGCTTGAAAAGTCACAAAAATGGGCCGAAAATGTCCAAAAAGCGTGAAAATCCACTCTAAATTACACTTGATTCAAAATTATGCTCCCAAACATTCAAAATCTTTGTCATTTTCATAAAAATTTGCAAAGTTGTAGAGGAATTCATCCTCAATGGGTAGAAACAATGGCTTGAAAACCATAAAAACGCGCCGAAAACGTCCAAAAAATCTGAAAACTAAATAAATCTTAATTACATTCCATTCAAAATCGTGCTACCGAACATTCAAAATCCATGTCATTTTCATAAAAATTTGCAAAGTTGTAGAGGAATGTATACTAAACGAGCAGGAGCATTAAAAAGTGGGGGTCGATGTGCTCGTTTTCAAAATATATGCGTCGTAATAGAGAAGAGTCGATTTGAAAACCACCGAAACGCGCCAAAAACAAGCAAAAGTATGAAAACTCTAACTATATTACGGATGATTCAAAATCATGCTCCCTAATGCTACAGTCATACAGACACTTATTTCATCTTCTATTCTATCATTTCTTTATATGTATTTCTCTGTTTTATTGGATGAACGAAATTTTCATTATTTCGTCTGCTGACTATAACGGGAAGGCATCCATGGGTATCCCCAGAAAAAAAGGAATATTTGGACGCAACCAGGACGTAGCTCAACGTATTGTCCGTGTGACTGTAGCATTAGATTCACAAGTCATGTCATATCCATCGCAATCCGTAGATTAGAACAAACAAGCACCAACATAAATGCTTTACATATCTTTGCAAGTAGGTTAATAATTAACAAAAAGAAGGAATAAATAGCATCTTTATTTCTTTTAACTCCTTAAGCACTGGATCGACCATGAGCGCTGAGCATTTTCCCATTGTGAGGTATTAATCTTGCGCGGCCAGGATGCGCGGTATGCGCCCTTCTATCAGTCCAAATGTTGTGTCACTCACGACCATGTAGATTCCAATCTCCTTCCTGGAGACTTATTTTGTGCAGTGGTAAATATCAATACTCATACAATTTTGTTTTGCTTTGACATATTATGAAAATCTGTTTAGGAAATATTTGATTATTGCTGTAAAGCTTGTTTCATTACAGGAGGTGCATGCACTTCATATCAAGATTACACTTTATTTGATCTTACTACGTAATAATTTATATTGGTTGGTGCGCTGCGATCCACGGGATTCGTATAAATAGACTACGTTTTCAGTTAATTTTCGTCACTTGATAAAGAGTTGCAGCGGCACTCGAAAGCTCGTGAACTTGTAAGCTAGTGATCACTTTTTGCGAGAGTGATCACGAATTTCCTTGTTGACCATAGTAGATTGCGAGACAAATGAATACCCTCTAGCGATTATTTCAATCCGCAATAATGAACTTATTTAGTCATAATTTATATTGTTCACATTAATTATAATTTTGATTGTTTCAGTCTTATTGAGCATTGTACTCTAAGCTTTGCAATGATAAATACAGTTACATGATCCATAAAATTTTTCAAATAGTTTGTGGCATGCCTCATTTATCAGGTACATGTAGTCCCATTCAGATTGTTTGATCAGGTAATGAATACATGTGCATACATATATCTTTAATTTAGAGGTTATGTGAACAAAATTATGCAAATCAACATCACAACAGATGTGATCATGACTTTATTGTTTAGGAAATGATTTCTGTATTATTGGAATGAATGCACAGTTTTATAGATATCGATTAATATGGAATTTAAATGATACATACCTGATGTTCTCTCCCACTTTAATAATCAATTATTCCGAAGAAATATTGACGGTCAGCAGCAATTCCCCGAGACCGTTTTCAACTCTGTCCCCCGATGTTGTACTTTGTTGAGGAGCTACGTTCTCTGGCAAAGTATTGTCCGTCAGTGGCAGATCCTGCCTGAAATGGTTTCTCAGGAGATTGCGAAGTTTAGTGTTGATGATATACGCAAGTACGTATATGAGATGCCCAATTTGGAACCTAAACCACTCCAGCCCCCAAAGGTTAAAGATACTACATGTATCTACCTAGTGACAAAAGGGAAAATAAATATGAGTCAATGGATACATACTCATTATTTTCTGGGTTCAGAGTGCCGTTTTGGGGTACATTGTATGTGGACAATTCCATGAAGTTGCAATCGGAGCACACATAAAATGTGACATTTCAGCAGAACTTTATATTTATTATGCTAGAATTCATTTTTTGCAGGCTTTACATTTGTATTGAGACTATCCATTTTCCTTGAAATTTTTGTCAAACTTTCACTAATCTGTTTTCCTCATGCTCTCTGCCTCCGAAGTTTGTGGTGGAGGCATCATGTTTTGGGGTTGTCTATCCTTCGGTCTGTTACATTTAAATGTTATTGCAATATGTCAAGAACCATTTAAGAAACAAACATCAATCTTGTGGAAGACATGTATCAACTTAGGAAGTTGATCTGATGATTAGATATTGTATGTAGGTCATAGGTCAAGGTTCATACAGGTCGACTTTATAAAATTAAATGTAATGTATTGAGCTTGTTATCACGATTCTAAAGAACCGCTTGAGACATGTATTTCAAACTTTAGGATATAGGCTCATCATTGTCTAGTGTTGTCCCTTCTCTTGTCCCTTTCTAAGAAAAAATCTACTATCCTTGAGGATAGTAGATTTCATTCTGTGTATGGATAGTAGGCTATTACCATATGAATGCCTAATTTGGTTTTAGGAGAATGTAGGGTACAGGTTAAGGTTAATGGAGATCAACTTGTGAAATTCTTTGTTTTAAGGGCGGAGGCATATACACTGCCCTCCAAAAGTTTGGGTACACCTGATGTCAGCTCTGTTTTTGATCATTTTGAGGCATTTCATGTCCAGTATTTCAGTCCAAATGATGTTTAAGTACAAAAAATACATTATGCAGTCAATATGCTTCGCGATCACCATGCCAAGTCTCATTGGAATTTAAAAATAACTCAAAAATATGCAAAAAATGCAAAATTGTGATTTTGCACAAATTCATTCTGTCAAAATCAATTATTGAAAAAAAGAAGATATCTCGGCTAATAATAGTCCAATCAATTTAAAAATTTTCATGGATGTTGAGGCACATGTAAAATATAACCCTGTTGTATTTGTTTTTATTTTGAGACAACACTTTGTTAATTATTATGCAAAATTATGCAAATTAAAGGTATATTTTTAGAAATTTATCAATGCTTTGTTTAAAAGATTGCTATGAAGCCCAATTTTTTGTTAAAAGTTGCTGAGTATAATACTCAACAAAATTATGATTAAAAAGTTGGACTCTCTCATGAATTCCTTTGTATTCTTTTGTTTTATTACTTTTTATTGTTTTCAATTGTTTGTATTTTTATGTATTTTGCAATGTTTTTGGCTCTTTTATGTTTCTGAAATGTACCTTGATTGATTTCAAGATATCCAAGATGATGCTGAAAGCCTTTTAGATGCAATTAGGAGTGTTGTAGAGCAATTCAGGTGAATGGTGCATTCAGTACACAAATGGGCAATAATTGAATTTTTTTATATTAAAGGGGAAGTTCACCCTGGAAATTTATTGGTCTTAAAAAATGAAGAAAAATAATAAAAAAATATATGTGAAAGTTTGAAGAAAATCGACCAAAAAATAGCGAAGTTATGAATATTTAAAGTTTTGATTGTGTGACGTCACGTGCGAGCAGCTCTCCCATTGGTTGTGTATGTAAATTCCATAAATTTGTCTTTTTGTCATGGTTCTTGATAAAGGAATGGGTCAATTCAATATAGTCATGTATATAAACATATGTTTGATGGTACATCGACCGCACATGTGACATAATTAATTTCTTTTGAAAAAAAATGACATTTTATGGAATTTACACTACACAACACATAGGAGATCTGCTCGCATGTGACGTCACAAAATCAAAACTTTGAATATTCATAACGTCATAATTTTTTGGTCGATTTTCTCCAAACCTTCACTCATATTTTTCTTTTATTTTTCTTCATTTTTTAAGACCAATAAAATTCCAGGGTGAACTTCCCCTTTAATTTTAAAACTTTCATAATTACACGTCAAAACAATGGTTCCTTACTTAATAACTTTTTATATAGAGACTTAATTATGATTGTTCTGACTGGGGGAGGGGTCTCGGCCAATCCAACCAACTATAAAACATCCATTACTGCTGCGCAACCGCTGCCAACCCAAATATGCCTTTTGGTGACTTTTTCCTTTAAATCGTAGAGCAACAATTGTTCTAAGAACACTGCCCATTGTGTTGTTAGGTGATGCAACATTGCATTATTGCATGTCAGACCTAAATAGAATGTAAGATAATATTTTACTTTCATCTCAGAAACAGAAAAGAGCCAAAAACATTAAGAAATACATAAAAATAAAAACAATCGAAGACAATAGAAAGTGATAAAACAAAAGAATACAAAGGAATTCATGAGAAAGTCCATTTTTTATTAAAAATGTTGTTGACTATTATACTCAACAACTTTTAACAAAAATTGGGCTTCATCAATTATTAAAACAAAATATTGATAAATTTCTAAAAATAGACCTTTAATTTGCATAATTATTAAAGTGCTGTCTCAAAATACAAACAAACAGTACAGGGTTATATCTTACATATGCCTCAACATCCATACAAAATTTTACATTCATCGGACTATTATTAGCCGAGATATCTTCTTTTTTCAATAATTGAATAAATTAGTGCAAAATCACATTTTTGCACTTTTTGCATATTTTTGAGTAATTTCTAAATCCCAAGGAGACTTGGCTGGTAATCATGAAGTATATTAGTTATATAATGTTTTTTTTTTACTTAAAAATCATTTGGACAGAAATACTGGACTCAAAATGACTCAAAATGATCCAAAACAGAGCTGACATCAGGTGTACATAAACTTTCGGAGGGCAGTGTATATACATGTACAGTTGAAGGCCCTAAGTTTACATACACCCAAGAAATTTAATGAAAATTGTGCATTGCCAATCATCATAAAATTGACTGCATCTTTAAAAATATATGTGCTATAATGCCAAATTTGGTATCAAACAAATGAGTACATCATGCTCTTACAAGACACTGGCATGTCAACAGGAGCTGACGAATATTTATGTGTCAATTTCCCCCAAAAAATATTCATATTTTCAGACAAACTTAAAAATTCTTGACCAAAGCATTTCATATTTGTGCTCATTCTTTCTCTATACAAACATTTCAGGTTGCACTTTTTTTGTTTTGTGGGGACATAAAACGATAGAAAATGTAATACCTATCATAGATTTGACATTTATATGTTGCTATGAAACAATTTTTGGGAATATAATACTAACAATGAAATGTAACTTGGTTTCATTGCTCCTTAACTACATGTATATGCATAATATTATTATGCTATTTTCTAGCTTATGTACCATTTCTCTTTCGGTCCTCACCATCATGGGTTTATTCTTGTTCCTGATCAATTAATAATGTTATTATTGTGTAAATGTAATTTATTTCTCTCACAAATGTATCATTTATTATGATTGTTTTCGAATACATCGGGATGATTTAGGGGATAAAGGTCTGTGGACCAAAGTCATTCAGTTGACTGTTTTATACCCGGGCAACCTATCTCGGTGTATTCAAACCTTTTTTAACATTTGTATCATAATTCTTGTCAATGCATTGTACTTGATATATATTGTATGATTTGTAACCTTTTGCCGAATTAAATAATAATAATAACAATAGAATAAATTTGGCACAAATATTACTTCTTTTCTACAAAGAAAATTCCACGTAAAATATACTTTAGTCCGATCGGCATCCTAGTCACGTGAAAGTGCTTGATAAGCTCATTTATTTGATACCAAGTTTGTCATGGTACTACTAATATTTCTGATGATACAGTAAAGTTTCTGATGCTCGAAAATGAACAATTTTAATTGAATTTCCTAGGTGTATGTAAACTCAACTGTATAGGACATGAAGTCAAATTTGTCTTGTTCTTACTATTAAACTTTCAGTATTTTTTATCCTACCTCCTTTAATTCTTCGGCAGCAATTGTGGCAATGATGCCAAACAGGATACTCATTAACTGGATGGTGATTTCCAAGCCATTCTACAAGGAAAAGAGAAATATAAGAAAAATTAATACATAGTGCAAAATGGAAATTCAGTTCAATAAAAAGGATGTCCCAGATAAAGCAGAACAAGAATTATCAGTTGCTTTTTATGTGTGAATGCAAGCAAATACATGTAATTGCTTACATGTATATCTACAAGTCTGCAAGCTCAAATCTGTATTTAAAGGTAGTGTTATCCTTTTTCACAAATTGCGAAAACTAATGCAACTTGGCATAACTTTAGAATATGAGCGACCTTATAGTATTCAATCTTACTGCCATAGGTTGCCTAGATCAGTAATATGAAACTAAAATATGACTACCAATCTTGACCAGCTCTCCATCAGCATCATAGATATTACTAGGGTTGGGCGAATCTCAACTTTTTTTTTCAAACAAGTTGTTTCTATAGTAAAATTCGACGTAGAAACTAAAAATGACAATTATTTTTGCATACGATGACGTTTTACGTCGCTAAAGTGCAAAAAACCAAAATGGCCGCCAAAATAGCGTATTATGCCCAATTATCACACTTTTTATACGTATAAACCACTTTTATTGCGTTTTTTATATGGCTTTTGGGTGTCAGGGAACCCAACATGATTAATCCAACATGATTAATCCTACCTAAGTTGACTGTTAGTGTAGTGTTAGTGTTAGTTTCAGTTAATATCGAGCAAAAATCACCTCATATCAAAATCACTAATTAACACCTATAACCATACTAGGTACATTTGGTCATGATAAAATTGTCAGCTTTGAGCTTTTAAACCATCAAAATCCATAAAGAAACAAAATAAAACCGGTTTATACCTATAAAGTGTGTGATGAATGGGCAAAATACACTATTTTGGTTTTTTGCACTTTAGCGACGTCAGACATCATCGTACACAAAAATCATTGTCATTTTTGGATTCTATATCAAATTTGACTATAGAAGTAACTTGTTTGAAATAACTTTTCAGAAAAAAGTCATTATTTGCCCAACCCTAATATTACAGCGCATGCAGCTCGTGTGCTCAGCACAGACCACATACAGCAATATACACACGGCGTAAAGCGTGCATTATCATCCCCCCTAACGGTCGATTTGAATTTCGCACCATACAGCATTATTTTCGAGGTACAATGTGTACGAAAAATTAGGAATGAATTTTGATAATCGCAATATAATGGGGCAAGTCCAAGCTATTTTGCACAGTGACAAACGGGACATTCAGAGCCAAAAATAGGGCTTGTTTTAAAAATCGTAATGAAATCTCAATCCTTAGGTATATTCTTGAAGGTACTAAGAATCTAAACATAAAAAATAGTTGAAAATAAATCAATTCATAATTAATTTATGATCATTTATTCATTTATAACAAACGAGACAAGAAAAAAAATGGTGTTTTCAAATTTTGACTTTGTTCACATATAACTCTGAATTTAAAAAGTAGATCTAAACTTGCATAGTCTTATCCTCTTAAACATGTAATAAACATTGTAAGGACATATTTTAACGTTAATACTACTTCAAGTTTGTGGCAAGGTCAAGTTTAAAAAAATATGTCGGGTAACAAATGGGACAATTATTCCCTATAATATTTTTCATTAAACAATTGGTGTAGCCAAGGCATAGCAACATCTTTTGTTAAAAAATCTCTCTGATAAAACAAAAGAAACATAATACAAAACAGAAAATGTAAAAAACACTTATTTTGTTTCATTTCTAAAGGTGGGAGGGTGAGTAATAAAAATGCATGATTTAAAATCAGCTCTGTAACTTTTGTGAGACTATTTCTGAGACCTGAATATTTTAAGACTAAAAGTATGGAAAGCTATGTGCTAGATTTATGATATTTTCACCAGAGTTAGCCAAGAATATATAGGAACAGAAAAAACCTCTTTTTTAAATGGTTGAAAATAGCAGTTTTAATGTATTTTATTATTTTTTTCATGAATATTAATGACCCTTGTGACGTCATATGACCTTGAAATGACTTTTTGGCCTCATTTGCATTAAGTTCATTTCATACCCTTTATGGTGATATATGACACATTATGTATACCTTTACAAACCCACTGACACACTTGACACAAAAATGGTCAAAAAGTTGAAAAATCACCACCTTGGGAACAAATAGCTTGGACTTAATTACACAATGACAAACATACACATTATGGGTTGTTTTACGATCAGGGTACACCATTTTGTCTCACTGGACCAAAAAAAAAAGTTATTTTGTTTTCCCCCAATTTTTGTGTGTGTGTTCTAGACAAGTAAAATGATATTGCTTTTAAATTTGGAGGCATGAGGTCACCAACTTATTTTTCTATAGGGGTTCAAATTTTGTATTACACGTAAAGTCAATTGCTTCATTTTTCGGAGAGGACGTTTTTGACGGAACGTGATTTGACAACAATGTTACGTGAACTGTCTGAAAAATAAGTGGATGTTGGCGAAGTAAACATTTTAAGTTTGTTGCATATATACAAGTGTTCTTACAGACAGAAACATTTTTCATCAAGTGATGTCTAACTATGCGTAAAAACATCAAATTCGGAGAGGACATTTTTTGACAGAATTTACACCCCAATTTTGGTTAATTGTCACAAAAATTCAGATTAAGTGTAGCTTCTGGTGTTTTTAGTTTTTTAACAATCACATTTCAGTAGTCAATTCTGATTGGAAAAACAAGCTTAATGTTTGCTAATGATAAAGATGCTAATGCTCAAAATTAGAAAAAATAAAATGAGACTGCAATTTAGCCCTAAATTGCCAGTTATGGTCAATTTTTAGAAAAATGAGTTATGGTAATTAATTCATTTTTCTCTGGTAGGTTGCTCTAACAGTGCCCAATAGCCTACCATCAAAAATTTGATATGACATTACCCAGGTTTCGTTTTATGGTGAACAGAAGGCCATTTTTTGACGGTGTACCCTGATCGTAAAACAACCCTTATACACAAGTCATACCCCATTCACAGTGGCCTCAAACACCGCTACAGTCGCGGAACTGTTCCGCGACTGTAGCGGTGTTGCCTTCAGTGTGAATGCTCGGACCCGCTATAACCTATCCCGGGATAACCTCGCTCTGCTATAACACCTCGATAAACTATCGCGCTCAAACCTTAGTAACAGCACCGGGACAGTCCTACTGCTGTTGCGGAGTGTCTTCAGTGTGAAGGTACTCCGCTACAGCACTGGGATAAAAAACAATGAAATACATAAAAATTTCCAGAAAAGAGAGTGAAAGAAGGATAAAACATGGAAATACATAAGAAATGATAGAAAAGAAAAAGAAAGAAGTGGAAAACAAAGAAATACATAAGAAGTGATAAAAAAAGAAAAGGAAAGAAGGAGAAAAACAAAGAAATACACAAGAAATTATATTTAAAAAAAAAAAAAAATTGAAGGAGAAAAACAAAGAAATACATAGGAAATGATGAAAAAGAAGATGGAAGAAGGAGAAAAACAAAGAAATACATAAGAAATGCTAGAAAAGGAAAGAAGGTGAAAAACAAAGAAATACATAGGAAATAATGAAAAGAAGATTGAAGAAGGAGAAAAACAAACAAATACATCAGAAAAGAAGAAATACAATATAAAAGATGAAAAAAAAAACACAGAAATACATAAGAAATGATAGAAAAGAAAAGGAAAGAAGGAGAAAAACAAAGAAATAGATAGGAAATGATGAAAAGGAAGATGGAAGAAGGAGAAAAACAAAGAAATACATAAAGAAATGATAGAAAAGAAAAGGAAAGAAGGAGAAAAACAAAGAAATAGATAGGATAATGAAAAAGAAGATGGAAGAAGGATAAAACAAGGAAATACATAAGAAATGATAGAAAAGAAAAAGAAAGAAGTGGAAAACCAAGAAATACATATTAGTGATAAAAAAAAGAAAAGGAAAGAAGGAGAAAAACAAAGAAATACATAAGAAATTTTCAGCTGAAAATGGACCATAGTTTTATTACCTCTGAATAAATTATTTACCTTAAAGGCACATAATGATCCCTACGGGTGGTATCTCACTTTGCGGGGACACATTCGGGAGTATTTTTGAAGGTATTCGGCTGGTTTTGAACATTTCAAAACGAGCCAAATCCCTCCATGAATGTTCTAGAATCCCTCCCGAATTTTCGCTCGTTCTGGGAGGGAGAACAGAATACTCCCGAATAGTGTATTTGGGTGGATTCGCAGCTGATTCGGTTCTGGTGTAACCCAGGCTTAATTGACTATAAGGTACGTTCCCAAAAGTAAAACACCTCGGCGTGGCGCGTGAACGCCGTGGCACGGCGCCTCGTGCGGCGTTTCCTTATCGCGGCGCTTTTGATTTTCTGTTTGAAAAAGAGCGCGGTCCAATTTCAACAGACTTCCGTCGTTATGTTTGTTCCATGATATAAAAGGGCAACATGTATAGCTCCATTTACGGTCATCTACGCCCATTGAATAGCAGAACACTGCGCCAGAATTAATTGTTTTGGTGCTTGCACTAAATACAGATCAATGGTTCTATGTGTGTGTTTCTGACGGCGGAGCGTGCCAGGCTATAGGACAATAACCAGGGCTACATCAAAGCCTTTAATCTCGCTTTATATAAATTGACACGCTGTGTTAATTCATTTTATGTACTCTATAATGCTCTGCTTAATCATAAGGACAGGCCCTATATTTAAAACAATAATCTGCCCACAGTCTGGTGCCCTGTAACATAGAGGGGCATACTATCGACCTTACGATTGGTATCTTTAATACACGTTTAATCTAAGACTTACGATTGATATCCATCGTAAGATTGATCCTATCTTTTATTTTATGTTACGGCTAAGCAGGAGTCTGTGGCTATACGAGAGGAGCCCCTCAAGTTTTGTTCCATGTCTATGCAGTATTCATGGCGATATCTCTCTTCTCAGAGACGGATTAGGGATTACTTTGAGACGGTTTAGAAATTTGTCGCGGGGTCGTCGCAGAGATGTCTCCGAGACGTCTCCGTGACGCGAAAAGCGTCTTCACGACGGAAAAAAAAGTATTAGAGACGTCTCCGATATTTTTTCTCCTTCGCCGGAGACACCCTTTTTTGTTGCGGAGACCGAATCGTTTCCGCGACGGGAAAAAAGTATTGGAGACGTCTCTGATGTCTCCGCGACGTCTCCGCGACAGTTTTCAAAAACTGTAACAAAGCACTTTCAAAGAACTGTCTCAAATTAGTTTGTGCAACTCATGAAACGTCGCGGAGAAGTCTCGGAGATGTCCCGGAGACGTCTCCAAGACAAGTTTCAAAAATTTGTCGCGAGGACGTCTCCGAGACGTTTCATGAGTAGCGGAAACTACTTTGAATCAAATTAGCGCCCCCTTCTACAGAAGCCGATATAATTCTCTAATATATTGACAAACTTTTTTGGCTTTTCACCAGCTTTTTGGGGCTAAATTCTTGAGGAATAGGACAAAGATATAATATTTATTTTCAATATCCATAAAAGAATAAAAGCTAGTTAAGAGGAAAAAATTGAGAACAATTCACTTTTTTGAACATTACCATAATTTTTTTACATAAACGAATTCCCGATCTTAACTTTTGGCATACGCGTCTGGAGGGGAAGAAATAATCAAATAAAGCTAGCTCGAGAGGAGAAATACGAGAGATAAAGATTGAGAATGAGAAGAAGAGAGAGAAATAGAAAGGTTAAGGGGTTAAAACAGTGATCATTATTATAGGTATATATAAAACATTAGTTGCATGTAGATTAAGCCTGTCGTTTTCCGATTCTCGCTAAATTATATTTACTTATCATGATAATGAGAGGGGTTGATTATCTGACATTTAGCTTAATTGAACTAGTTTGTTGTAACTATAATGATGTAATGAAATGTAAAGTAGGCCAAAAATGCAGTAGGTATTAAAAGTCCCGCTTTTATTTCAAAACTTACACCTGCGCTTTTAATGAATGGTGCTTGGTCAAAGGTGCCATTGTCCAGAGGTGCGAAGCCGGCCGCTATGATCTTTAATCCATATTTTATAGAAATAATTTGAAAGAAACAGGACCTCTTTTCAAGTGCTATTCAGTAGGCTCATTGATCGAACCGTGCGTGCTGCACACGCATTACGCACTTTGCATTGTGAATCGACTGGAAAGGAAGAAAGCGGAAATTCTGTCAAAATTACTGTTTTTCTTTACAAAATAACATGTCTTATATTTGGTTTTGATGACTATGCCTTAAAGTGTTAGATAGAAAAATGTCTGCCCTTTCATGTTTATATTTACTACAAATCATGAAAATCACCGAGTTAGATGCAAGGAGTAATGAAAGCACAAAACATGACCAATTTCTATAATACTGTCAGTGTACAAGAAATCGCTCCGCCACAGGGGTAACAATCGCGTTCCACAGGCCCGCGCTCAAAGGGTTAAACTTTGGTGCGCCAAGTCGATCTTAAATTCAGGGAAACACCAAAGCTATAGAGCACCTCCATAAATCCCCTCTTCTATACGGTCAGTGACGGTGCAGGTGCAGGCAAAAAATTCAAAAGCCACTTCCTGCTCATTATAAAGCATCACATTTTGAATACACTAGGACTTTCTCTATAAAAGACACCGACAAAGGCATGTGTATACTATTGGTTGGCTATTTTGGGATTAACTAGGCGGCATTGATAAAGACATGACAAGTTTCTTTTGAATTTCGGGTGCTCACAATAAAGTCAGAGCGGCCTAGGGTCGTCTACTTGACAAAGGAGAAGCGCTGATCCTAATTGGGGAATTAGGGTGCCATCTCACTTCGCGGAGACGTCTCCGCGAAGTGAGATAGCACCCTTTAAATACTAAAACGGTGACAATGGTGGTATCTCACTTCGCGGAAACTACTTTGAAACTACTTTGAGACGCGGTTTTGAAATTACTTGGACACGGTTTTGAAACTTGTCGCGGAATCGTCTCCGAGATGTCTCCTCAGTCCCCGCGACGTTTCATGAGTAAATGAAACACAATAATTAAATTTGCCAAAAAGTTCAAAGTATTATAAAATAGTACAGCAAAACCCCACCCAACCAAAAACAAAACATACAGACCTAGGCTACTGCAAAATGTCAGATGTGGTCTAAAAAAGTATTATGACTTCTATTTACTAGATGCGTATAGCCATGTTAACGTAGGGGAGTCAACGCTATTACAGAAACCTTGAAGATTGAAACTAAAGAAAAGAAGTGCAAAGTGCATCGGTTGATGAATGCACGGAGCGCGGAGAAGACGAGCCACGCCGCACTGAAAAGGGTCATTACCTTTTGGGAACGTACCTAAGTATGATCTGGATCGCTACTCCCCAAATAATGATACGACCAGGCTTTTTTTAATCATTTGTTTGTTTGCTTGTTTTTTTTTTGTTTTTTTTTCGGGGGGGGGGGGGAGGGTGTTTGTTGTTGTTTTTGTTTTGTTTTTGTGTTTTTCTGATCGAAACTTGCTCTGATCAGAAAAGCATTGCCATAATTTTAAGTGGTTGACCTGCTGCTGCAGTATACTTTTTTTTCTAACAATATAAAACATAAAAGATAGATATATATTAAATATATAATATATAATAAATTAACTGTTCGTAGTTTTATTCTTTTGAAGTAATCTCCTAAATAGCTCCACAGATATTTTCTTTCACAAGTGTACGTGTCCATATTTGGCCAAAAGCAATGAAATGTTGAATTTGATTCCGACATCACACTAATTGCATGCGCAAAATTTTCTCACGTTGGGTGCATGCGCATCAATCTTTTTCTTATTACTATTAAAAAAAAATTTTTTTTTCTTTTTTGGGAGGGGCAATAGTTATAATATTATGGGAAGGGGTAAAATAAAAATTTTCCACTATTTGAATAATCAACTGTTTACAGAGCCATACACATTATAACATCAATAACGTCAATGTTCATTAACAATATCCACTCCTCAAAATCCCTACATCTATCAAATAATTATAAATAATATGGACCTTTGGAGAATGGTGGAATTTTTTTCCATTTTTTTTGTGTGTATTTGTACATGTTGTATGTATGTATGCTCGCTATATTTGAAATAGAGTGGGAAATTCTTTTATTGTGAATAAAAGGTAATCCATGCTTAACGAGGTATATTATCAAAGCACGGATTATCTTTTCTTTGAGAAGCTTTAATAGCGGTTCCAGGTAATGGCTGACATAGCACAATGACAACGGACAAAGGTCTCAGATTCAGGGCGGAACCAGTTGCCTGTATGAACTACTCGTTTAGTATTTTGAATCCAATTTGTATAACTAGTTGTTGCTATGCCTGACAAACATGTTTCTTGTCTCACATAGCAACACACTAATATATCCAAAAAAGGAAATCGAGTGGGCCTACTTTATGTCAAGTGCAATTAATAATTCAGTAGTCTTGAAAGAAAACGTTAGTTTACATTCTCAGTTGAAAATGATAATGGTGTTTTTCTCCTCTAGAAATTATGGACTTATGGGTGGTATATGACGTCGCGGAGATGTCTCTGAGACTCAAACACTCGGAGACGTCTCCGATAATTGTTTTATGTCTCATCAGAGACGTCTCCACGACAAAAAAACAAAAAACACATTCGTAAGCATGTTCTACATTCCCTCGACTCATGAGATCTTTCCCCGACAAAAATCAAAACCGTATCAATCCCGTCCCAAATTAGTCTCAAATCCGTCACGTGACATATACCTTGAGATGCCAGCATAAAGGTGGTATCTTGACCACATACCACTAAAAATTGTAGTTATTTGATATTGTATAACGCCTACTTACATATACTTGTCGTACCAGGCCCGTAACTAAAGGGGGTTCGAACGAACCCCCCTTCTGGCGCAGAGGGTCTGCTTGCCCCCCCCCCCCCCCCAAAAAAAAAAAAAAAAAAAAAAAAGGAAAAAAGAAGAAGAAGAAGAATAATAATAAGAAGAAAAATCCCACTTATTGGCAGAAATGATGCCTATACAAACGAAGATTAAAATACTTTGGTATCACCCCTCCCCCTAGGCCTACATGGGAAAAAACCGCACACGCTTCGCGCTCGTAACATTTTATTTCTTAGGGATGATCCTTTTTCAGAAGAACTTATTACAACGAAATGAATTCATCTCGCAAGGAATGTTTTCTGTTTTTTTTATAAGGTTATCTTCAGTTTTATACCATGTTATAACAGAAATATTTTGTGTTCTGTTCTGTTTGATTTGCTCTGCTTTCAGGTCATTATGAGGGAAAAGAATGCCACCATGTATGTAAAAAAAATTGTTTTAAGAGCTAGAATTAGAAGAAAAAAAAAAAGAAGGTCCGTAGAAGGTCCGTATGTAGAACAATTTTCACTCGAGCTTTGCTGCGCGTGTTTATATATTTTAAAGGGGCTATCTCCATTTTCAGAAATGGTGTTCGCATTTTTTTAAAGGGAGGTGATCGTCGATCAGCCTGTGAACAATTAAACAAAGAAATATTGGCCAAGATGTGTGAAAAAACACTACTTTCATGTCCTTACACAGAAAATTTCTGGCTCGCGCTTTGCGCTCGCAAGGTTCACCCCAGATTACGACCCATGCACTGATTCATGATGTCCAGATATATTCAAAGTGAGTATTATAATATATGTGGTATTTTTTCCGCTCGCTCGATTTTCGCGCTCACATTTTTTGTTTAAGGGAGGTGGTCATCAGCTTCTAAAGGAATAAAAACGAATAAGATATAAAGAAGAGGTCAAATGTGTCCAAAACCTTCAGGTAATTATGATCCAAAAATTTCTGCTCGCGCTTCGCGCTCGCAAGGCTAGATACAATGATTCTTGATGCTCAGATATACGAAGTGATTTCTAGTATATTGTTGATATTTTTTTTCCATTCGCAATTTGTTTAAAGGGGAGGTAGTCAGGTGGTCATCTATATTTCTAAAGCAATAATTAAAACAAATAAGTAAGAGGTGCAATATGTCTAAAATACACTAACTTCAAGACATTATTAGCGAAATTTTTCGGCTCGCGCTTCTCGCTCGCAAGGTTTCCCCAGATTCCAATACAATGGTTCTTGATGCTCAGATATACAAAGTGATTTCAAGTATATTGTTAGTATTTTTTTCCACTCGGAATTTGTTTAAAGGGGAGGTGGACAGGTGGTCATCAACCTCTAAAGCAATTAAAACAAATAGGTAAGAGGTACAATATGTCTAAAATACACTAACTTCAAGACATTATTAGGGAAATTTTTCGGCTCGAGCTTGGCGCTTGCAACGTTAACTTAGGAAAGCCTATTTGATTGATTTTTAACGTCCGAAATTGAGGTAACGTGATATAAATTTTTCTGCTTGCGCTTTGCGCTCGCAAAACATTTTTTTCCCTTTTTGCTCAGGGAGGTGATCATCACCGTTTGTAAAAGAACATTAACAAAACAAAAAAAAACATGAAACTAAAAATATAGTACCTCGGGTCATTATTAGTCAAAATTTTCAGCTTAAGATACGTACTTATTAAATGCGCGCTGCTGCTACAGATACGCTCTAGAATCGTCACAAGCTCAGGGCCGTTTTGCTTGCAATAATCCCCCCCCCCCATTTTCATTTACCATTGGGGATAAGAAAAGATTATTGTACTGGCATTCATATTTTCGCTAACTTTCAAGGCGTTGTATAACAGAAATAGTAAATAGTCCTATTCGTGCAATGATATAAGATTTTGCATTCTGTTAATACCCAGTCACTCGACTCACCATTATCATGATCCTTGTCCATGTTGGTTGTCCATTTGAAATGGGCTGTGGAACATTATTCCAGATGTAGAAGACACTTTTGATGCAGTCAAGGACGGCCGTCATTCCATACCAGAATTCCCTGAATACGTCCATTCTAATGACAAAAGAAAAGAATACAGGAATATCATCAATAAAAAAGGCTCCATTTTGGTGACATTAATTTTTGTTTATGTATGCACCATGTAGTGTTCTGTGACAAAATCGAGCATTCATATTTCTCAATCCCTGCGCTGAATTAAGCGTAAATATTACACAAAATTGAATAATCCTTGGGTTTCAGTCCACGGTTTTGAAAACCACCTTTGAGAATATGGGTCAAAGGTTTGTAAACTATGAGCAACATACATGCATGCAAAATTGTTTTGTGCAGCTGAGGTATAACCTCCTATCTATCAATTGGGCGTGGGGGTGTGCAAATTGAAACATTCGGTGTAGGGGTAGTTGAAAGTCAACATTGCAAAATCATAGGTAGGAAATGTACATAGATTTATATCGTAAATAATAAATTTAGTGACAACCTATATTCCATATTTATTTTCCTCCTGTAGCTTAGGCCATATCCTCCCCCCCCCCCCCGGCATGGATCCAAGATCTGAAAATATTGTCATATCTTATATCTTCAGTTTCTTTTGCAATGTACACGTGTGTGCACTGGTACTTGTAACTCACCTGATAAAGTTAATCTTGAAAGGAATAAGCTGGAAAGATTGAGTTACAAATGATGAAGTCCTGAACCGAGTGAGTGAAGTACTGGTTAGAATCCTGCGGGAGACAATCAGAAGATGGAAGAAGAATTGGTTGGAACACATTCTAAGGGGGAGCAACATGCTCAGAGATGTGTTAGAAGCAGGCATGATTTTTCTTTAAAAAAAATTATCGACAATGAGCATTGATATTGGTCTTACCTCTTTTTGTGCAGTACATGTACCTGCTCAGGCACGTCAATCGGAAACTCTGGAATTCTTCCAACTGTGAAACGTTGTTTTTTATATTCTTCCGAGTGAATCACAATGCGGATGAATTTGACCTGATCACCACTATATAGAGCGCACACCTCACCGACCGGTACCAAAAATGATGTTTAAAAATGCATATAAAATCAATGATAGGTATTTTAATATATATTTTGTCATGTGTGAATAGAGAGAGACGGATCATTAATAATTAGGGTAAATCGAGATTAGAAATTTGTCCCTGGCCGCTTTTTTTTTCGGGGACTTAGTTGCCCATGTACATTTGTGTATTCTCTCGCTGCAGCCCTATGTTTTGACACGCCCCCTTATGGATGTACACATGTACACAGTCGCATTACTAAGTTCACGTGGTTTTACAAAATTACTAGTGTAAAAGCTTGACTAGCCTACATAAATATACAGTGCACTTGGGTTCATATTGTACGCATGGCTGCCATTGACTCGTAAATTAGGCCATTCATGGTTTCATTATAATGACCATGCAGGTTCGATGAATTTCGTTGACTAGATTCTAAGGCAATATATTTAGGTTAGTGGTATGGTAGCATTTAGAGGCAGGGAGGGTAGAAAGGTGAAATTGTGATAGATAGAGGGGGGGGGGTGAAAAGGACATAGAGAAATGTGAGATGGAAGAGAAGAGATATACTATACAGAAATTGTTAACTGCTTAGTTAAAAGAAAAAACAAAAAGCTAGAAAAAGAAACACTAAAAAGAAATACAGAAAGGAAGCTTAAGTAGATAGTGGAGGTAACTGACACTTTTAATGTCTTCATTTATTTAGAAAGGGCCGACAGATACATCCTAGGGGATTTCTATTTGATCATAATGTGCATGCCCTCCTTCTCATCATCATCATGTGATATCCAAGGCCTATATTGAGTTCAGTGCATCACTTAATATTGTCTGTTTGCAAATCAGGAGGGTGATTCACTAACAGCTAAAATCAATCCCAACTGGGATAAAATCAAATTTTAGGATCAATAGCTATGTTACAGTTCCATAGGTCCGTAGTTGGAATTGATTTTAAATCTTAGTGGATCACCCCCCCCCCCCCTGATCTTGTATTTACACGAGTTCATGTAGCTTGCTTGTGTTCTTAAGAAGAAGTTATACAGTGCATACAAATATGTTCGTATATGAAAGAAATGGATGTTTGAAATCTTCTTGCACTAAAATCTGCCAGACAGTCAGTGTGCAACGCGTCTCAAAGCTGCTTTATTTTATAGTTAAGTTGTATGCATGGATTTTGGGGGTTTGCATATGAAATGAGCAAGTGAATATTCATCTTGGAGTGGACGTAGAAGTTGTTATGTATGAAATTTCTTGATTATTTCAGCTTTAGAAAGAGTTAATGTTAACTTCCTTGTCATAATATGAATATATGGATAGAATTCTTGAAACAAAAGAAATTTTTTTTTTTTCCACGACGCATTATCGGTACTTTATTTTGATTGCCCCTCAAAGAAATTTACATAATTGGAAAGAGTACAATCTCATTATTCCAGTGGTTAGGTTTTTATTTTAATCCATTATCTAATCAAGTCAGGAACTTGCAAAATGTATCACATGTGCAAGATTAGCTCAATCACTGTAATTTGATTGGCTGGTCTGATTTGCAGAGCCGCCTTGATTGGCTGGTGCGAATCTGACCATGCACACACACAGTTTGTTTACACAAGGTCACCGCGTGGTCTTAATGGCTGCAATGCACTTCAAATTCCCGCTGCCTAGCAGATCTTGATTCTGTCAGCCAATCAGATGGCTGCATTCGTTTTTCATGAAGAGGATTTTGAACATGGGAGACATTTTGCTAGTTCCCGACTCGATTAGCAATTGGATAGTAACAAAAATAGATTTGTATCAAAGCTAAGATTTCAGGCTTTCCAAACGTACATTTCTTTGAGGGACACACAAAATAAAGTACTTTTAGCATGTTTTGAAAATAACTAAACGTTTTAGTTTTGTTTCATAAATCTAGATATCCTAACTTTGTTGGTGTATAACATTAATGTTCACTCTCTCGTCTTCTGATTTATAGTACTCCTCGTCTACTCTCTCTCTCCCCCTTTTTATGCCTCCGCCACCGAAGGTGGTGCCGGAGGCATCATGTTTTCGGGTTGTCCGTCCGTCCGTCCGTACGTCCGTACGTCTGTAC
>CALNVZ010003433.1:11336546-11350692 GCA_940671915.1 Paracentrotus lividus
GCACTACCAGGTAAAACTGGTTTCTATAACCAGCTAAATATCCTTCCTGAATTTCTAAGTTGCTGTTTTGTTTCACTTCTAAAGGAAGTCAAGAGAGAATTTAAGCACATTACTACCATTTAAAACTTGGCCATTGATGACAACACTTGGCATTTATCCTTCCTGTATTACTGAATTGGTATTTTTGTTTCTACATGTATTTCCATAGGCAGAAAGCACTTCACCACTGGGTAAAACCTATCCATTGATGACCGCATCACATCAACTAACCATACAACTACCTTCCGAAGAGCTACTGGTTTATCCTCACAAAACTGTCAATGTCTTCAAGAAATTAGGCAGAAACATAATGGTGGTGAGAGCCAATACACATTACTTTCTTAATACTTTATGTTTGTCCCATTATTAAAGATTGTTGCTAAACAGAGCTGTCTACAACAAGGAGAAGTTAGCTGAAAGTTAAAACATTGTCTCAGAGAAATGTGCAGAATCAGCAACTGAAAGCATAGTGAGCAAAATTAGCTTTAATTGGTTAATCAATTCTTTTGTGTCTCAAGAAGAAGTAGATTAATATTTTACTAGTGAGTTAAACTATTTTAATTACAAAAGAGAGGCTAAATAACTCTTCTGACAAAACTGGCATGTTTTTATTCATGTAGTCTCTTTATTTGACACTTTTTTTCTTCTTGGATGTATTATATAGAACTGATAAGAATGCAAATATTGTAGCAATCAGACAGATAACTTTGACTCGTATTCTTGGGACTAGGTAATATGGATAATTGTACTAGCACATCAATGTTTGCAAACTAATAGAGAGACCCCTTCAAACTCGCTTGAGCTAAAAAATAGCGCACTGATTGGTGGATCGGGGAAAAAAAACAAACAAAGAAACTGCTCCTGCACTAGCTCAAACTAGACCTGACCTTATCTTCAACAAACAAAATGTATTGCACAACTTTCAACGACCGCTAGCGTATACACGCTTAGGTGCATATTTTGAATTTATTTTGAGCTGGCCAGCACCGCGCAACATAGCGCTACTATACTTTGTGCTAAAACCGCAAACCAGCTCAAGTTTTTTTCAAAAGAGCCTAAGTTGACTCAGGCTGGGATTTCCTCCAAATTGGCACGTTATTTGAGATTTACTCTACTGGGTACACCAAAAAATGCCAACAAAATCCATTTTTTCCATATACTTTCATGATTTAGACAGTTTTTAGTGTTTTTGCAACAGGCCCAATTTCCCTACAATTGGATATCAATGAAATTATGTTCAGTTTATAGAAGAAGGATTGAACTTTCAATTTCGGGGCACAAAAACTCATGATCACTCTATTTTTATCATAATTGTGTACAAAGCTGTGAAATCCAGCATGATATAAGGCCTGCCGAGCAATGCACAGAGCAAATGTCCGCCCAGTTTTCCATATGGTGGTTTTTGCTGGCCTGAAAACCATTAAAATCTGCACTCTTATCATGTATCAAGCATTTTTCTCACATATTCTCAGGTACATGTAGATTATTGTTGTGCGCAAGATAGTACAGTAATTTGCCATCAATGGTAACTACAATGGTAACATTGCTCAATAGCCAATCAAAATGAAGTTTTTTATGAAAGTCAGCATTGAGGACTAAATTATTATAATTTAGCAAATTTTATGCAAGTCATGCTTCAGTGATTAATGGTTGAATGCAAAAATGTCATTTTTTGAAGTTCACAAGCCTAAAATCACAACTTTGATTCCATCATATCGGACCCATTTTCAGATTCTAAACAATTTACATGTCAGAATGTATGCGTAACGTGCTTCCCAACATACGGAAACGAAATTTGCTTCAAATTTCACGGTTCAGTGAGCATGCAGAAAAAATTGCCTAAATTGCAATTTTTACTTCTTTGCCATGGTATAATCAATCAAATATGAGGGAATTCTTGTTTTGGAAGTGTATGCAACCAATATCCATCCATTCACGGTTGAATGAACCCATCAATCAACAATCAACCAAAAAATAGCCCATTTTAGAATGACAAAGAGCCATTGTACTAATTTTATGCACTAGAAAGCATCTCAATAACATTTTAGGGTTTTTATTTATAGTCTTTGGGCACCGGTCAATGATCCCATGGCATTTATTTAAAAATTCATGCTTCAGTGAGTACGTGAGACTAGAAAAGCTCTTTTCTCACGTATGGACTAAAATTCAAATTCTTACTTTGATTGAATATAGCAATTCTTGTTGGGGAGTACTTTTGATTTTATTTTCACAAAAATCCCCATGTTTCACGCCTCAGTGGGCACAAGATACAAGAAAATCATGCAAATGAGAAGAAAGTTTCGGGCTTCGTCATGGTTCAGTGACTTTTCGAAGACGTAATTTGAATAAAGATCATGTAATTTGGAGATCAGTTGAAGCTGTGTGCCAAGTTTCATGACATAACTCACGGTAGAATTAACAATAATCATCGATGAAATTGGCCGAATTTCACATTTGTCAGGTATTGATTTCCTCCTCCATTGACTTTATGTCCAGAGATTTAACAAAAGTTTAACAAAAGTGAAATTTGGCATATTTTAATTGTCAGTTTTTGTCCATTTGACTGTGAATTATTTTATGAAACTTTGCACATAGCTTCAACTGGTCTCTAACTAACATGATCGTTACTCAAATTACGTATTCAAAAAGTCACTGAACCATGACGAAGCCCGAAACTTTCTTCTTATTTTCATGATTTTCTTGTATCTTGTGCCCACTGAGGCGTGAAACATCGGGATTTGTATGAAAATAAAATCAAAAGTACTCCACGAAAAGAATTGTTATATTCAATCAAAGTAAGAATTTGAAATTTATTCCGTACGTGAGAAAAGGGCTTTTCCAGTCTCATGTGCTCACTGAAGCATGAATTTTTAAATAAATGCCATAAGATCATTGACACGTGCCCAAAGAATATAAATAAAAACCCAAAAATGTTATTGAGATGCTTTCTAGTGCATAAAATTACTACAATGACTTTTCATAATTCTAAAATGGCCTATTTTTTGGTCGATTGATGGGTGCATTCAACCCTGAATGGATGGATATTAGTTGCATACACTTCCAAAACAGGAATTCCCTCACATTTGATCGATTATACTATGATACTATGGCAAAGAAGTAAGAATCGCAGTTTTGGCAATTTTTGCTGCATGCTCACTCAACCGTGAAATTTGAAGCAAATTTCTTTCCGTATGTTGGGAAGCACGTTTTGCATACATTCTGACGAGTAAATTGTTTAAAATCTGAAAATGGGTCCGATATCATTGAATCAAAGTTGTGATTTTAGGCTTGTGAACTTCAAAAAATGACATTTTTGCATTCAACCATTAATCACTGAAGCATGACTTGATGATTTTTCCTAAAATTCGCTCATATGGTAGCTAATTAAATTCCCTACAATAATACAGGTAGTCATATATGAAAGAGATTTCATATTTCAAATCTTCTTGCATTGATTTTTTTGTCACAGAATAATTATAACTTTTCGAAGACTCTTCCCGAAATGACTGTTGCTAAAGTCTCAGGTAAATGTTTGATTGCAGAATTGATTTGTATCCAAGTAGTTTAAAGGGAAAATAATTGTTTTCTTAAAATCAGCCTATAATTATGTATTTCTGTAAAGAGCTTTTTTCATGGGGGCAGGGGGGTGGGGAGGGGTAAGGGATTACAATTTAAGAAAAACTAGTGACAATTGATTCTGAAATGTTAACTTGATATGTTTATTGATTGCTTGTGTCGGGTATCTTTCTTAAATTTCTTTTCGTTTTGTCTAAATACTGTATAAGCCAATATTTTCGCGTCCAGATATTTTCGCGATTTTGGACTAGTTGGGGAAATTCGCGAGAGCAAAATTTCGCGATTTTGGTGATGATTTCACTACTATAAATAGCCTTGTATTGAAGTGGAAATTTTCGCGAAGACCAACTCGCGAAATTCGCGAAAATAACCACTTGTACAGTAGCTCACATCTTCCTTTTTCCCCAGTCTTGATTTTTTCCCCATTGTAATTAGAACTTTTTGTCAACATGTGGACCCAAGATAGGAAGCTTAATATTGTTTGTGTACAACGGGGAATTATTCTTGTTGTGACATAGAGTTGTTTGGTTTCTGGGAAGTTATATGACAAGGAGACATGAAAATCTTTCTTCCTGTTGTGAGGGAATGGACTAAGAGTCGAACAATCAAATCGGCTTCACAGTTCTACTGGGTATATTGGCCAACACTTTATTGTGTCATTTCCATATCAACAAAAGAGGGTAGAAGAGACCACTCTGTAACAAACAAAAGGAGAATTACAATTAGCATCAAATAACAATATCATATAATAAATCAAGTTACCTTGACAACAGAGTTAAAATTATGAAGGACTAATTAATGTTTCTAGCGAACTAACAAGAACTATTCATAACAGAAAAGGAGATTTATCCTCTTAAAAATGTACATCTATCCTCCACTGTGAACAATTTACTTCGCAAACATTGTACATGTATGTAAATATCTCTTTGAAAAGTATTAGTCTTCAATTCAAGCAATTTATCACTTTTACTATCCACCACAGATAATATGATTCTTCATTATGAACGAAGTAAGTAATATCCTAGCCTTAAGCAAAAAAGAAATATTCTTCTTCAGAGAAAATCACATTTAACATCAGTATGACATGTATCTTTAAATAACAAGGTCACCTTCTCAAATATTTTAAGTACATTCATGTTTTAAAGATCAAAATTTTCTCTGTTAATACAACATCAAGAATTACATAAAAGTAATCCAAATACCACTATTAACATTGCAACAGCATAATAAGTAAGATAATAATGAATTTAACTCAAAATGCACATTGTACACTTTCAACTTTTCAATTTGCTTTCCTTTCTATATACACATCTTATTCAATTTATAATGGTTCAAAGTAATATATTTAATCTAGCATTGTAATTCCTCTTACATCCTAGCTAAAATCCATCAAATGTCATATTTTGTACTTACATTATTTAACTAGTTTCCATGGAAAAACTTCAGCTCCTCCATCAGGGAGTTAACTCAACTGCCACACCTAGCTCATACAGATATCAATGGCTTGTACAGTGAAAGTCTATATACATGTAGCATGTCCAAGGGCTGTTCACTCTAGCATGAACACATCTTTTGTTCACAATCAAAGAAACATTTTCAACTTCTATTAGACCAATTAGTGGACAGGCCAGAGGTATTTCCTAGTCCCTCACACTGTATTTTGGGTGTTAACCTTGATTTTGGGGGGAAATAAATTGTATTTCAAATGAAATCGTGATGGACATTTAGGTGTAAGTCACGTTCTTGGCAAATTAAATTTCCTCATTATACATAAAGAAATTTGTCTATATTCATGCATGGATAGAAAATACATTTAGCCTTATCCCTTTTCCAATTTTTGCAAAGTTTGTTAGGGATTTTCATTATATGTTGAAACTTAGGTTTTAACCTGCATATATTTTGAACTGTTAATAAAAAATAAAATAAATATATAAAAACCTTTTCAGTAAAAGTTTATCTTGTGAACAATTTTTTATTCTAATGACATACAAAATAATAATGACATGTACAGATCTTTCAAATTCAATATTAGTCTCTTTGCCTCCAACTTGGAACATTCTTATTTTATTAATTTTGTATGTTCAAACAAATGGAAATAGAAATTTTCACCTTGTTTATCACAGTGACTTTACTGAATGGCCAATTTGTATTTCTAATATGCATTATTAATTCCCATATTCATAACTTCCTTAGTACTGATTTGACTCAATTCAATAAACGTTCAAAATTTCCTCCTCTCATTTTAGAACACCTTGTGCATTTTGAAGTTAATTACAAATAGCGAAATACAATTGGTCATATTCAATTAAAAGTGGACATGGAGCTGAAATTTTAATGTATCGTTGTGTCTTTGAAAATGCAAATTGGCATCTGAAATCAACACAATGCTTCTTTATAGTACAACCAATTATTTGAGTTCAAACATTATGTGATCCATTTTTCTTACGCTGAATAATTGATCAAACAGGATTTTGCACATATGGAACTATGGTGCTTTAAATGCCTATTATTCTTATATCTAGTCTCTTTGTCAGATTTTTTTTCGCTTAAAGGTTTACTAAATTAGAAAAATAATTATCCATTTTTCGTTAGGAGGTATCCTCAGAAGTCACAATTTACCACCCATTACTTTCAAAACACTTTTGGTAATTAATGATAATCATTTGAAAAGCCCATAATTGCCCATTCCCGCTGCTTAAGCCCCGCCCCTAAAAAGCTTCATCGAAGCGATATCGTAGTCACGTGACTGTGACGTATTGTGAGTAAGCCAGCTTCAAGGACAGTACAGTGTGTATGCGTAGAGGCAGGGAGCGCCTGAACTGGCGGGTCCGCTATGCCTCAAGCTCCCGTTGCACGACGACTATCTACTGTTCTTTCATACATTACATTGGTCACTAGAATGTTGATTTTGGACACGATTTCAATTCTAAGTAAATTCTAATTTGTGTGTTGATAAGGGTTGTAGTAGGAGCACTGAGGATGCTATAGGCCTAGCTTTTATGCATGCATCGTTTTTCAAAAGAGATTAAAAGCTTTTGGAGTTTGGAAAAGTAAGTCAAGCTTGCTTGAACATGTTGAGCAGCTAGCAGACTGGCTACGGCCACAAATACTTGCAGTGATTTTGCCGAAGTTGACTTTAGAATATTCCTAATTCGATATGAAGGAAATGAGAATATTGTTTACGTAGGTTAGACCTACTGACAATAAATAACATCTTCTTCTACTTACAGTTTTATCAAATAGAAGTCTATTTTGATGATTAAACAGTCACTGTAGTTAATTATTGTAGGCAGACTGAATTCAGGACAGTTATGCAATATACAGGCGACGAGATCAGACTATATACAATGTACTATATACAGTCTGTGAGTGTGATGTGTATTCGCATGCTGCAGAAATATGCCAATGGGGCAGCTATCGTCCCAAGTGCATATCGTGTGTGTGTATATACTAAATACACATACGACCTTATCTGCCCATCAGCTCACAACTCTGCGTGCGAAGCATGGATACACAGGATCTGTCTATACATAAACTCATAGTCGAAAAACCAGTCGTCATGTTTATGCTGGAGGGCTATTTAAGGTACAAGAATAGTGCACTAAACTTACAGGGACACACAAAAACGACTGTTAATGCGTTTAAGATAATGAAAAAGCAATGCAGTCGACAGCAAGACAGACAAGGATGTTTGGTAAATTACGCAAGATTTGAATATTTTGGCGCAAAATTGTTCACTGATGATGTGTAACAGGTATTTCTTAAGACTTTGGTATACTAAATCTACATTCATTCTTCGTCAATTTTCGTTAGTTTTCTCTTGCACAAAGGAGTCCAATATTACGTTTGGTGTACATACATGGCATTGCCAGTAGCCGTTTGTTTGGGGTCTTCTTTTAATACGTCATTCCGCTAATGAAACAATCTGAATCAGCTCACAGGGTTTCAGGAATGTTACCAAAACCTATAGGGCAATTCCATAGGTTGGTGGACATGAGCTTAAAAATTCAAAATCAATATTTTTTTTAATTTTTTAAATACTTTTAGTCCTTCATACATGATAGTTTCAGGAACAAAAATTAAAAGTTTATTTTCATATACTTTGGAAAAAAATGGTCGAAAGTTGTGTCTTCCATTCTGTACCAAAATACAAGAAAATAGTAAAAAAAATGAAATATGCCTTATTACCATTTTGTTATTGCAACATCATACCACTTTATATATTTCTGAAGTTTAGAAGAGTCAAATTACTTAACATACACAACAGCTTTTCAAGAAAAATTTGTTAGTACTCATTCAAAAAGAAATATTGTAAACCGCTCAGGTGATGTAACGTGAGTAACCAAAAAAACTGACTTTGTTTTCTGAGAGAAAAATTCTTCACAGTTAATTGGTGGGACTTTAAATTTCTCTTCCTTCAAACAATATTGTGACAACGGTGATGACTATCAAAATCATAAAAAAAATACCCATTTTAATAAAAATGATAAAGAAAACTGTAACGTGAGTAACCGTGTAACGTGAGTAACCATCATGTAACGTGAGTAACCAGTAAAAATTATGAAGTTAGGTAACATTTCTGTGGGATGTCAAGTTTTAAGTCTCATGGTGAGTTGTGAAGTTATTTTTGTTTAATTAAAATCAAAATGAGGGTACACCTCTTTGATGTGACTCTTTTTTCATCAAAATATCAGTGGTCATACAATCACACAACAAATTGAATAGAGTAATTCAACAAATGCGAGAGTGCATTAGTAAGACTCAAAGTTTAGATAAACCAAACTTTAAAGAGTGTTCGAACAATATTGATGCCCTTAACCCGTGAACTGCTGAGGGTTTTTTTATAGTTTTTTTTGGGAATTCTAGAGCCCATAATTTTGAAAATATTCAGCAAAAATATGATTTTCATATTCATATATTGAATTATAAATCATATTATTTCATATGTATTGAATTTTTGATTTTCAAATAGTTTTGACGAGTTTTTTTTTTCGAATTTTTGAGGACATTTTGGACGTTTCAAGATGAAAATTTATCATCGAAAAAGTCATATTTCAAAAAATTATATGAATTATTATATTTTCAATATTCAAACATATTTAGTTATCTCAATTTATGATCTAATCTTGTAGAATGATATAATAGGAACCTAAAAATGAAACTTTTGTTTTATCTCATTTAGTTTTTAAAAATATTTGCGTCATAAGCCATGAATTTCAAATGTCCGCGTAGTCCGAAAATGTGCATAATTTAGCGGTATTTTGCACAATTTTGCCATTTTTAGCCGTATTTTTGTTATAAAATCTCACATAATCATCCCAATTTCAAATTTATATTGTTTATATCTTCAAATTAAATATGTTTCATCATTTCATCATAGTTTAGGTGCCCTAATTAGTCCTCAATTAAAGAAAAAAACATGGAAATGGGCCACTTTTCTGCCCCTTAGCAGTGTACGGGTTAAAGTTGATTACATGTATACCACTGTGGCCATCAAAAAGCAGGGAGGTAAAGAAGAAAGGCCATCCTCCACACATTATTGAATTTTAGTGACTTTTATGTTGTTGACCATAACATGGACAAAATGTAACGTGAGTAACCGTAACGTGTGTAACCACTTCATCTGCACCCCTAGTAAAAACCATGTGTTCTTTATTTTTTTAATATATACAAATTTTGTCCTCCTAATATACTTCTTTTGAAATGGATATAATCAACTTCCATAAAAGCTTGTTTATGAGGACACTTTTCACTGATGTCGACTTTTCATTTATGCATGTCCAAATCATGTTACGTGAGTAACGACACATTTTAAAGATTTGCCAGGAGCATAATAAAATTTCTCAAGTTTTGTTTTTATACAAAGGATAGTCAGACTGTGTACTTTGTTGTGATAAAAAGATGTTTACTTCCTATCAATAATAATGGAGTTATAGCTCCAAGTATGAGTCAAGGTGTCTCCAAATGTAACGTGAGTAACCGTGGAATAGCCCTATAGTTTTCCAACATTTTTCGTCAAATTGAGACTTTCTTATGAAAAACAAATTTCACTTTCGTTTTCAGAAGGTAATTATCCACCGAATAAGCCCAATTTGTTTTTCTAATTTAGTAAACCTTTAAAGTTATATCATGGACTACTCTAATATGGCATATACACACAGGTAATTTTGATGTAGTTATTTACTTGAATTGTAGCATTTAAGGCACTGGTCGTGTCACTCACGTTTTGGATGTCATGTAAATCACAACAGATAGAGGTGGACCATTTTCCACAGAGAGGGTATGCATGATAAGGACAATAAATGTCAGAGAGGTACACTATTCATGTACATGTACCAGCACTTATGGTACCCTTAGAGATTACTTGGGCACAAATCCAACCATAACCAATGATGGTCAGAAACCCATGTCTTTTTTTGTATGTCACTCACGGACTGTTTTTTAATCATAATTTCCAGGACCAATGGTAAAATTCAAATCCAACTGGTATTGACACATGCCACTCCTACATTATACATAATATGTCACATGAAACGTTCTCAACCTATCATTTGATTAGGATTCATGTATCCATTTTATAATAGCTTTTAACAGTTGTCAGAGATATTTGTTTCATGAAATGCTACCCTGGTCTTGATAGTTTACACTATAAATGAGTTTTCGTCAAGGAATTTAATCTACTTTCTGTCCATTTTATTTATTTGTATGCCTCCACCACCGAAGGTGTAGTCTAGTTCTGGACTCTTTAGAAGTTTGTTTCATAACCGGCTAGATGGTGCGTTTCCCACTCATCCACTCTCCCCACAAATCATTCTCCCCACTAATTCACCTACCACCAAAGGTGAATTAGTGGGAAAATGATTGTGTGGGAGAGTGGATGAGTGGGAACGCACCATCTAGCGGGTTATGAAACACAAACTTCTAAAGAGTCCAGAACTAGACTACCAAAGGTGGTGCTGGAGACATCATGTTTTAGGTTGTCCTTCCGTCCGTCCGTATGTCCCGCTTCCTTCGTTATCGCGATATCTCAAGAACCACTTGAGATATCAACTTCAAACTTAAGATAGTATGTACCACCATAGGAAGATGATCTGATTAGATTTTGGAGTATGTAGGTCAAGGCAAGGTCACGGAGGTAAAAAATAGTGAAATTCTATCGTTATCGCGATATCTCAAGAACCACTTGAGATATCAATTCAAACTTAAGAATAGTATGTACCACCATAGGAAGATGATCTGATTAGATTTTGGAGTATGTAGGTCAAAGGTCAAGGTAACGGAGGTAAAAAATAGTGAATTCTATGTTTGAGTTCGTTATCGTGATATCTCAGAACCATTTGAGATATTAGCTTCAAACTTGGGGATAGTATGTACCACCACAAGAAGATGATCCTAGGTCAAAGTTCAAGTCACGGAGGTCAATAGTGAAATTCTATGTATTGAGTTTGTTATCGCGATATCTTTAAGAACCATTTGAGATATGAGCTTCAAACTTAGGTGTAGTATGTACCAAGCATAGGAAGATGATCTGATTAGATTAATGGATTATATAGGGTCAAAGGTCAAGGGTCACAGAGGTCAAGATGTGAAAATCCATGTATGAGTTTGTCATCGCGATATCTCGGGAACCAATTAAGATATAAACTTCAAATTTAAGGGTAGTATCTAGACCAGAGTAATATGGTCTGATTAGGTTTGGGGTCACAAGGTCAAGGTCAAGGTAAAAAATGTCATTCTATAAAAGCGGAAATCTTCAAATCTACGAAGGATAGCACGCCACTAAACCAACAACAACAACAACAACAATGTGCGATATTTTCTGATCTGGCAATGGCGGAGCTCGGAGGCATATATTTCGACCGGCGGCGCGTCAAGGATTCATCTTGTTTGTTTTTTTATCAGTGAATGGTAATGGTAATGGTAAAGTGATTGCTATGTTGAAGAAAGTGCCCATGTGTTTGAAAGCTTTATTTATGCTACAGTCACACAGACACTTACGTTGAGATACGTCCGGTTGCGTCCAAAAATGATTTTTTTTTTATTTTTATTTTTTTTTTTTTTCTTCTGCGGATCCCCACGGATGTCTTCCCGTCATAGTCAGCAGAGGAAATATTGAATATTTCGTTCATCCTGTAAACAAAAAAATACATAAGAAATGATAAAATAGAAGAAGAAATAAGATTAAAACAACACAAACATATTTAACGTAAGTGTCTGTGTGACTGCAGCATTAAATTCCATTTCACATGCCTCAAGGTTTTGAAGAATAGTGTATATTTGAGCCTTATTATTACCAAAATGGATTCATGATTTCTCTTGTCTGTAAAGATCACAATTGGATGCTTGACACTGCATCAAGCTATAAAACATAAAATGCTTAGCTCTAACTCTAAATCCATATCTTTTCAAACCAGGCAAATATATTTCAATAATGGCATTATGAGCAAAAAATGGGGTCCCATCCATTATTTCTCAAAGACTATGGCATATTGCAATTTGACTCATGAAAATTTCTTGTCCATGTAAAAAGCAATATGATATCCCTGTAATGGTGGTAGATTTTTGGTATTCCTGTTGCTTGAAATCCATAAAAGATTTTCAATTTCAATGTCTATTACTGAGAAAAGAGAGCAATTTTTCATGGACAGCTCAAAACTTAACCACAGCTGAATTGATCTTCATGGTGAACTGCAAAAGTTGATACCTCTGTTACAGCGGACATTGCATGAAAAATTGCCCCAACCCCATGGAATGACCCATCTGTAAAATAAAAGATCTGAGATCTACTTAAAACACACACTCAACAGCTTCAATTCAGGGCCGCGGAGCGTTTTGAAAGTGGAGGGGCTGAGCCGAAAGTGGGGGGGGGGGGGGGGGGGGCTGAACAGGCTAAAAAACAAATGTATGGTCATTTTTTCCATTTTGTACACGTTGGCTGAAAAAGTGGGGGCTGCAGCCCCCCCCCCCCGGCTCCGCGGCCCCTGCAATTACATGTAGATCTAGATGAAATATCTATCTTGTTAATTGTGTTTTATAATAATATGACTTAGATCTATATTAGATCTGTCGGTGTATTATAAATTTATGTTTTGTATTGTATTGTCCTGTATTGGCAATAATGTGCCTTGACGTGGACTGTAGTATACTATTACTCTTTTATGTTTGTTCATGTGCAGTTTCTAGACTCTAAATACTATGTTCCTTTAGCTTGTTGAAGATATACAATATTGTGATACAAATAAAAAATAATTGTATTACGCAAATGTGCTGGTTCTGTCTAGGAAAAAGTCTGAAAAATGATTACCTAGATCTAAACCTATCATAATTGCTTTATACTTCATGTACAATTTTGTTGGTCTCTTTTTCTTCATTTTACATTTAAGGGCGGACCCCGGTTCTAAACCCAGTCACGTCCACTCGGATGGTGATTTGAAAGGTTGGTCCCAGATGTAAATAATCATATCTGATTGATAAATATCTGTCAAAACCCAATCACACCCCACCACCAGAATTACCCTTTTAGTTGAAATGTCTCTGGAATTGATTATTATGGTAAGAGTGGTTATGTATTAGGATGGTGGTTTGGTTAGTTGCTACATGTAAGTGCGGTGAAATGCAACTTTAGTGAAATTGTAGTATATTTGTTACTAATCTATCACTTTCATATTAATTATTAATTCTAAGAAGCAACATGGAATAGTATAAATGAAAAGAATTTGAACATTGCAGCAATTATGATAAGAGCAAATGGTACATGTTTAATAATTATAAATTGTGAAGAGCGTTTAAAATTTTTTATTCAATTTCGGCAAAACCTTCATTAAACAAAGCTTAAGATTTTTCACGTTTTATACACAATAGTTTGTTTAAGTGACTGAAATATTCATGAAAATACATATTGGTCATATTTTCAGCTGGGTCATCTTGACAAATTATTGGAAATTTTAATCAAACAAACCATGGTTTGACATTTTCTGTATAAAAATGAATATGTAATTGTCATCAAGCAAACTTGTATTAAAATGTGTATTGTTCAACAGGGAAAACCTGATCAAGGCTCTATGTCGACCACCGTTCACAGATGGGAATCAAGTCTAGCTTTTCAGCATTATTTATGGGTTATTTCTACTGACCATGCCATCCTGAAATAAAAATAATGTGGTGGTCATCTTAAATGCAAGGTAAGTTTTGTAGAATATTGAGAAAGTCCCACAAATGATAATTTTCAACTCTGCTTTTTATTTATTGTTTATTAAAACCAAAGTTCTTTTCAAACTCCACCAAACGATTCAAAACAGGGGTCCTTGCTAGCACACCAAGGCGGCATGGCCCTGGGGGGTGATTCACTAACAGATCCCGCGATCGTTCCTAAGACGATATTTGGGATTGATTTCAATCCCAAGCTAAAATTAATCCTAACTCACTGGTTCACTAAATCGCTATTAGCTTGGGGATTAATTTTACGCTCAAGATATACAGTGGTGGCCCAAATTATTTAGAACACCTGAACCTACACAAGTCTATAGGATTA
>CALNVZ010003433.1:11350717-11372808 GCA_940671915.1 Paracentrotus lividus
TCTACATTCATTCTTCGTCAATTTTCGTTAGTTTTCTCTTGCACAAAGGAGTCCAATATTACGTTTGGTGTACATACATGCATTGCCAGTAGCCGTTTGTTTTGGGGTCTTACTTTTAATACGTCATTCCGCTAATGAACCAATCTGAATCAGCTCACAGGGTTTCAGGAATGTTACCAAAACCTATAGGGCAATTCCATAGGTTGGTGGACATGAGCTTAAAAATTCAAAATCAATATTTTTTTTAATTTTTAAATACTTTTAGTCCTTCATACATGATAGTTTCAGGAACAAAAAATTAAAAGTTTTATTCTTCAGTTATACTTTGGAAAAAAATGGTTCGAAAGTTGTGTCTTCATTCTGTACCAAAATACAAGAAAATAGTAAAAAAATGAAATATGCCTTATTACCATTTTGTTATTGCAACATCATACACTTTATATATTTCTGAAGTTTAGAAGAGTCAAATACTTAACATACACAACAGCTTTTCAAGAAAATTTGTAGTACTCATTCAAAAAGAAATATTGAAACCGCTCAGGTGATGTAACGTGAGTAACCAAAAAAACTGACTTTGTTTTCTGAGAGAAAAATTCTTCACAGTTAATTGGTGGGACTTTAAATTCTCTTCCTTCAAACAATATTTGACACGGTGATGACTATCAAAATCATAAAAAAAATACCCTTTTAATAAAAATGATAAAGAAAAACTGTAACGTGAGTAACCGTGTAACGTGAGTAACCATCATGTAACGTGAGTAACCAGTAAAAATTATGAAGTTAGGTAACATTTTCTGTGGGAGTCAAGTTTTAAGTCTCATGGTGAGTTGTGAAGTTATTTTTGTTTAATTAAAATCAAAAATGAGGGTACACCTCTTGATGTGACTCTTTTTTCATCAAAATATCAGTGGTCATACAATCACACAACAAATTGAATAGAAAGTATTCACAATGCGAGAGTGCATTAGTAAGACTCAAAGTTTAGATAAACCAAACTTTAAAGAGTGTTCGAACAATACATTGAATGCCCTTAACGCCGTGAACTGCTGAGGGTTTTTTATAGTTTTTTTTGGGAATTCTAGAGCCCATAATTTTGAAATATTCAGCAAAAATATGATTTTCATATTCATATATTGAATTAATAATCATATTATTCATATGTATTGAATTTTGATTTTCAAATAGTTTTGACGAGTTTTTTTTTCGAAATTTTGAGGACATTTTGGACGTTTCAAGATGAAAATTTATCATCGAAAAAGTCATATTTTCAAAAAAATTATATGAATTATTAATATTTTCAATATTCAAACATATTTAGTTATCCTCAATTTATGATCTAATCTTGTAGAATGATATAATAGGAACCTAAAAATGAAACTTTTGTTTTATCTCATTTAGTTTTTAAAATATTTGCGTCATAAGCCATGAATTTCAAAATGTCCGCGTAGTCCGAAATTGTGCATAATTAGCGGTATTTTGCACAATTTTGCCATTTTTAGCCGTATTTTGTTATAAAATCTTCACATAATCATCCATTTCAAATTTATATTTGTTTATATCTTCAAAATTAAATATGTTTCATCATTTCATCATAGTTTAGGTGCCCTAATTAAGTCCTCAATAAAGAAAAAAACATGGAAATGGGCACTTTTCTTGCCCCTTAGCAGTGTACGGGTTAAAGTTGATTACATGTATACCACTGTGCCATCAAAAAGCAGGGAGGTAAAGAAGAAAGGCCATCCTCCACACATTATTGAATTTTAGTGACTTTTATGTTGTTGACCATACATGGACAAAATGTAACGTGAGTAACCGTAACGTGTGTAACCACTTCATCTGCACCCCTAGTAAAAACCATGTGTTCTTTATTTTTTTAATTATATACAAATTTTGTCTCCCTAATATACTTCTTTGAAATGGATATAATCAACTTCCATAAAAGCCTTGTATGAGGACACTTTTCACTGATGTCGACTTTTCATTTTATGCATGTCCAAATCATGTTACGTGAGTAACCGACACATTTTAAAGATTTGCCAGGAGCATAATAAAATTTCTCAAGTTTTGTTTTTATACAAAGGATAGTCAGACTGTGTACTTTGTTGTGATAAAAAGATGTTTACTTCCTATCAATAATAATGGAGTTATAGCTCCAAGTATGAGTCAAGGTGTCTCCAAATGTAACGTGAGTAACCGTGGAATAGCCCTATAGTTTTCCACATTTTTCGTCAAATTGAGACTTTCTTATGAAAAACAAATTTCACTTTCGTTTTCAGAAGGTAATTATCCACCGAATAAGCCCAATTTGTTTTTCTAATTTAGTAAACCTTTAAAGTTATTATCATGGACTACTCTAATATGGCATATACACACAGGTAATTTTGATGTAGTTATTTACTTGAATTGTAGCATTTAAGGCACTGGTCGTGTCACTCACGTTTTGGATGTCATGTAAATCACAACAGATAGAGGTGGACCATTTTCCACAGAGAGGGTATGCATGATAAGGACAATAAATGTCAGAGAGGTACACTATTCATGTACATGTACCAGCACTTATGGTACCCTTAGAGATCTACTTGGGCACAAATCCAACCATAACCAATGATGGTCAGAAACCCATGTCTTTTTTTGTAGTGTCACTCACGGACTGTTTTTTAATCATAATTTCCAGGACCAATTGTAAAATTCAAATCCAACTGGTATTGACACATGCCACTCCTACATTATACATAATATGTCACATGAAACGTTCTCAACCTATCATTTGATTAGGATTCATGTATCCATTTTATAATAGCTTTTAACAGTTGTCAGAGATATTTGTTTCATGAAATGCTACCCTGGTCTTGATAGTTTACACTATAACTGAGTTTTCGTCAAGGAATTTAATCTACTTTCTGTTCAAAATTTTATTTATTTGTATGCCTCCACCACCGAAGGTGTAGTCTAGTTCTGGACTCTTTAGAAGTTTGTGTTCATAACCGGCTAGATGGTGCGTTTCCCCACTCATCCACTCTCCCCACACAATCATTCTCCCCACTAATTCACCTACCACCAAAGGTGAATTAGTGGGGAAAATGATTGTGTGGGGAGAGTGGATGAGTGGGGAAACGCACCATCTAGCGGGTTATGAACACAAACTTCTAAAGAGTCCAGAACTAGACTACCAAAGGTGGTGCTGGAGACATCATGTTTTCAGGTTGTCCGTCCGTCCGTCCGTATGTCCCGCTTCCTCGTTATCGCGATATCTCAAGAACCACTTGAGATATCAACTTCAAACTTAAGAATAGTATGTACCACCATAGGAAGATGATCTGAATTAGATTTTGGAGTATGTAGGTCAAAGGCAAGGTCACGGAGGTAAAAAATAGTGAAATTCTATCGTTATCGCGATATCTCAAGAACCACTTGAGATATCAACTTCAAACTTAAGAATAGTATGTACCGACCATAGGAAGATGATCTGATTAGATTTTGGAGTATGTAGGTCAAAGGTCAAGGTCACGGAGGTAAAAAATAGTGAAATTCTATGTTTTGAGTTCGTTATCGTGATATCTCAAGAACCATTTGAGATATTAGCTTCAAACTTGGGGATAGTATGTACCACCACAAGAAGATGATCCTAGGTCAAAGTTCAAGGTCACGGAGGTCAAATAGTGAAATTCTATGTATTGAGTTTGTTATCGCGATATCTTAAGAACCATTTGAGATATGAGCTTCAAACTTAGGTGTAGTATGTACCAGCATAGGAAGATGATCTGATTAGATTATGGATTATATAGGTCAAAGGTCAAGGGTCACAGAGGTCAAGATGTGAAAATCCATGTATTGAGTTTGTCATCGCGATATCTCGGGAACCAATTAAGATATAAACTTCAAATTTAAGGGTAGTATCTAGACCAGAGTAATATGGTCTGATTAGGTTTGGGGTCACAAGGTCAAAGGTCAAGGTAAAAAATGTCATTCTATAAAGCGGAAATCTTCAAATCTACGAAGGATAGCACGCCACTAAACCAACAACAACAACAACAACAATGTGCGATATTTTTCTGATCTGGCAATGGCGGAGCTCGGAGGCATATATTTCGACCGCGCGCGGTCAAGGATTCATCTTGTTTGTTTTTTTATCAGTGAATGGTAATGGTAATGGTAAAGTGATTGCTATGTTGAAGAAAGTGCCCATGTTTTGAAAGCTTTATTTATGCTACAGTCACACAGACACTTACGTTGAGATACGTCCGGTTGCGTCCAAAAATGATTTTTTTTTTATTTTTTATTTTTTTTTTTTTTCTTCTGCGGATCCCCACGGATGTCTTCCCGTCATAGTCAGCAGAGGAAATATTGATAATTTCGTTCATCCTGTAAAACAAAAAAATACATAAGAAATGATAAAATAGAAGATGAAATAAGATTAAAACAACACAAACATATTTATACGTAAGTGTCTGTGTGACTGCAGCATTAAATTCCATTTCACATGCCTCAAGGTTTTGAAGAATAGTGTATATTTGAGCCTTATTATTACCAAAATGGATTCATGATTTCTCTTGTCTGTAAAGATCAACAATTGGATGCTTGACACTGCATCAAGCTATAAAACATAAAATGCTTAGCTCTAACTCTAAATCCATATCTTTTTCAAACCAGGCAAATATATTTCAATAATGGCATTATGAGCAAAAAAATGGGGTCCCATCCATTATTTCTCAAAGACTATGGCATATTGCAATTTGACTCATGAAAATTTCTTGTCCATGTAAAAGCAATATGATATCCCTGTAATGGTGGTAGATTTTTGGTATTCCTGTTGCTTGAAATCCATAAAAGATTTTCAATTTCAATGTCTATTACTGAGAAAAGAGAGCAATTTTTCATGGACAGCTCAAAACTTAACCACAGCTGAATTGATCTTCATGGTGAACTGCAAAAGTTGATACCTCTGTTACAGCGGACATTGCATGAAAAATTGCCCCAACCCCATGGAATGACCCATCTGTAAAAATAAAAGATCTAGAGATCTACTTAAAACACAACACTCAACAGCTTCAATTCAGGGGCCGCGGAGCGTTTTGAAAGTGGAGGGCTGAGGCCGAAAGTGGGGGGGGGGGGGGGGGGCTGAACAGGCTAAAAATCACAAATGTATGGTCATTTTTCCATTTTTGTACACGTTGGCTGAAAAAAGTGGGGGCTGCAGCCCCCCCCCCCCCCGGCTCCGCGGCCCCTGCAATTACATGTAGATCTAGATGAAATATCTATCTTGTTAATTGTGTTTTATAATAATATGACTTAGATCTATATTAGATCTGTCGGTTGTTATAATTTATGTTTTGTATTGTATGTCCTGTATTGGCAATAATGTGCCTTGACGTGGACTGTAGTATACTATTACTCTTTTATGTTTGTTCATGTGCAGTTCTAGACTCTAAATACTATGTTCCTTTAGCTTTGTTGAAGATATACAATATTGTGATACAAAATAAAAAAATA
Organism: Paracentrotus lividus; assembly: GCA_940671915.1. Taxonomy (NCBI): domain Eukaryota; kingdom Metazoa; phylum Echinodermata; class Echinoidea; order Camarodonta; family Echinidae; genus Paracentrotus; species Paracentrotus lividus. Next base: position 11,356,208 of record CALNVZ010003433.1, read on the forward strand.
TTGTATTACCAAATGTGCTGGTTCTGTCTAGGAAAAAGTCTGAAAAATGATTACCTAGATCTAAACCTATCATAATTGCTTTATACTTCATGTACAATTTTGTTGGGTCTCTTTTCTTTCATTTTACATTTAAGGAGCGGACCCCGGTTCTAAACCCAGTCACGTCCCTCGGATGGTGATTTGAAAGGTTGGTCCCAGATGTAAATAATCATATCTGATTGATAAATATCTGTCAAAACCCAATACCCACCCCACCCACCCAGATTACCCTTTTAGTTGAAATGTCTCTGAGAATTGATTATTATGGTAAGAGTGGTTATGTATTTAGGATGGTGGTTTTGGTTAGTTGCTACATGTAAGTGCGGTGAAATGCAACTTTAGTGGAAATTGTAGTATATTTGTTACTAATACTATCACTTTTCATATTAATTATTAATTCTAGGAAGAAGCATGGAAATAGTAAAAATTGAAAGAATTTGAACATTGCAGCAATTATGATAAGAGCCAATGGTACATGTTTAATAATTATAAATTGTGAAGAGCGTTTAAAATTTTTTATTCAATTCGGCAAAACCTTTCATTAAACAAAGCTCAAGATTTTTCACGTTTTATACACAATAGTTTGTTTTAAGTGACTGAAATATTCATGAAAATACATATTTGGTCATATTTTCAGCTGGGGTCATCTTGACAAATTATTGGAATTTTATCAAACAAACCATGGTTTGACATTTTCTGTATAAAAATGAATATGTCATTGTCATCAAGCAAACTTGTATTAAAATGTGTATTTGTTACACAGGGAAAACCTGATCAAGGCTCTATGTCGACCAACCGTTCACAGATGGGGAATCAAGTCTAGCTTTTCAGCATTATTTATGGGTTATTTCTTACTGACCATGCCATCCTGAAATAAAAATAATGTGGTGGTCATCTTTAAATGCAAGGTAAGTTTTGTAGAATATTGAGAAAGTCCCACAAATGATAATTTTCATACTCTGCTTTTTATTTATTGTTTATTAAAACCAAAGTTCTTTTCAAACTCCACCAAACGATTCAAAACAGGGGTCCTTGCTAGCACACCAAGGCGGCATGGCCCCTGGGGGGTGATTCACTAACAGATCCCGCGATCGTTCCTAAGAGCGATATTTGGGATTGATTTCAATCCCAAGCTAAAATTAATCCTAACTCACTGGTTCACTAAATCGCTATTAGCTTGGGATTAATTTTACGCTCAGATATACAGTGGTGGCCAAAATTATTAGAACACCTGAACCTACACAAAGTCTATAGGATTATCAATGCCCTAGTTCATTTGCCGAAATACGATTGAAGATATCGTTTATGTGCCATGAGCTTTCAAGACTTTTTAGCATAAGGTCTTACGTATATTTTGATACCAAATTTATATAGTTTCGACAATCTGGTAATGCGCAGCATTAAAAATAGTTGCGCTATGCGCTTTTGGTTTCCCCATAGACTTGTGTATTAAACATGTAGCCCAAATGCCAAAAAGTAAAATGCCAATTACATATGCCGATTACTCAAAAAGTTTTTGAGGTAGAAGTTTGAAACTTACCAGGCTTGTTTATTCTAATATACCTTAAATACCTGCCAAATTTCAGAAAATTTGGTTGCATGGGGAGGGTTGGATTCGCCCCCTCCCTTGTTAGTGAGATGACCAAAGTAACCATGCCCATTGAAGGTTAAGACTATTTTTTCATTATGAAGACACTCCTTGTAAATGTAATTTTTTTAGAAGAAAATTTCATGAGCAATTCAAATATGTTGAAATATAAAGGGTCAGAGGAAAGGGGTACTTAAATGGGGGCTCTAAATTAAAAATTTGGGGCCCCTCACAAATAATTCAAAAAACTCCCACAAAACGTGTTACTACTTCACCCTATCGTAATGTGAATGACATTCTCATTAAATTTCCTTTCAGAAAATGTATACTTTTGTAGGAAGAGACTTGATATTTTTAACGTTATGACATTTTGATCCTGATATGGGCAAGATTTTTTAGATTTTAAAATTGGTAGCGTAACACAAAAAAGGCGATTTGGGGGCGAGTTAGGGGCGAGTTCCAAACGCATGACTATGTTATTTAGTTTTTAAAGTATAATAATGACTTTTGTAGACATTCCAGGCATTTTAAAGGTATTTAAATGGTCAACTGAATGAAAACAACTAAAATCATTTAAATTTACTTGGTGTTCTAATAATTTTGGCCACCACTGTATATATGAATATTCATGAACGCACTCAATCAACCAATCAGAAAATTTTATTTCGACAGGTTAAATTTTTGTAAAAGACTGGTGAATGAGGTTAATGCGTTAGTGCATAGAAATTATGCTAGTCATTGTTGACGTCACAATCAAATTCTCAGATTTACGCTACACACATGCGTTTAAGAATAATGAGGTTATGCGCACGCTCATATTAAATTAGGGTTATGTACAAAGTCAATGCTTAAAAGTGGTGCGCGACCGCTTCTAGATTTGGGATCAATTTTAGCATCAAAATTGATCCCAAATAGCTTAGTGAATCAGCGACTAAAATTGAAATCGCTCTTAGGATTTATATCGATCCTAAAATTGATTTTATCCTATTTGGGATTAATTTTAGCTTTAGTGAATCACCCCCCAGGGGGGTGATTCACTAACAGAGCCTGCGATCGTTCCTAAGAGCGATATTTGGGATTGATTTCTTTCCCAGGCTAAAATTAATCCTAACTCTCTGGTTCACTAAATCGCTATTAGTTTGGGGTTAATTTTACGCTCAGTTATATGAATATTCATGAACGCACTCAATCAACCAATCAGAAAATTTTATTTCGGCAGGTTAAATTTTTGTAAAAGACTGGTGAATGAGATTAATGGGTCAGCGCATGGAAATTGCGCTAGTCATTGTTGACGTCACAATCAAATTGTCAGATTGTACGCTACACGCGTGTGTTTGAAATGATGAGGTTACGCGCGCGCTCATATTAGGTTATGTACAAAGTCAATGCTTAAAAGTGGTGTGCGACCGCTTCTAGATTTGGGATCAATTTTAGCAGCAAAATTGATCCCAAATAGCTTTAGTGAATCAGCGACTAAAATTGATATCGCTCTTAGGATTGATATCGATCCTAACATTGATTTTATCCCACTTGGGATTAATTTTAGCTGTTAGTGAATCACCCCCCTGGTCTCATTTACAGATTTCTTTTGCAATTGAGTGAATATCCCTGGTCATTCATGTAGCTGTTTTTGGAGCATACAATCAACAAATCTAGGCTGCCTCTGCCTATGTACATGTACATGAAGGGGAGACTGGGGTAATTATGGCCCCTTTGTCTTTGAGAGCTTATAATTCTTTGCTGCATTTCACAATGATAATTAAAATTGTACTCATGTCTAGCTAAACTCTTTCTACTATCATATGAGAAAAATAAGCCATTTACTTCATATTTTGTGCTTAGGGGAGCCTAAAATGAACGGCAATCACAATCCTGTTCATTGGAAAGTGGCAGGTCAGCTTTTTTTTATTTGGGGTGTGATATCATTAATTAAAATCATTGAAGATGAAATTTTAATTGAAACAGAAACAATAGGAACCAAACAAACTAATATTGATACTAGTCTTTGATCTCTCAACTCTCATCCACTCTCTATCTATTATCTGGATGGAGGAGGGAGAATCGTCTGACTAAAATTAAAAGCTATACTAACCCCAGTTTTTTTCTGAAATATCCTTTGTAAGGGTTTTGTATGGGCTTGTGTCTATTTCAGATAATATTCATGGCCTGAAGGCATTGGAGAATATGGTGATGACACGGTAGAATGGTTCTTAACCAGCCTTACCATACATTGATCTTGGAAACCACCCCAAAATTAAAGACAAATGAAAGGTTTTGCCTTTGGCTTATTATGTATGCTCTATTATTGTATCAAAATCTTTTAAATATATTACTCTTGCTTATAGCATGCAACCTGACTAGACACGACATAATTTACCTCAAACCTATAGATGAGATGAAACGTAAAATGGTCTTGACCTATTTACTTTAGTATTGCCGCAGAATACGAAATATTACCCAAGGAGAATACGGCGATGGTGATTGATCTGGTATCATGCACTCTTTGTCAAAAAACTGCCGTTCCATTTACGCGCACAAGTTTACTGTGATTCTTTGTCAAGTTCAAGTTCCAAACTATATTTAAACCCCTTTATCATGAAAAACATGTTGTTATTTATATTGCTTTACCATTTTGATATCAATATAACCAAACAAACATTTGTTTTAATGCATACGTAACTTCCCAAGTATGGAAGGGTAAGGGGTCTGTCGATATTTAGCACATTTGGCTTAGTTTATCTTCTTTTTTTTCTCTTTGAAGCATATTGCAACAAGAAATTATGGAGATGAGATAGAACTGTAGTTTGAAATTGGTGGATAAATTCATTTTGGGGCTTTCATTGTTTGTCACACATTTATGGAAAGAAGAATAATGTTCAAAGCGTTTCTCTAGACCATCCATCTAATGAAACATTAATTGATCAATGAAATATTCTCTTTCCTCCAAGGTTGCACCCAAGACTGGATCTGCCACTGGATATAATAGCTACACTGACTGTATTCCTTTCAAAATATTCTGAAGTGATTGCACTTTGCATTATACAGGTTCGTATGTACTTTTATTTCATGATCCTGTTGTATTGAAAATATATAATAATAGATCTTTAAGGTAAATTTATGTTGTTTAATGGTATTATTCTCTTACTGTTTTCGCTATGACTTATTTAAAACAGATGGTTCAGCAATGTTTCACATTATTAGAATGCGGTCATGCAAGAGAAGATCTAGTGTACCCATACCTGCTGTCAAACAAAAGGGTGTGAAAATATTTTAGAAGTTTGAAAATAGAACTAACAAAGACAAGACAAAAGATCAAAGGACATTAGTTCTCTGCACTTTAAAGATTTTCAATTTAGGGTATGTGCACTTTTTGTCTAGATCTGTCTCACTTATTCTCTCAATGCAGTGCGTCCCTGAAAAAAAAGTTAAAACCAAGAGGAGGGCCTCCTATTAAAATTGCTTAGCTTATGTGACATTAATTTCTTTTTTCATGTGAAAGAGTAATTTAAAGGTATACTAGCCCCATTTTTCCCCTGAGATATCCTTTGTAAGGGTTTTGTTTGGGCGTGTGCCTATTTCAGAATATATTCATGGCCTGATTGATGAAGGCATTGGTGAACTTGGTGATGATACGGTAGACTGGCCGCTCTAAACCAGCCTTCTCATGTATTGATCTTGACCAGGGGTGGAAGCCACCCAAAAAGACAAATGAAAGGTTTTGCCTTGGGCATATTACATGTATATCTGCTCAATTGTATCAGAATCTGTTTAATCTTTTTTGGTATCTCACTTGCCATGAGACGATTTGAGACTAGAGACTACGGGAAAATTGAACCAGGATTTTTTTCATTCACTGGAACGTCTCCTCGAAGTGAGATACAATGTACCACATTTACTCTTGTTTATACAAATGTAGCATGCATCCTGTCTAGACACACAAAATTTACCCCAAACCTCAGATGATGAAACATCATAATTTACCATGTGTTTACCCCTGCTGAGACTAAAATTGTGAGTGATGTTGGGGCAATTAACTTTTTCCTTGAAATGGTGAATGCCGTATAAAGAATGATCAAAATTAAACATTTCAAAAGAAACAAAATGTTACAATATTGTGCTTATAATTCACTTTTCTGAAGCAAAGGATGTAAACATTTTGATGTTTAATATATTTTCATTTATTTATTATTTATTCAATGCATAGCAAAATGGACAAGATGAAAATCTTTCAATGATAATTTGCTTTTTCCGCTCATGAAAAATACAGGGAGTTTTCAGGCTATTGCCTAATTTCAAGCCTCGCCTCCATCCTTTACAGTCTTTTCTGCATTAAAATTGTAATTCCACACGCATCAAGGGATTGGGAATAAGGGGCGGGGGACAGATACCAGCTTTCTTTAGCTGACATTAGGCAAACAAACTTCAATATTTGGTCCCAAAAAAATAGGGGGGGGGGAATGCAGCTCTTGCACCCAAGACTGAATCTGCCACTGGATATTATAGCCACACTGAATGTGTCCATTTAAAAGATTCTGTTTATTTTCATCTAAAGTGATTATAGGCTCATATGTACTTTTATACTGCAGCATTGAAAAGTTTTTTCTTGAGGGGAAATTTGTATTGTTGAGTGATGTTGTTCTCTCATCGATTTTCCTTTGAGTTATTATTTAGAACAGATGGTTTTAGCAATGCTTCACATTGTTAGAATGCATTCATGCAAGAGAAGATAATGTATATGAGGTACCCTACCTGCTGTGGAAAAAAAAGAAAAAAGGTGTGAAATATTTCAGAAGTTTTGAAATAGAGCCAACAAAGATGAGACAAAAGAATGAATGAAAATAGTACACTGCACTTTTGAAATTTAGGCTATGTGCACTTTGGGAACAAGTACATTCTACTTGATTGTTCACTGCAGTTTGTCTTAACCCGTTGTATACTAAGAACTTTTCATAAAGCCGAATGAATCGTGATTGTCAAGCATGCTTGCAAGAAATTTTTTACATTTACAGATGAAACAAAGACAGCTTTAAATAGATCAATGACAGATGATTTAAATTATATAAGATATTTATCTGTTTATGCAATCGTGAGTGAAATAAACGGTCGACAAGAGGGATGTTCTATGCTTCTTCAGCCCACATATATGCGGGCTTAGTATGCAACGGGTTAATATCCTACACATATAAACATTAATTATCATTTCAACATGAATCTTTACTCAGCCAAGTTTCTGTTGATTATCATGATGGTAGATAAGCCCATTCAATGGTCTGTTATTTCATATTTCTGTCTTGCTATACTTTGAATGTCAAAAAGAAAAAGTAACTAAACCTACCTTTTATTAAATGCATCCCTTTAAGTATAAAAATTGAGCTCTAGCTTTAAATCGGGGGCATTGACCAATGGTTACGAGTGAATATCGCCCCTGATTACCTCATTCTCTCTGCTCTATGTTCTATCTGTCTCTCCCTTCCTACCCCTCTTCTACATACAGTGCATCTCTCTTTCTTCTCTCTCTCACCATCTCTTCTGTCTATACCACTCTGCCTCTTCTATCTCCATCTCTTCTTTCTATATTTATCTCGCCCTCTCCTCATTCTGTCTCTACCTGCCTTTCTTTCTCATTTCTCCCTGTAACTCTGTCTGCCAATCTGTCACTCTGTATCTTTCATTTTCTGTTTCATTCACACATTTGGAACCATGTTGAATATATATATTGATTAGATATTGTTGGGCTCATCATATTTACAAATAGTGCTATCTTTATTTTCTCTTGCCACACATTAGGCGCTATGTACATTGTATTTTGGAATCATCAGAAAGCACATAAAGATGCCAGAAGGCCATATTGTATATTGATACATGCAATTTATTTTTTCATTGTCTGCTTAATTATATAAAAAGACATGGATGTAGGAAAGTAAAAAAAAAATATATTATGAAAGATAAGAAGAAATCTCTAGATACATGTATATATACAAAATAAATTACTGTACATAGTAATAGCACTTTAAGAAGAAGGATTATTGTTTTCCCAGCTTGGCAAGTCAAGTAGTTAACCAGTAGTCAGCCTAGTTAGTACATGCATGTTCTTTTGACCATGTGAATTTCAAGGCTTTGTTGGATTGTCAAGTGCTCCAATCCATTTCCTTGTAACTATGGAAGACATTGTTTTAGAGCTGTTGTTAGTTAGGTGTACATGGTAAATACTAACATCCATTTTAACTAGTATGGAGAAAATTATTAATGAATAGTATTTTATACAAGCATGCCAACTTTATTAAATCTTTGTGGAAGGCAGTGTCAAAACAAGCAGTCACTGTAGTTTTTATAGCTTTCTCTTTAAAGTTAGACTTACAAATGATAACAAACTCTAAAGCAATGTACTGTATGGATCAGAAATCTAGCATTTCAGAACTTACGTTACAAATAAATGAAATAAATATTGATATTAAAGAAGTCTATTCAAACAATGTATTCATGTTCATGTTTGTAGAGCCACGTTTTGTACATTTGTACATGTAGGCCTATCCTTTGTGATGTAAAAATGTGAATGTTAGAATGCTGACAGGAAAAGATATTTCAATGTATTGCCGTGAGTGAAACTAACTTGTGTGCTTTCAAGATCTCTAGACTAGGTTTAGCTATGGAACAATTACTTTATTTCATCAAGCAACAACCATGTGTAAAATGATGAATTCATGTAGCTCGATGTGAGGTGTACATGTATTTGATTGGATGTGCCGTGAGTGAACAAATACTGCACAGAACATTCATCCACATAGACTGGTAAAGGTAAATTGCAAATTCAACAATTGAGGACATATGTTTTAATGTACAGTTTCCATGAGCATGTACTAGGGGCTTGTTTCACAAACTTTGACATAAAGTCGTATTTAAATTCCAAGTTGTGTGCTCTTTATTTCGTATCAGCTCATGCTCAGTCTCAGTGATGCGTGCAATTGGGAAGTCTGTCAACATGTTATGTACTTGGTACCTTTGAAATATGAGTGCAATGGTAAATCTTTGTGAAACATCCCACTGGTGAATATTTCAAAGAAATCTTTGGTTCTTTGTTGTTCTTTTCTCTCTTAGCACCCTCAACAAGATGACTATTGGCCTGATGGAAGGGGTCAGGCAAGAAGGTATCTGTCCACGGTCTAGGTACATGTATCTTCATGTGGGGTCTCTGTGTCGACGGTCATTGGTAGATGTAGTAGGCTGTCGTCTCGTTGTGCTGGACATGCAGGCTGGGTATCATCAGGGATTAGTCCGAGAAGGTAAGGCCTATGTATAAATAAGTAAATTAATACAATATGAAAAAGCATGAACAATTATAATTTTATTCATCTTGTAGTAGCCCTACAACAAAGGTTTGTGTTTAGTTGTTGAAAAATACAGATGGTATAAACACCCACTTTCAAGCTATCAAAGCACAAATAAATTAACAATACAGTGGATACTTGATACAAAGTGTTTTTTGTTGTTTATTTCTGGTATTTTCATATTTTCTGTTCCCAAGGACCAAAGAAAATTTCCCCTGTAGGCCTATTATAATTATTCATCCAATTCCAAGTTCATTGAAATGAAGTATTCTAAAGGGACACAAGAATGAAATAAAATATGACTGCTGCCAATTTGAGGATGAAATACTGAGTCATATCCTTGTGTGCTACTGTATAAGCCAATATCTTCGAATACAGATATTTTCGCAATTTTGGACTAGTTGGGGAAATTCGCGAGAGCAAAATTTCGCAATTTTGGTAATGACTTCATTACTATAAGGACAGCCAAACTTATTATCACCTCCAACCCGCGGCGGCTAGATGGGGCTTCGCGGCGGGATGACTGCGGAATGTATTTTTTCTCTTTCAAAAGCCGATGAGGAAAAAATTAATATTCACAAACCGCCGCGGCGACCTGTGAATCATCCCGCCGCTGCTAGCCGACGTGTGGCTTCAGCGCGCGCGTTGTGTCGTCATGATGTGCTTGCGCGCTCACGCTGTAGCTCCCCCCCCCTTTCCCCCACCAGGCTAGACGTACGTACGCGCCCAGAGGGTGTGGCGACCTTGTGTATGTTCTCTCAGCTCACGCGATGTACAAAAATATGTGATTTAGGAGAAGAAGAAGAAAGAAAACAAACAAACAATCAAAAACAAAACGGCAAGATGAATAAATTACAAGAGGGATATTCGGCCATTGTTGCGTTACGATGCATTCAACAAGTACGCACTCAAACTCCCTTCGCCTCGGGCCTCGCATGCAGAATTACTTAATTCCCAACGATTACAATACTTATTACAATGGAGAACTCCAAGCTTAATATTATACCGTCCTTCATATCGTTCTTCAGTTTCCAAAAGGAAGAAAGATCAAGTTGAAATCACATAAAGCTACCTTCGCCTATGCCTTCAATCTCCTCTTGAGATATTTATTTTGGTATAAATAAAAATGTATTCCATTCTTTAATCTTGTTTTGAATCCAAAAACAATTTATGATTTACAAGAATTTTGAAATCGAGATGTTGAAATCGGGATTTTCAGGACTATTAGGCCTACGTGTAGCAACAAAAATGCATAAACGAAATCCCCCTAAAAAAACCCTCAAACAATACAATTCAACATTCAAATTTACAAGACGGTCTTTGCGTCAAACCAGATCACTATTATCTCCTTTATCAAACCTTTCTTTCCATTTATTATCTCATACAGAATCTCCGTAACACTAATAAAAAAATATTGCCCTACCCTGTATATGAGCGGTACACCACGTGGATCCTTCTTTTCCCTTGCACACGAAGGTCTATTCGAAACAAGCCCACCCGGGCCTCTGCATGTTTGATTTCTAAGACGCCCAGACTCCACCCTGATATTGATTGGCACAAAATAATATTCCCATCACTGGTGCAACAAGCAAGATAAAATTTCCAGTGTCCATCAGGCGAAAAGTAAGACAAGGGACGGGAAGGCCTCGGTCACGGCACCTCCTCATATTGGTTGGCGTCCTTCTTTAACAAAATTTCCTCAATTACGTTCAACAACAATAATCCAAGTTAGAAAAAAAACAAACAAAAAACAAAAAACAAACAAACAAACAAACATCAGGCACGTAAACATGAAATCAGAAAAGAGGATTAAAAATAATCTTCAAGGTGGGCAGTCGTAATCTGAACGATCTGAGAAAACACTACTCAATGGGTTATTGACAAAAAGTTTGTATGTACGACAGTCCAGAGTGATGTAAAATGAGCGCAACGAACTTGACAAGAATTGGTTTTGTGACTATATAAAATGATTTGTTTTGTCATTGATTGTTTCGTCATTATAAATATTATCCTTGTATATGATCGATGACAGTCTCTAAACCCCTCCCCACCCCGCCTTCCGCTTGATTTTCTCCTAAAATGCCCCCCTTTTAAATGTAATTTAATTTATAAACTCACAAAGTCATTTTATACGAAATGTCAAAAAAAAAGCCTCGTTTGTAAATATTATATCCCTATTCCCTAGCTCCGTGCCTCTTTCGTTGCTATGACAATGTCACGTTCCTGATATTTGATATCCACGCGCCAGATACCAGATCAAAACAATGTTATCGGCATCTCTTTAAAGTGTAAATTACACATGCCGGAGTAGGTCAACGACCTTGCTTATTTTTATCTGGAGCGTTGCAATTTACAATGTATTGTAAATGTTGGACACAAAAGAACAAGAATTCCGGCATGTGTCTACGAGATCAGAAGAGGGGATCGGTGTATAAACTTGGAAGAAAAGAAAAATCTCCAAACTTAGAGTACAAAATTTCTTTTTCATTTTCCTGTCATGTGATTATAATGATTTAGATATATTTTTTATTCAGAATGATGTTGATGATAAGTGGAAGTGATAAAAAAAGATGACAATGACGTTGTTGATGAATATGTTGTTGATGTTGATGAAAATATAATGGTGTTGATGGAACGGTAATAGGCCTACGATGAAAGTTGAAATTGGTAATGACGATGCTGAATGACGAGAGAGAGAGAGAGAGAGAGAAAGAAAGGGGAAGCTGAGCGTGCGCATAATTTTTGATCGCTTATCACAGGTATATTCATTTTATATTAATTAAAATAAAGAAAACAGAAAGAGAAAAAGTAAACGGACAAGAACAAGGCACTCGTAATATTGAAGGGACAAAAAATAAACAAAAAATAAATACAAATAAAAGAATTCAAAAAAGAAAAAAGAAATCACTATCTGTCCTACATCAAATTATTTTGAGTTGGTTGTTGTTCATCGAATAATAAAACAGTATTAATAGGACTACGTACATGTCAATAACCCTTTTCTTTTTTACAAGTTGAAAAACTTTCTTTTCTTTTGTACAATTGTGTATACGGCCTGCATGCAGCAATATCTCACACCACATACACCCTGATCTATCTTTCTTGGAAGTTAAACAAACAAAAATGAAGAAAGAGCCCATGCCTATACGCCGCATTTGGCAAAATCATCAGGAAAGATATAGCAATAGTGCTTTCCATGTCTTCTGCCTTGAATTCAAGCAGCTTTTGTTACTATGACAACACCGTTGTTTTGATATATGATATCCGCGTGCCGACCAGATCAAAACAATTAGGTCATGGACAAGCGAACCGTGTCGGCGGCATATATTTTCAGAGAAGGAGGTGTTGGGAATCTACATGTAGTCTGGTTTATATCAAAATAGGAACTCCTGCAACATCCTTATCATAAAAAAAATTGTCGATGCACATTTTTATAGACCCCAAGTTATGCGTAATGCATATTTGTTTCTGGATTCACCATAGAATTCAGGACTTATTTGTAATGCAAATTTTGTTTCGTTTTGCAGTTTAAAAATGTTCACTTACGCTGTATTAATACATGAAGCAATACTCAGAAATATATTTGGCTAATAACGCCCCGCCAGTGATTTACTTCAATAGAACTATACATTTGCCTACCATTGCTATTTGACCTCAAATCGCCACAAACCGAAATTTACACCTGAAATTTTTGCCCTATCATTTGCCTATTACCCCCCCCCCACCCCCCCACTTGAATAGCGCCCTCCATAGACGAGGATGCGGCGCATGCAATCCTATACTCTTCTCTAATCTCTTCGCCTCCGTCGAGATAAGTCGTGTATTTTGCCCGCGCCAAAAATAGCGTGTTTTTCTCCCTTTTGGATTTCCTTGCGGTGTTTTGCAGGTTATATTGCTCAGGATAATCATTTTGAGTATTCTGAGCTCTCTTTTTGGGTCTAGTTTTTGGTTTTACCGAGATTTGATAGTTTTTATCTCTCGGTGATCGTTTATTTTCACGCTCTCTCTTCCGTAGACTTTCGTACGTTCATTACTGCGTGTATGTAATACGTGTCGTGGTTTACGTTTGAGTGTTGTGTGTGTTTTGCGGCGCACAGAGTTTTTTGCTCCGCTTCTTTGTTAGACCCGCCTATTTACCCCCTTTGTGTATTTAACACTTTCTTCTCTTTTTATTTACAGATTCGTCTTGTCTTTTTCTTCTGTGTCTTCTTCTCAATAGAAGAAGCGGGGGAAGAAATTAGCGAGCAGGCGTGTGTTTCTTCTGAGAAGTCCCCCCTGCAGGGGTGAGAGGCTTGTCTACACCACTCGGATTTGCGGGGGGATGATAATTGGGTCGAACACTGGCGGACACAAACCTCGCTGCTCGGTCGTCGGTCCCTCAAAGTACGGGACCGTTGATACCTGACAGGTTTGGCAGCGTCCAGGAACATGACGGCTACGGCCCTTGCGCCGAGTACGATAATCCTTGCCCGTCGACTAACGGGAATCTAAACGGTTACTACATCGTTTCACAAACCGGTGGCCGGTTCACTGGCTAATTCAGTTCAGGCTAAGGTGCCGGGTTCATTCTCCTCACGCGTGGATGCAGCATCCCTTGCTCAGGCTCGCCTGGATAACCGGATCGAGCTCGGTTTCTCTATCGAGTTTGACCGACCGGATATCGGCGCCGTACCCTCTAACTGAGGTAAATCAGATCCGCGAGCCGGTTTCCGTACCGGTTTTGGGGGTGAGTACCGTTCAAGACGGACCTATATCCTCGGATAGTGAGGCGCTTGTCGGTTACTCACTAGCCCGGATGGCATGTCCAGAGCTTCGCTCTGTTACTTGTCGGCGGATATCCGCGGAGCGGGACGTCCCCGACCATATCCGGTCGCCCACTTGGTGGCGGGGGTCCGTCTCTCTCCGTTTTCAAACGGATATCGGCGCCGTTCCCTTAACTGAGGTAAACGGATCCGCAAGTCGGTTTCCCGTACCGGTTTTGGAGTGAGTACCGTCCAAGGCGACCTGTATCCTCGATAGTAGGCCGCACGTCGTTCCTCACTAGCACGGCTGACAATGTCCAAAGCCATCGCTTTGTTACTTGTCGCGGGTATCCGGTAGAGCGGACGTTCCCGACAATATCCGGTCACCACCTTTGGTGGCGGGGGTCTGTCTCTCTCCCTTTTTAATCTCGCTGAGTGTGTCCCTTCCCTCGGATACTACGTCGTGAAGCATGAACGTGTTTCGGATCCCGCTCCGATTTCTGTTCGGAGCCAGGGTCCGTTATAGGGGGGCGTTTCTTTTTGAAGCCAACACCCCGTCTTCCAAGTCGGTTTTCCTTTCGGATGCGGCACCGCATCTGAGGCGGGCTCTTCCGTAGTGAAGCGTCGTAGACTTGCTTTTCCGGATCCCGATCCGGTTTCCGCACGATGCATCAGTGCCCCTTTGAGGCGGGCGCCTCGGGTTCAGAGCGACTTCGTTCGTTGCCGAACCCGGATCCGGCTTCGTTGGAACCCTGTCCCCCTCAGGTTGGACACTTCCTTTCGGGTAGACATCAACTCCCGGATGCCAATCCGGTGGAGTTTGGTGTACTCCGGAGGTTCGTGATTGAACCTTACGAGACACGAGTACGTCACCACTTTCGACTCACCTCTATGGGTGGTTCCACCCTCCTTGTGAGGAGCTGGATGCTTCCTCGTCAGACGCATGAGATCTGTTCGGTGGCTGATTCCACGACTCACTGGTTTGAATCTCATCCGACTCCCTTGTACCGCCATTCGGTTATGGTTGTATACGCGGGATCCCTCCGGGTTAATGCTTCGGTGATATTTTATCCGACGAAGTTGTACCTGAAGTCGTTGTAGAGCTTCCTTTGGCGAAGCGAGTCACAGGCTTATTTCATATTTTCGTTCCAGAGGTCGAAGTGACCCTGAAACTTCGGAGGGCGTAAAGTTTTCTTTCGGGTAAGTCGAAAGCTATTACGTCTTTTCAGCTTCGAGTACAGGACTACTTTTGAATCTGACAAATCCGATTTTGACTTTTTCGTCCACGAGTTGGGCCTTTCTCCGCCAGTCCGGGCCGAGATTCTCCTGGCCTTAGGAGTTTCTTTCTCTCTGTTTTCTCAGTTTGCGGCTACATCCACCTTGCTGGATAATGCCCGTAGAGTTCATATGCTTGAGACTCTTCATATCAAGCAATCCCTCATCCCGGATATGGTCAGGGATTGATGTGACTTCCCCCTTCCTTTACGGGAGCAACTTGGCAGACTTTTTGCAAATAGAAGTTGACTCACGTTTGAAGGCCCAGGATTGTCTACATCTTTTAGAGATGTCGTCAGGCCCATCGTCTTCTAGGTCTGTTTACCTGTGCTTCTTCAAAGCTCCTCCTTTCAGAAGGGCAAGAAGAAGAAGGACAAGAGGGTCCCGTTCTGCCCGGTCGGCCCGGCAGCTCCTCCTCAGGATCGTAGGGTAACCAACTTTCTCATGATTCTTATGATCGTCAGGTGTCTTTTCAAGACCAGACTCCTCGTCGAGGACGTGAGGTGGTAGGGGCTCTTCCGAGGCTTCGCGAAGAATCAGCCCTTTCGATCGGGACAGGAAAGCATTTTCCAGATGACTTCCCGAGTTCGCTGGAAGATCGGTGGTGGTCGACTTCGGAAGTTTCTTCCGGCTTGGAAGTCGATCACGGACAATGTCTTACGTCCTCTCCGTGATCAAGAACGGACTTTGGATAATCTAGAAGAGCCTCTCAAGGGGTTTTATCCGAAATCGATACACCGCACACATCGATCTCTTTCAGGAATATTTTCTCGGAAAGAACCGCTACTCCTGGATAAAAGAGACGCATTGGTCGGTCAGACAATGAGGGGATCACGACTTCTGGTGTCTTCTCCCATCCGTTTTTGTGAATTCCCCAACCCTTCGTTCCAGGCCCCACGCTTCCAGGATGATCCTCAATATGAAGAGGATCAACAGGCACATCGCAAAGTCACCTTTCAGGATGGACCATTTATCCTCTATTCTTCTGGCTCTCGGTCAGGACGACTTTGCGGTGTCCTTCGACCTGAGCGATGCCTTTTTCCACATCCCAATAGACCCTTCGTCGAGGGATCTTTTGGTGTTGTACTGTCTTTCCTCAGGGGCAAGGATCTTCGGATTTTCGCATTCTTAGACGATTGGCTTCTCGTCGCCTTTTCGGAGGTCCTGTTTTCACACCATCTTTCGATGTTAGTGAAAACGACCGAGAGTTTGGGATTCATGATCAACTGGTCCAAGTCGGAATTAGTTCCCTCCCGAACTCCGATCTACTTGGGTGCCCAGTTGGATATCAAGAATCAACTGGCTCGGCCGAGCCTTGAGAGGATAGAAGCTCTGGTCAGTCTTACCAGGTCCCTCCTGAGCATGCGGAGGTTTCGAGCCGAGGTTTGGTTGAGATGGCTGGGGTTTTTAGCCAGTCTGGTGGACATCTTGCCAAATTGTCGTCTCTTTATGAGACCTTTCCAGCTGCATCTCCTGAAGTTTTTCAGGCTGAACCTGAGCTCCCCTCTGGTCTGGATTTCTTTGACGGTGGAGATCAAGAAGCTTCTCTCTCCGTGGACGAACTGTACCTTCCTTCCTCAGGGAAAGAGATTCAAAGACCCTCTTCCTCGTTTACAGTGACCACGGACGCGT
>CALNVZ010003433.1:11375285-11452450 GCA_940671915.1 Paracentrotus lividus
GGGACAAAGTGAGATACACCTTATGGTGGGAAAATAGAACATGCTTACGAATGTGTGTGTTTTTTTTTCTGTCGTGGAGACGTGTCTGATGATACATAAAACAATTATCGGAGACGTCTCCGAGTGTTCGAGTCTCAGAGACATCTCCGCGACGTCAGATACCACCTATACGTCCATAATTTCCACAGAGTAGAAAACACCATTATCATTTTCAACTGAGAATGTAACTAATGTTTCTTTCAAGACTACTGAATTATTAATGGCATTGACATTAAATACGCCCACTCGATTTCCTTTTTGCATATATTAGTGTGTTGCTATGTGAGACAAGAAACGTGTTGTCAGTCAAGCAAAATAGTTATGCAAATTGGATTCAAATTACTAAACGAGTAGTTCATTCAGGCAATTGGTTCCGCCCTGAATCTGAAACTTTTGTCGTTGTCATTGTGCTATGTCAGCATAACCTGGAACCGCTAAGCTTCTCAAAGAAAGATAATCCGCGCTTTGATAATATACCTCGTTAAGCATGGATTACCTTTTTCATCACAATAAAAGAATTTCCCGCTCCATTTCAAATATAAGCGAGCATACATACATACAAATGTACAAAAAAATACACACAAAAGAATGGAAACAAATTCCACCATTCTTCAAAGGTCCATATTATTTATATATTTGATAGATGTAGGGATTTCGAGCCGAGTGGATATTGTTAATGAACATTGACGTTTTATTGTTTATGTGTATGGCTCTGTAAAGAGTTGAATATTTAAATAGTGGAAATTTATATTTTATTTACGCGACTCGGATACTCCAGGACGTCTCCGATATATATATATATTTTTTCTGTCGCGAGCATTCGCGGCGATCCCGGGGAGACGGGGGGGGTGGACGTGTCCCCCCCCTCCCTCGATTTTTTATTGGGGGATCGTCCCCCTTCGATTTTTAAAAATGAACAATTTTTATGTAGTGATTAGCTTGTGAAGCTAATAAAGAGGTAAAATGTATGTCAAATAAGATGCTAAATGTTATTATAAGGCAAAATTTCCGGCTCGCGCTTCGCGCTCGCAATCATTTTCATTAGTTCTGCATAATGTACGAAGTATGCGAATTTTGAGTGTATTATTTTTTCACTTTTGGGTGTTTCTGTCCCCGCCTCCCCGTCGTGACATGAAATCGCCGCGCTTGGTCGTGGGAATATTTCGGAGACGTCTATGAGACGTCTGTGCGACAAAAAAACATCCAAAATCATTTCAAACCATTCTCAAATTAGTCTCAAACTAGTTCCAAATCCGTTTTTCCAGTGTAATGACAAGTGACTTGCCACCATTAGTTTATTGTTGGTTTTAGCGTCAGTTGTCCTCTCTACAATATGTCTGGTCAAACTAACACTTCAATCATGTCGGAAAATGTCTTTTTTGATGATTAACATGCAATTAATCTAATCGTTGTGGACAGTTCTATAATGCACCTAATTCTTAAACAAAGTTTTAACAACCTTTAACTTCAAGTTAACGAGAAAATAGATAAATTAGCTTCCTCCGACATAAAACTCGCAAAGCCATATCAAATTCTAAACCACCTATACCCCTAGTTTAGAATTCTTTAGAAATGTGTGTACATAATTGATCCCGAATGACGTCATCTGAATCTACTTTCGTACGATAGGACGCACGCTTCACTGACGCTTCATAGAGAAGCGTGCAAATCAGCGTTGCATTCTCGTCTCATTGCCCTTACTATTTTCGTGCGACAGCACAACTCTAAACCCCGGAACAGAATACGGGCCATGGAGTTTTACAACGGTGTTGTCATGGTATACTTATACAGGATAATGAAAATAACCTACCTGGTTATCGTCTTGGAATTGGCTTGTAATCTTGCAATGCAGACTTGTCCATGGGTGATACGTTGTATTCACTTACCTCTTGGGGTTATAGATATGTTTCTTAAAATATTAATTTGTTTTGATTAATGATGGATGATGTTGACAAGTGGCAGTGATATGATATTTATACAAAAAATAAAAAATGAAACGATGATGATGACGATGATGTAATTTGATGATGTATATTGAAGCGTGCGTCATATTACAATAAAATTTATATTGCTAATGACGACTTTGATAATGATTATGATTGAAGTGATAAAAAAAACCCTAACTATAATAATGATGATGACGATTGTTCATTAATCATGATAATAACATATGATAATGATGCGTGGTAAGACGATATATCTTGATATTGGTAATGACGACGACGATGATGATGATGGTGATAGTGATGAAATTACGATTGTTGATGGATCAGGATAATAAAATATGTTAATGATGCGTGGTATATACGCTAAAACTTGAAATTGATAATGTACAACGACGATGATGATGAAGAACGAAGGTTATAAAGCAAATTTTGCCAAAAAGCTATATGAAAATACAACAAGCGTCATTTCCTGAGATCGTCTTCCAAGGGAAAGGAGAACACAACAGGTACTGTCACCATGTAATTCACATGGGCCCGCGGGGCGGGGGGGGGGGGCTGGGCTTCAGCACCCCCCCCCACTTTTGTCAGCAAACGTGTACAAAAACGCAAAAAAAAATGACCTTACATTTGTAATTTTAGCTGTTCAGCCCCCCCCCCCCACTTGTTGCCCAGCCCCTCCACTTTGAAAAATGCATTTCACTCA
Organism: Paracentrotus lividus; assembly: GCA_940671915.1. Lineage (NCBI taxonomy): Eukaryota > Metazoa > Echinodermata > Echinoidea > Camarodonta > Echinidae > Paracentrotus > Paracentrotus lividus. Next base: position 11,377,974 of record CALNVZ010003433.1, read on the forward strand.
TCAGTTCATGCATGAACACATTTCATCATCAGAATTTATAGTGGTTTATATTTATCAGTGCGCGTTTGTATTGTCAAAATCATCTACACATCATCTCTGTTTATGAGGGGAAAAAACGACTGCTCGTTAGACAAATTTTCTTTCAATATTTATATTCCACTTATAATAGTGTAGGCCCCACTCACAAACTTTGCTTCTTCTATCATGTATTTTATATGTCTGATCACTGACTTACGTTTGTACTCGTTTGTTCTTTTGTTTAAGATAAATTAAAATTGAACTTGAACTCATTCCCCCTCTCCCCCACCCCCCCCCCTTCTCTCTCTCTCTCTCTCTCTGTATAGCACTCTTTCTCTTTCCCACTCTTTCTCTGTCGATGAAAAAAATAAATAGAAACAAAATCTAGAAGAAACCAGGCTAAGCTCATATAATTATGTTTGACACACAGTTGATGCCTTTACATCCTGTAGACCGAAGTACTTGATAATTACATTGTATTTATTTATTAATATGATTTTTTTTATGACATTGATATGTGCAGACTTTGTAGATCATGGATTCTGATCCATTTGCCATTGTTTTATTATTCATATTTTGAAAGACATAAGAAAATCCGAATTAGTTATTGTTTTAATGATAAATTATTTTCAAATTTGAACTTTTGGTGATTAATTTTCGGTGTCAGTCTCGATCTCTTGAACTTTAATACTTCACAAAATTATGTTTGAAATTAAAAGAAAAAGATCGTTTTTAGATTCTAAATTCGTAATAATATTTACGTTCATTTTTGGAGACAAAATTTTTAAATTAGCATGAGATGTTCAGAAGGAAAATGAATGCCTATAAAGGGCCAGGAAGTTGTCACAGAACCTACTACTTCAAGTAATGCACGTCTGCCCTCCCTCTCTTTTTCTTATTTCTGACTTCACGTTCTGAATTAATGCATTGTTTACAAAAAATTTCCCACGCGTACGGTCCAAACAAAAATCTGACACCATAGTCTGCCGGTTCAGACTCTATTTTAACCAGTATTCATAATATTATATTTATTTGTCTTATTTATTATCATTTGTTTAATATTATTTTACGAGTATTTGTTGGAAAGGGAAACCTTTCCAATCTGAATGTACAGTTTGAATATAATGGTGCATGTTTTCTTTTTTTCCTTAACTCTGTAAAAGCTCAATATTGTTTACAGAGTTTTCCCACGGCCAAAGAAGTAAGATTATCGTAGTCCAGCGATTTAGTTGCTCAACATATTTTGAAACTATTAGTAGGCCTACTACTATTCTTTCTTTTTTTTTTCCTTCGGATTTTTGCCTTCAGAACATCTCATAATTTCACAATTTGTGTCTCCTAAAATCTAATCTGAGTTGCAAATAGCAAGTCTAAATATCCTCCCTCTCTTTTTCCCTGGTATCTAGGCTGCTTCTTCGGTCGCCCCCTCAATTTTTTATTATTTTTTTTTATTTGTAGTGCCATTCCCTGGTATCTAGGTTGCTTCTTCGGTTGCTTCCCCCCCCCCCCTCATTTTTTTTTCAATTTTTAGTGCCATTCCGTGGGGAAACGTCTCTAACCTTTCCTCTTTCTCTTCCTCTTTCTCTCTCTCTCTCTCTTTGTATTACTTGAAAAAAATCTTATGGGTGACATCCCTATGTGCCCCCCCCCCGGCCCCCCGTAACGCTACCCCAGATACTGAGTATTCAGCTGCTATTAAATGCTGTTATATCTAGAATCTGGGTTATTTTGCAAATTTAGAAGAAAACAAAAATCTTACCTTAATCAAACTTTAAGAACCAATGCCCCATCACTTGACCAATATGACACATCGTTGGGCCTTAGTTAAGACCAATGATCCCTCGTTGGGCCTTAGTTAAGACCAAAAGTCCCTCGTTGGGCCTTAGTTAAAGCCATTCTTAGATCTGGTGAATTCCCCCGAAATTAAATGTCACTATTCCAATTAATTTAATACTATATATGCATGTGTGTATCGAATAATGTGAAGGAAATGACTGGAATCTGTTTTATTGAAGCCATCCTATCTCTATCCTAGCTACCAGCTCACAATTCACCACCCCAGCCCCCCCCCCCCACCACCCCATAGGTTAGGGCTTACAAACCTCATCTTTCGTGACCTTTACCAATATATTTCGTTATTTTGTCTTCATTTTTTATTTTATTTTTTATTTTTTGCTTTGCTTTTTTTAGAACCAACTTGTAGTAGCTATAGGCATATTGTTAGGGTGAACTCCCCTTCATTGAAATTGTAGGGCCTATTCGTAATTATTAGCTTTGTTTTCGAGGGAGAAATGTGGTATTCTATGATAGTTATATGAATATCAATTTGATCTAATTGCCGTTTGGTTTACATTTTTCTTTTTCTGATATACATGTAGGTGCATACGTACATGTCATTGATCTTATTTTCATTTTGTACTGTTATGATTGTTGCCCATTGCTAGTCAAATGTCCACTTCCTTTACTAATATTTTTGTCACATGAAATTTTGATCCATAAGTGGATATTAGACGAAATTGATATGGCCTTACTGCAAGGGCGGCGATTTCATATCATTGACTGGGGGGGGGGGGGGGGACGGCATCTGAAAGTGAAAAATAATACACTCAAAATTTGCATACTTCGCACATTAGGATGCAGAAACCAATGGAAATGTTTGCAAGCGCGAGCCAGAAATTTGCCTTATAATAACATTAAGCATTGTATTTGACATATATTTTACCCCTTTATTAGCTTCACAAGCTAATCATTACATAAAATATGGAGGGGAGGGGACGACCCCCCCCCAGAAAAAAATCGAAGGGGACACGTCCCATCCCCCATCCCTCCGGGATAGCCGCCAATGCCTTACTGGAAAATCAGACAAATTTATAAAAATGTGCTACATGACAATTACTAGTTAACTAAATAGTGAATGCAATGATTGTAAACGAATTGGGTTTAGACCATGTTATGTTATACCATAATATACCCACAAACATTAGTTAACTAAACGGGAGACGACGATGCGGGAGTAGACCAAAGTGGCATGACATTAAAAACTGCTGCACTTCTCATATATAAGTTACCAAATCAGAGAAGGGGCCGGGGGGGGGGGGGGGGGGATGGGGTTGGAGTGAGATATAAAGCTAAGGACGTTTAATTTTGGTATTGCTATTTTCATTTCATTTCATTTCGCGATTAAAAAAATACGATACCTAGCAATTATAAAAGTGCGTTAACAGTTAAGCTTCCGAAATCATTCGAATTGAGTAGCTGGTAGTGAACATAATGTATTTCTTAAGCGCTGTCTCCACATTATTAATCATGTGCTCGAAGCGCTGGAGAGAGCAAAACTTGTATGGAGAGGGTGGTGCGGTGATAAATGAAAAAAGCAACGAAAGAAAATGACTGGAAACTACTTGAAGGCAATTTTGAACAGATGAGATTTGAGTGCAGTTTTGAAACATTCAACATTTGAAATGTTACGAATGTTTTGTGGCAATTGTCACATGTCACAAAAATTGTGCATGTATTTGTTGTTTTTTTTTTCTCTTATAGATTATCGACATAACCAATACGACCTCACGTCGTGTACATTAAGTATCATTTATATTAACAGTGATTATGCGCTATTAAACTTTACACATACACAAGTGGTGTACGCGGTGTGTGTGTGGTGTGTGTACACGTACCATGTACATGGTGTACACCAGCATCTAAAAATAGAAAATATGAATACGTAATGAGGTAAAATCTTGATTTGAGTACGTACGTGTTATATACGCGTGTTATGTTCTGCATGCATGTCGACCATAAAAAGTAGTCCAAAACTAGGCCGGGGGCAGCCACAATAATGGCCTGGGAAAGTTTTGTTGTTGTTATTTTTGTCAGTGGCGGATCCAGGATTTCATAACGGGGGCCCAAAATTGGAATTAAAGATTTTGGTACACCAAATTTTTTCACCGTTACACTGGGCGCGTCGAGCCAAAAGGTTCTCTCAATTCCTTTTTTCACGTCACGCTGGCCGAACGATTGGGGGGGGGGTAGGTAGCAGCCATAAGGGTAAGGTTTCGGGGGTCAATCGGCCCTTTCGTCTTCTAAAAGTATTTTTACTTTGCTTCCCCTTTAATTATTTTTTTTTTTCCTTTTTCCCCCTTTTCTTTTTCTTTTTTTGCTAGGGAGGGGGGGGGGGCTGGACCCGCGCCTGCTTGTTGTGGCGGGGGTGGTCACAAGAGGAGGGGGAAATGCATAAATAAACCACTCAGTTCTCCAGTCTCATCCCATATGGTCTAAACGCATTTTGTCTCCTACGAATAATGAAATCGTGTTTGTTTCACTTTTACGCACATCCCATTCAGCTTCGTCATATAGGCCTATGATGATGATGATCATCATCATCATCACCACCATTACCACCACCACCATATCACCACCACCATCGTCGTCACCACCACAATTTTAATAATTAATTAATATAGCCTACTAAAAAAAAAGCAAAAAAAAAAACAAAAACAAGAAAAAACGAAAAAACAAAAACCCCAAGAACAAAAACATTGAAAAGTATTGCTTATTAAAAAGCCCAAATATGAAGAATAAGCACATTGCAATAACTAATATATAATTTAAAGAGAAGACTTTAAACTAAATAATAACACAAGCAGGCCTAGGCGTAAAGCTGAAAGGTGCATATAAGAAAAGAACATTGAATATTTAATATAAATATTAAATGATATTCTGGGGAAATAGAAGAGGAAGACGTCGATGAAGAAGGAAGGGGATAGAACAATGGGGAGGAAGGGATCGAGGTATGAGACAACAACTGAGGCCAAACAAGTAATAAAGAATAAATGCAAAGATGCGTTAAATAAAAAATAAAAAACAAAACAAAACATAAACCACATCCTTTTTTTTCCTTCATGCATATTTGCACCGAATCTCGATCATTGAGTAGGCTAGGCCTGCGCTGCCTACTAGTACTAGCGATCCCAATTTGGAGGATTACGTCATTGCCACACGTGCACTGCATGCACTGCAATGCTTCTGCACAAAATGCACAAGAAACCACGAGGTACTAGGTTGCATGCGCATATTCAAGACGATCTTAATAGTGAGCAGTTAAGTTGGGAATGTTTTCTAGACTTCCATATTTCTGGATGAGAAATTGTCTTTCACACTAGTACTATTCTTTGATACTTATTTACTGATACAATTACGCAAGGTTGACGACTTCTTGATGTCATTTTCTTTAGGCCTATTTCATTTTTATTTTACTGGAAATTTGAATTATTTTCACTTTTTGTTAGTCGACAAAAACGAAACTGATGATATGGACAGTTGATTAAATATGCTTCATTTCATTGACGTAAATATCGCTCAGATTTATTATAGACATTTGCAAAGGTTACATTTTTACTGCGACACATGCATCGACACCCTATGGGCGATCTAGCCGCTTGTTTATCCATAGTGCAGTGCAGTGATATAGTGATTCCGTGATCTAGCGCATTGCACACCGCGGTCTAGTCGGCTGAGATCAGGACGCCGCGGCGACTCAAAATCCATCTGGCGCTGGCGAGCTGCGCTTGATATAATATTTTCCTCGATGTGGTAAAATGTACATCGAGCATTTCCTTGATCGCTTCATATCGTCCGGGACGCAATATTTCATCTAGCCGCCGCGGGTTGGAGGTGATAATAAGTTTGGCTGTCCTAAATAGCCTTGTACTGAAGTGGAATTTACGCGATGACCGACTTGCGAAATTCGCGAAAATAAAGTCACCGTGAAAATAACCACTTATACAGTAATTAGGGTTACCTTTGGCTGTTCTCTATTTCTTCATCAGAAGGACAGAGTCTAGAGGCATCATCATCTCGGTTTTGCACTTCCACTGTTGTTGGTAAGTTTTCGGTGCTTCTTGCATTTCTTCTTGATGGCATTAAGGGTCGCCTGTCTGGTATTAGACCTTGGTACATACCGTGAGACCTACATGCAAAAGGATTAAAGAAGAAGATATTGTTGATTTTTCAAGCTGTATTGTTTACACAATATCCCTTACCAAAGATGACTGCTTATCAAGCAGTCATTAAGCCTTCGAAGACATCTGACTGCTTCAACATTTGGCGAAGAAGCATTCATTACCCTTCATAGACGTTCACAAGCCTTCGTATTAACCGTCGAAGACATATGACTGCCTAAATAAGCAGTCTTCAGAAAATAAGCAGTCATTGGATTTTTCCCATAAGCAGTCGTAAGCAGTCATTAGCAGTCATAAGCAGTCAAGAGCAGTCATAGTTCTGAAGGCTTACGTTTTAGGCAGTCGAAGACGAAGCTTAAGCCGTCACATTTCTGACGGCTTGCATTTTAGGCAGTCGAAGGCTAGTGAAGGCTAGCGAAGGTTAATGAAGGCCTATTTGGCAGTTACAAAATTGGCGGGAAAATATCAGTTGCTGGACGGATCTTCACGAGAAACTTAGTGCTCGATACAATTTTAATTTTAACTGGAATTTATTGGGTCTGATACTTTAATAACTTATCAACACTGAAAACTCTGTTAGCTGAATACTGTGATTTAGTAAGTATAATCATTACAATGATAGAATTATGTATTTTACAGCAGATATTAGGATCATTTTGAGGAGGGCAAAGCTGATATTGATTGACTGAGGTCCCATGTACTGTATTACATGTCATCATGCAAAAAACATGCATGTATATGTGAAACTATACAGTGGACTTTTAAATGTCCAGTGACTTAATGTTTAAGACAAATATGATAGTAACTATGTCTACATTATTATCAATTTTAAAGGGCTTTATGATATCTTATTTTGATGAGAATTGATAATTTGATCATTGTCTATTGGTAGTTTTCTTATAACTGTAAGTTTTATTTCAACATGTATTACTTGCTTTCCAAAACGTTTTTCATTTTATTTTTATTTCATTTCATTTGCTTCCTTTGATTCTAGGTATATGCTTGTATTATTATTTTTTTTTTCTTCTGATTTCTTGAAGTTGAAAATTAGCAGTTCGTGAACAGGACAAATACACATTTGAATTCCCATCAAATGAAGGGTTAAACCTTGTGAGCAGTCGAAAACAAGCGGTCGGTTGGTGAAGGGCTGTGAAGGCTAATTCTAAATAGGCATTCAGAAATAAGCAGTCAGTCAATGAAGACCTAATTGACTGAAGGCTTATTCCTACTAAGCAGTCTGAAATAGGCAGTCATAGTTGAAGGCTTAGCTAATTTGCATATTAACTTGGCTGTGCGAAGGCTTATGGACTGCTTATAAGCCTTTGAAGGCTAAGAAAGGCTTAATACGACTGCCTATTTAGAGCTTCAAAAATAAGCAGTCGAAGCCTTATTTAGAGCTTCATTATAAGCAGTCATAACTAATTTGCATATTAACTTGGCTGTGGGAAGGGCTATGGACTGCCTATAAGCCTTCGAAGGCTTACAGCAAGCCATTGACATGTGTGCTGCAAATGAAGTCATGTGACTGCTTGGCCCGACTGCTTGTGACTGCTTAAGTGACTGCTTAGAGAAGGCCTTCAGTTCGGTAAGGGATACCCAAGGATGATCCCCCAAAAAGTATGTCTTTTGAGGCCTTTTGATCTGCAATATGAAATAATAAAAAAAAAATTAATGATAACTAGAGCTTTTATAATTGTAATGCGTACAATTATCGGTGGTTTGTACTGATATGTAAAATTTGTTATGCGGTAAATTTACATGAATTACGTTTTACAATCAAACTGGTAGAGAATTTACCCAGCCATAGCATTAAAAGGCTTATTAAAGGGAAAGAAACCCTAGGAATTCATTAAATTGTACAAAAACCGGAAAATCAAAGAAGCTGATCAATGAAAATTTGAGAAAATGAATAATAAGAAAGTCATAAGCATTTGAATGTTGTGATCACTGCTGCTATGGGGATCATCACATTGGCAACGGGCCCAAGATGTGTGATGGCATACATGAACAACTTCCCCATTACTTTTGTACATATTTCACTCAAATTGTCATTTTTTAATTAATTCCGTTAAAAGATCTGAGTATCTTTTCATGGGAGGACATGTAATACAAGTTCACAAAATATAATCATGTGTGAAGAGTTTGTACTACCATTAGAATGAAAAAAAAAGGAAGAATTTTTGATATTTTTTGTATGTCATATGGGAGAGTTGTTTATGTGTGACATCACATATCTTGGGCCTGTTGCCAGTGTGAGGATTTCCATAGCGTTAGTGATCACAACATTCAAATGCACATAACTTTCTTATTATTTAATATACAATTGTTCTCAAACTTTCTTTAATCTGTTTCTTTGATTTTTGTTTTGTTTCATACAATTCAACTGAATCCCAGACAAATATTTATTGATATAAACTACATTTAGATTTTTAAAAAAATGAATTTTTGAGTTTGCATGAGAATCTGACGATGTTCTTTCCCCTTGACTCCTAAATTTTATTGGTGAATTATATTTCCTATGTCATAAACATTGAGAAAATATAAAGAAAACCTCGGGCTTTAGACCTCACAGACGAGCTATGGAGGATTTTAAAGACGTATGTTTTTTTTAATGTTTTTACGTTATTCCCCCCATTGACGCACGCGCGGACATTGAAATTTGACGGGCGCGTGCGTCCTTATGGTCGGCTCAACATGATTCAACGTAGAAAAATAACTCTTATGTAATGTGTCTAAAAGGCAAATCAAGAAAAAAAATCCGGAGTTTTACATGATTAACGGCGTGCGCGCAAAACGCGCGCTTACGCGCTTACGCGCGTAAATTTTCAAAATGCTAGAAATGGCCTGAAATATACTTTGTATAAATATGGGGTAATTTTGAGCATTTTTAGATTTTGACACACCGGTTTTTGAAATTTTTCACCCTGTCAAAAACATTTATCAAATAGGCTGTCGAATTATTTTTTGTTTGTTTGGAACATGATGCTCTTTAATTTAAGACAGCCACGATTCATTGGCGAAAATTTTTGACGCCAACAGCTTCTGGACTTAAAAAAAAAAAAAAAAAAAAAAAAAAAGGAGCATTTCAAACTGATGGTGTATCCAACTCTTGAAAAAGAATTGGGGGTTGCCTTGATCTGAAGAATATTCAGATTTTGTGTAGGCATGTTTTGGCCAAAAATGGCATATTTGGTAAAATTGACAAAATTCGCATGCGCGTAGTTCCAACTTGAACAGACGATCATTTCGTTATATAGTCTAAACATATCGTTTAAGGTGTCAAACTGTTGTGAATAATAAAGAATTCCTTAGAAGCAAAAAATCGAGCGATCTGAAGCTGCATTCTTCGCCTACGCGCATTAATCTGCGCGCAAAATCGTGCGCGCCACATTTTTCTTGAAGTGTAAAATGACCTGAAACTACTCTAATTCAGCCATAAAGTGATTTTAACATTTAAAATTTCCCGCGCGTAATTCCTTAATCTCGCTACTTACCGGCGCGCGCATTATGGTCTAAAATAGCGTCTTCAATTTAAAGTTATGTGTACTAAATAATCAATCTTGTATTTATTAGTTATGACAGTTAATGATTATAATGTGAGTTTTACAAAATGTCTAGAGACGCGTCATATTTGTAATAGATGCTAAAATGATGATCATCTAATATCATTATGAACTCTCTACTGATGAAATCATTATCTAAGAGATAGGTACACAGATCTAACTCTCAATCTATGAATGCTAAAATTGAAGATGTTAAGCATTATTTCTGAGTTATCGTTCTACAAAAATTGTACAGGATACTAAAAAAAAAAAAAAAAAAGAGATTCGGACAATAACAAAGGCTGAATACATACGTACATACCACTAAAAAAAGACAGATTCTGACAATAACAAGAGGTGATATGTACATAAGTACATACCACCCAATGAGATGGCGTGTACAATGCAAAATACATGTACACTCATATCTTATGAAAATGACATGCCTTCTTGATCGCCAATTTAGATTCAATGCCGAGGGTACAACCATAGTAAATGCGCCATGTTGTAGAGGAATGCCTCAGCTACAATGATACTGAGAGAATCCTAAAAGAAAACAGCATACTGTTACGTAAGAGGAATGCCCCTCATCTTGTACCAAAGCATTATGGTCGTCATTAACTGAAATCGGTAATTTGAAAACGCAAATCAAAATTTTGAGTTTGGAAACCATTATGAAATATAATTTGCAATGACCTTGTTAATAGAGGAAATGGATATGAATCGCGATCTACAAACCTCATACTCTATCCAATCTGAAAAGAAATGGGGTTCCGCTGACTGAAGATATTCAGGAATTTTGTGCATTTTTTTGGCCATAATTAGCACATATTTGGTAAAATTCGACAAATATCGCTGATATTCTCAGAGGCTGCGATATCCATTCCAGCATGACACCCAGACAACCATCATAATTGTTTATGAAATATAAATTAAGTAGGTCAATGAATTCAATAGTGTCACTTGTTGTCAATTTATCTAAGATTACTGTAAAGCAAAAAATCGACGACGATCTGAAGCTGCATTCTTCGCGCATTTTTCTTGAAAATGCTAAAATGACCTGAAACCTACTCTATCTTCGATCATAAAGTGAATGAACATTTTTAATTTTTGAACACGCGTATTCCTTAATGCGCGTACTTACGCGGCGCCATTATGTTCTAAAATATGCGCTTCAATTTGAAGTTGATGTGTACTAAATTATGTAATCAATGATTATCAGTTATGAATTATGATTGATAATTGTGATTTACAAAATGGCGTCTAGATGACGTCACATTATGCTAATAGACTAGAAAGAAGTCAGTGCTTCGATTTCTATGATATTCTATCAGTACTTAAAATTTTGAAACGTTTTAAGCATTATTTTTGAGTTATCGTGTCTACAAGAATTGTACAAAAGAAAAAATAAAAATTAAAAAAGAAGATTCTGACAATAACAAGAGTGATAGTCTAACATAAGTACATACCACCTAATAATTGACTAAATTTATACAGTAGCTACATGTACATGTAGTCCATCATCTTGTCAAATATCATTCAGGAAAAGCTTGGATTTTTGCCAGGATTTCGTATCAATATCAATAAAGAAAGCAGAATACACAATACAAATACTATTGATATGTTTAAAAAAATTTACCTTCTTATTATCACTGATACACCTGGTATAATGTTTACCTCTATGCCCTTGATTTATTGTGATCATTGCTGTCCATAATTAGTTCAAAGAGAGCCAGGCAAGACAGGGCAACTGAAGAGAACTACAATCCTACAGCGGTATATAGGAATACAAGACCGAGGGGAAAAAGAAATTAAGCTCACTTGTAACGCTTTGCATATTTTTAGTCCTCGCCACCGAAGGTGGTGCCGGAGGCATCATGTTTTCGGGTTGTCCGTCCGTACGTCCCGCTTGCTCGTTATCGCGATATCTCGAGAACCACTTGGGATACCAACTTCAAACTTGGGGATAGTATGTACAGGGATGCCACTTTTCCGGTTTTTCCCGGAATTTCGTTTTTTTTCCCTTTTATCTGTCTTATTTCCGGTTTCCCGACTTTCCTGTTAAAAAAAAACCCCGTAATAATTGCCCATTGATTGACTGTGCATGCGTTGAAAAACACGGAAGCAAAAGAAATCTCAATGATAAAAAAATTATAGTCGTTTGTAGACTACTGTGTAGTAATGTGTGAATTATGTACGTAATTTGTAATTTTTTTTTTTATGAAAACGACTGTACCACAATTCTAGCGATCTTGTCCATATATGGTGTGTGATGTGAATAAGTATACACATGGGTTTTGTGCAGAGCGAGCGGACCTATGCCTTGCTCTCGCCCAGCGCTCTGGGCACGCCAGCGCTTGGCCGGTACCCCATATTTCCTGGTGATTTTTTTCGTTCGCGATCGTGCTTGCCTTGGACTTCACTACTCTGGATTTTTTTTAATGGATTAATTGTGGAATTATATGTGCCATGGATGTAGAAAGAGAATCACATGACAAGAAAATTGACAGTGCAATCAAGAAGAAATTTCAGTGGAAATTGCTAGAGAAGAAAGATAGCCGTGAAATATTTCTATTGGACTAAAAAGTTACTTCTGAAATCAAATTTGCCTACACCACAGAAGCATTGGAATACTGAAAGTTTTATCCTGTAACATGGAATTTCGAATGCCCAAAATACTTCATCAAGATTAAAATTAAAAATGGATACTATTTCTATTTGAAGTCTACTCTGCCTTCATCTTTAATTATGTTTGAGTGAGTAGATTAGATGTTTTTTGTTTTTTTTTATTACATGAAAATTACCCATAAATTTGGGTTAATTTTTGGGGAAAATCATTCAAATAATAGGCTCAGGTAGCAGCAACAGAGCACCTAGAACCCCAGAGCTTGGACCCCGGCCTATTGGCAATTATTGTATTGGGACTTCGCGCTGTGCGCTCCGGCCCGCGAAAAATTTTCAGGGTTTTTGGAGGACACCTAGTGGCATCCCTGTATGTACCACCATAGGAAGATGATCTGATTAGATTTTGGAGTATGTAGGTCAAAGGTCAAGGTCACGGAGGTCAAAAATAGTGAAATTCAATGTTTTGAGTTCGTTATCGCGATATCTTAAGAACCATTTGAGATATGAGCTTCAAACTTAGGGATAGTATGTACCACCATAGGAAGATGATCTGATTAGATTATGGATTATATAGGTCGAAGGTCAAAGGCAAGAGGTCAAGATGTGAAAATCCATGTATTGAGTTTGTCATCGTGATATCTCGGGAACCGATTGAAATATAAACTTCAAATTTAAGGGTAGTATCTATCACCAGAGGAATATGGTCTGATTAGGTTTGGGGTCACAAGGTCAAAAATGTCATTCTGTAAAGCAAAATGAATAGATGAATGTGCGATATTTTTCTGATCAGGCAATGGCGGAGGCATATATTTCGACTGCGCGCGGTCGAGGACTCATCTTATTTATCTTGATATGGAGAAGAGATTTCACAGGGAAGCAATCTTGGAAACTTTAATATGTATATGTATTTATGTGATCAAGAAGAAATACATGCATAATAATTATTTAAAAAAATATGAGGGGAAAAAAAAGGAATTGTGAAATATACATTAAAGTGTATTAGCTGTAAAGGTACATGTACATCTAGTTTTTGATACTGTCATGACCTTTTATAATAATTTTACTTTAAACTTCAATGCCAATACCCTTCTGAGTCTAAACGCCTTAATTTCACACCCATATCTAGTATTTTCATACCAATGTTGTTTTCAATTCTAAGAGTTGATCTAAACACAACACAAAAAGAAAGTTCCCCCTATTTTAAATATCAATAATTTTTTAAATAGGAGGAGTTCAAAAAATCTAATTATATGTCCATGTAGGGAATCTTATTAGCAACGATGGGAGTGAATTTCAGGAAAAATCATGTTGTCATGCTTCAGTGAGCAATGGTTGAATGCAAAAATGTTATTTTTTGAAGTTTGCAAGCTTAAAATCACAACTTTGATTCAATGATATCGGACCAATTTTTAGGTTTTAAACATTTCACGCATCAGAATTTACGCAGAACGTGCTTCCAAACATACGCAAAGGACGTTTGCGTAAAATTTCATGGTTGAGTGAGCATGCAGCAAAAATTCCAAATCTTCGATGTTTACTTCTTTGCCATAGTAAAATTGATCAAATATGATGGGATTCATGTCTAGGAAGAGTGTTTTTAACTTTTGCAAAAAATTTAAATCAATTTACGGTTGAATGAACACCAGAAAATACCATGTGAAAAACACTGAGTAAGTATTCTTTCCATTTTGTACACTAAAAATCACGTGAACATCTGTTTTTGTATTATTTTTATGACCGGTGCACGTGTGTACATGATCCTATTACATTTATTAAAACTTTGATGCTTCAGTGAGCACGTGGCACTGAAAAAGCTGTTTTTTGATGTAGAGACAAAAATTAAATTGCTTACTTTAAAACCATAACAATTCGTTTGAAAGTATTCATTTGATTTCATTTTTGCAAAAATCCAGATTTTTTATGCTTCAGTGAACACAAGATATGAGCGAAAAACATGAAAAAAGGAAGAAAGTTTACGGCCCTGGCACGGCCTAATGGTACGTCTGATTCTCAAGTTGACCAAAGTTCCTGTTAGTTAATGACTTCTTAAAGATTTGTGCCAAGTTTCAAGAATTAACTCACAGTATAACGAACAAAAAATTACAATGAAAATGGGCAATATTTGACGTTTGTTCACTTTTTGTTCAAACTCTATACGTAAAGTCAATGGGGAGGAAATCAATAGTGAACAAAAGTCAAATATTGCCCATTTTCATTGTAATTTTTTTGTTCGTTATACTGTGAGTTAATTCCTGAAACTTGGCATAAATCTTTAAGAAGTCATTAACTAACAGGAACTTTGGTCAAATTGAGAATCGGACGTACCATTAGGCCGTGCCAGGGCCGTAAACTTTCTTTATTTTTTCATGTTTTTCTCATATCTTATGTTCACTGAAGCATAAAAAAATCGGGATTTTTGCGAAAATGAAATCAAATGAATACTTTCAAACGAATTGTTATGGTTAAGCAAAGTAAGCAATTTAATTTTTGTCTCTACCTAAAAAAACAGCTTTTCCAGTGCCACGTGCTCACTGAAGCATGAAAGTTTTAATAAATGCAATAGGATCATGTACACACATGCACTGGTCATAAAAATAATACAAAAACAGATATTCACATGATTTTTAGTGTACAAAATGGAAAGAATACTTACTTAGTGTTTTTTCACATGGTATTTTCTGGTGTTCATTCAACCGTGAATTGATTTAATTTTTTTGCAAAAGTTTAAAACCCTCTTCCTACACATGAATCTCATCATATTAGATCAATTTCACCATGGATACAATGTAAAAATCGCACTTTTGGCATTTTTTGCTGCATGCTCACTCAACCGTGAAATTTTACGCAAATGTCCTTGGCGTATGTTTGGAAGCACGTTTTGCGTACATTCTGATGCTTGAAATGTTTAAAATCTAAAAATTTGGTCCGATATCATTGAATCAAAGTTGTGATTTTAGGCTTGCGAACTTAAAAAAATGACATTTTTGCATTCAACCTTTGCTCACTGAAGCATGACTTCATGATATTCCCTAAAATTCGCTCCCATGGTTGCTAATTAGATTCCCTACATGGACATATAATTAGATTTTTTGAACTCCTCCTATTTAAAAAATTATTGATATTTGAAATATAGGGGGAACTTTCTTTTTTTGTTGTGTTTATATTTCTTTATACAAATTAAAGTTTTGTATTTCATTTTATTTGATTTTCATTGTTTCACCTTGAGTTCTGTGGACATGGATATTTGCACTGCTATATGTCATTCATAATGATACAAAGCTTATCAAAATATTTGGGAATGGGTTGTTTACCTGTCTCTGTTTGTCTCTGTGTCAGGTATTTCAGTCTTTGAGGTACTGGTATTCCCAAGAAGAGAGGCTTCGTTGGAAGGACTATCATTCTGTGTTTCATTGTCAGGTAGGTCCTGTGTGACTTCAGGCCTTTTAATTGGTGTCGCCACATTAACATCATGGACTATTTCTCCAGATATATATGTACTATCCATTGAGGACCTGTTAAAGATTAAAAAAGGGAAACATGTCAAGTGTCGCCACTGAACCTAGTTAAAAGTACAGTGATCCGCCTCCTATTCTGTCTATTGAGCAGGCCACAGCATGCCACAGCATGCGGAACATGGGCATACCTTTTGATAAGCTGCTTTATCCTGTAGGACATTACTAGTTGTACATGTATCTTGATTTACATATTAATAATATTAATAATACCAGTTTCTTATAAAGCGCTTTACCTGTTAAGACCAAAGCACTTGCAGTATATTATTACCCCGGTCATTGAATTCAATACGATCACGCGTTTGTATTTAGTCATAAATACTTCTACATGTACATGTATTTTTATAAACATGTACTTGCATTATGGTGCAAACACATACACATGAACTTTCTTGTTTCCTGTATGACCTAAAAGCTGTTTTTTATTGTGATAGTAGCATTAGCCGGCTCAGTGTGTGTGCGTCTTTTCCCCCCTTTTATTTGACACAAAGTAGCCGATTCCTTTCATTATTGATGTAGCATAAATAAACAAATACAATTCCTTTATTCCTTTTATGATTGCTCTCCCGGCATGAAAAAAAGTAGATATGATTGATAAACCTCAGTCTATGAATACCCAATTACACACACTAACACGTCCACATCCTAGCATTCGGTAAATTGCCATTTGGTTTAAAAGCACCTTGAATCATGCTCATTTGATCTCATCCCACATTGTCTCATTCCACTTCATCTTCAACCAGTTCCTCTAATTATCTTTTGGTCTTATCGCCACTTCGCCTATTTACCATTTTGTCTAAATTCCTCTTTCGTCTAATGTTCACTTGGTCTAACACCACTTAGTTAATCTATGTAACAAACTGGTAATAGACCAATTATTCATTTGGGAATTATTAATTAGACCAAAAAGAAAATAGACAATTTGTGATTAGACCAAATGAAAATTAGACCAAGTATGTATTAGACAGACCAAGAAGAAGTTAGACCAAATGTGTTTTTTATAGCCAATGTGGTATAAGACAATCAGAGAATTGGACCAACTGATGTTAGACCAACTTGATATGAACCTAGCACTTATGCCTGCTTAAAATAAGAGAATGAGTGGAAAGAAAGGGAGAGAGGGAGAGGAAGAGAGAGTGTGTGTGTGAGAGAGTGAGAGAGAGAGAGAGAGAGAGAGGAAGAAGGAGAAATGATGAAAATATAATTCAGACATGTAATCTAAATTAAGTGGAAGGCATTTATTATGATTAGAATGTTTTATGATCAGCATGTTCAGTACATGTAGTGCACTAACTTCATTAAAATATGTGTAGTTACTGGAATGTGTAGATACATGTAGCCTACATGTAGGCCTACATTCATGTAATACAACATTTTCTCTAATATCTTCCAATTAACAATGTATATGGCCGTGTGTTATAAGTTCACCGCCTTTTGCGTTGCATGCCAATTTGACTACAAACAGCACTTTTTTCACTTCAAGGACCTGTATCTCAAAAAGTATACACCCTACAATATCAAAACTATACATTTTCTGAAAAGAAATTCCTTAAGGAATCTAAAATCTGCATTGAAAAATTATACTAGGTGCAAGATAAAAAAGTTATTAGGAAAAATTTCAGAAAATTTAGATTTTAAAAAATTTTCATTGTTTTTGTTGTCTAGTCATCCATAATCACCCGAATATTATTCATATTATTATGTTCTGGTAGAGAATATTCAGACCTTTTAAACAAGGTATAATTCATTATAGTTTACAATTTTAAAGTGAAAATATAATGATCTGAAATTTAGCCCTGAAAAAATATAATTTTTCAAATTCACGAGGGGGTTGGGTCCTGCCAAGTACTGTTGCACCATCAAACATATTGTTTAAGTGATATGATGGCATAAAGCAGTTTATTAGCTTTAATTTGGTGCTAAATTTACAATCGTAGTAAAAAAATTGGCAGAGATATTGCATTTTTCCCCACGGTACTAAAATATCTCTATTCTCCTAATGACTTTGTACAGGAGGCATCGCTTTTTTAGGTAAAATAACGGTTGTTGAGTCTTCCAGGGTACTATTGTAACATCAAACCTATTGTTCAGTGATTTCATGGTATAAAGCAGTTTATAAGCTTTAGTTTGGTACCAAATTTGCAGTCGTAAGCCAAAATTTGGCAGAGAAATTCCAGTTTTCCCCAAATCAACCACAAAGTGTAAAATTTCCCATTGACTTTGTACCGGCGTCTCCGCTTCCGGCACCACCCCTACTGTCCCAAACGTAAACCATTGTAACTCCACCAGAATGTTACCTAGAACAATGAAACTTCACAGGGAGCTAGCACAGTAACATAGCTTCAAAATGATATCAAATTTGTTACATAAACTTTCTTACTTTGGATAAAATTGATAAATTAATGCTGAAAAATAGCAAAAGGCGTAACAGCACCACCCTATTTGGGTGGCGAGTTCATAACACACGACCATATACCAGTTCTTTTTTTTTTTTTTTTTTTTGGACATTTTAAAAATGGAGCTTTTACTTGAGGTACATTCTGCAGTATAATATATTTTCCTGTCATACATTTAGTTTGAAAACATGGCACATGGCAAATTAATATCTCAATTTCATACCAGGATAACGAAAACATTAGGTGGCCAAATACTGATATTGTTTATTAGCTATGAAAAAATATTTAATCACCAGAATGATCTAACAAATAAGCTTATTGTCACACCATCTCTTGATAATTACACCACTAAACACATTTTGAAGTTGAAGTTCAATCGTGTGCGAAAGTTGGAACCAATTTCATAAATGAGTGGGAGTGTGCAGTATTTAGAGCTCGTGGTACATGTATGACGTCATGTATCAAAAAGAAACTCACAGATCAACATAGGAAATGCTCTTCAAAAGCTTTCAATAGTAGCTTATAACAGATTTGTCCAATAGCAGAAAGAGGGCGAGAGATATAGCCAGGGGTGTGAGGGACACAGAGAGAGAGTATGACGTCAATGTATCCATAGGAATCTCACAGATCAAAATAGGAAATGCGCTTCAAAAGCTTTTATCAGTAGCTTATAACAGATTTGTCAATAGCAGAAAGAGGGCGGGAGATATAGCAAGGGGTGTGAGGGACAGAGAGAGAGAGTATGACGTCAATGTATCCATAGGAATCTCACAGATCAAAATAGGAAATGCGCTTCAAAAGCTTTTAACAGTAGCTTATAACAGAGGGCGAGAGATATAGCCAGGGGTCTGAAAGAGAGAGAGAGAGAGAGAGAGAGAACGAGAAAGGGGACACCAGAATAGAGGCATTAATAGCCTGCATATGAAATGAGATAAAGAGAAAGAGGGAGAGAGAGAGAGAGAGAAAAGAGGGTGGGTGGGAAATATACTAGTGCACATATTTTTAATAAAAGGAAAAAGAATAATGCTTGTATGTTTGGATCGTTTAATTATCAATGTACCTGTTGCTGTTTTTCTCTCTTTCAGATGGCTCACTCGTGGAGGTACATGTACATGTATTCCCGGGAAGGGAGGCTTCATCAAAATGAGGGATCTCACTATCAAGCTGGTCATCTGTGATAATAACCCCTTCATTAGGCATCTGGATATCACGTTCAGGAACCATGTTGAGCCTGGTGAGGATTATGGAGAAATGTGTCAAATATTGCTATGGAACCCAGAAAAACAAAGATTGTTGCTTATTATTTGCAATCGATACAGAAACGATCATTCAATTCATTTTTTTTTTCATACTTTTCCCAGTGGAAAGATTTTTGAAATTTTTTAAAATAATGATTTAACAGCAAACCTGTCTGTGTGTGTTTTTATTGCAAAGCTAGCTGAATCAGTTTGCGGTCGAACTCCTGCCCTTTATAAACCCCTTTGAACACTCAATTACACATGCATGTATACTAACACTCAAAGCCCGCATGCCCATGAAAATGACTGAACATGACCGCCTGAAATGCGAATGAGAGATAGAGACAGAAGGGTAAAAAAAGAGAGAGAGAGAGAGAGAGAGAATAAGACCAAGTTAGGTGTAAAGACTACCAGGAGAGAGGATCAATTGAATCGAGTACTGTACATCTTAACAATATGATCTGTTTACACTGCCACCAATCGGGGAGGCGGAGTGAGTGATCATGATAGGAGTGTAATCAAATAAAACACATTTTTGTTTGTCCTGGGCCAACCGCACTGCTGACTTAGATACATGTACAAAACACCTTCTTCTAAATCTATTGTAAAGGAAATTACAGTATATGATTCTTTAATTTTTAATGAACTCATTAGCGTACTGATAAAGGACGGACTAATGGAAAATAGATAACTACGAGCCAATTAAAGTCGACATGTATCTTTGAAATGACATCACATGCATGGTGGAAATAATTGAAATTTGGAATGGACGATAGCTAGGGCAGAGGAAGATAGAGAGACAGGTATTAAGATGAAGAGATTGAACTCAATTGAATCAGGTTCTATGCAAATAAACAATATGATCTATAGATGTATCTTGTGTGTGCTTTCAAATAAAGCTAATCAATTATCAGGAAGGCATAAAAATAAGAATATGATCTCATAATGCATGCTTCTATTATTCTTTGTCCAAAAGCATGATCGAGTTAATAAGCATCCACATTAAAATCATTGCTACATATATAGTGAAGATATGAGGATTGCCTCAATCTTTCGTCCTAATAAAATACTTTTAGAATTTTATATCTTAGTCCTGAATAATGGTAAAAAAGAACCAATTGATACTCACAATTTTTGAAACACTAGATAAAACCCTCTTGAATTCCGGACTACACACAGCTGATAAGCCGCTATTAAAATGTGTCTTTATTCTTCTGACGTTCAATCATGAATGACACAAGTTCAAGCGGTGTTTGTATGGTTAACACACATATTTTAACAACTAAAAATTTTGTATGCTTGAGAGGGGGAAAAATAAGGAAAGAGGGAGAGAGCAAAAAAAAAAAAGAATGACAGAAAGACGGCGAGAGAATGGACTAGTCTGTGCAAATATTGAAATAAATCTGCCGTCAATGGGTTCAATATTATTTGGTATAATGATTAACGAAGCATACATATATACATGTATGCTTGCACTTTGCATTCTCCTGTGACACCAAGCATTTACGATATTCAGTAGTGGGTGCATTATTGATTTATAATAACAATAGATGTACTTGACTGTGTTATTTGCTCTGTAGGATTGATTATGTTAATCAGGTATTCATACTATATATTTTTTTTGCCTTTTTTTATGCCTCCGCCACCGAAGGTGGTGCCGGAGGCATCATGTTTTCGGGTTGTCCGTCCGTCCGTACGTCCCGTTTGCTCGTTATCGCGATATCTCAAGAACCGTTTGAGATATGAACTTCAAACTGAGGGAGAGTATGTATCATCATAGGAAGATGATCTGATTAGATTTTGGAGTACGTAGGTCAAAGGTCAAGGGTCACAGAGGTCAAATTATGAAATTTCATGTAAGTTCGTTATCGCGATATCTCAAGAACCGTTTGAGATATGAACTTCAAACTGAGGGAGAGTATGTATCATCATAGGAAGATGATCTGATTAGATTTTGGAGTACGTAGGTCAAAGGTCAAGGGTCACAGAGGTCAAATTAAGAAATTTCATGTAAATAAGTTTGTTATCGCGATATCTTGAAAACCAGTTGAGATATGAGCTTGAAACTTAGGGCTAGTATGTATCACCAAAGGAAGATGATTTGATTAGATTTTGGAGTATATAGGTCAAAGGTAAAGGGTCACAGAGGTCAAAATGTTAAATTCCATGTACAGACATGTGCCATACATGTATGCCAATGTGCCTTATATTTCCGATCTGGCAATGGCGGAGGCATATATTTCGACCGCACGCGGTCGAGGATTCATCTTGTTTTTTTAAACATGTGGTTCATTTACCCTTAATGGAAACACTGTTTAAATTATTGTATTCCTCAGTCTAAGGAACCTACATGTACAGGACTAATGTAAAGTTTAAAGGATAAAAGAAACAATAGTACAAAAGTTTTAAAAAGACTTGAGCTGATATTGAAAAAAAATACCAGTTAATCCAACACTTGACATTGGACAATATGCAACTACTTATGTGTTATTTCCAGTGTTTACAAACAAACATGAGGTACATGCAAGGAGGAAGGAAAGAAAATGAGCAGAGGGTAATTTACATCTGGTTCTTGTGGTTTCTGTGGTATTGTCATTCATACTTTTATTGTGCTTATAGAGCGTATGACTGATTAGCTTTGCTTTCCCTTTATCCACCTCTTTCATATTGTTTGATTACAAACGATTGCTTCTAGATCATGTTCGTAAATATGCCGGATACATCTATATGTCTATTTTCAATATTTTAATCACATTTCTATATTAGTCACTTTACAAAATGTACCTTTCATATCAAATGTACCATTTTTCTGTGTGTCTGTCCGACACTCTTTCTTTCTTTGTCTCTCTTTCTTTGTCTCTCTTTCTTTATAAAATGTTTATACCAGCTATTACTACGACCCTCTTTGTTTTTAATCCTTCCTTGACACTATCAAATCCAAATATATTGTCTGTAATCTTATGAGCTGAAATTATTCCCACAAAATACCAAATATATGATCAGCATGCAATACACACCAAATTTCCCTGCTTGCTTTGGTTTCGCATATTTAACAATCACACTTTGTTTTTGTAAAAACAGTAGGCCTATTTGATTTTTTTCCTCACATGTATGTGTTTTGAACATCTCTAGACCTGTTTGCATGATGATACACATACATGTAATACTATTGCACATATTTTGAACAAAAGTAAAAAGAGTAATGTTTGTATGCTTGGATTGTTTGATTTACAATGTACCTGTTTCTCTTTTTCTCTCTCTTAGTTGACTCAGTAATGAAGGAACATATACATGTATAACCGGAAAGAGGGGCTTCATCAACATTAGGAAGACTATTATCTGATGTTCCTTTCCTGGTTATGGCGTATGTTAGAACAACCCTTTCATTGGGCAAGGGATCTCATCTTTCGGAATCATGATGCACGGAACTGGTGAGGATTATAGAATATTGCTTTGAAATCCAGAAAATAGAAAAAAGATTTTGTTCTTCATTTTGCAAACAAAACAAACATAAAAATATTTTAACTGCTTCTGCTCTTTTTCATTAGTCCTTAGAAATATTTTTTTGATTTTCATTTTTAATCTTAAATATTTTGATAGACATGGATAATCATGTGATCACCAATAAGACCCTCTCTATTTTTGCCTGCCATAAAGATCTTTTTATAATGCAGCATCATTAGCTGACTTAGGTTTTTTTCCTTTATTAGTTGTTATTTTTTCATAATGGAAATTTGGTAATTTCTTTTCAGGTCATCTTCTGATTTCAGTAACTAGATAATTTTAGGATACTACTAATAATAGATTGGCATTTGTAAAGCACACAATCAATTCAAACTACTCTAATGTGCTTAAAATGATTATACATGTACATGTTTATCAAGCTCTCCACGAATACATGTATGAAGAGAAAAATATAATACAAATGAATATTATTTGAGATTCTTTTAACATAACCCTTCTGATGTACATGTACTCAGCCACAAATCTTCTTAAAAACTGTTCCACAGATATTTTAACTACCACTGCCTTTCTTAAAATTTATTTTTTGCTTCATCACGCAAAAGTACAAGAAAGTTTGTCAGCATAAATGCAAAAACACATAATGAATAAATACTTCATTCATTATTCAAATGTAATTTACTTTTTGAAGACTTGAATTATAATCAAATCAGAAGTGAAATAGTTGGGATTACTCAGTCATGACCACCCACAAATTAGATGTAAAACACATGCACAGCCCATAGAACCATCATGGTAATGACAATGAGAGAATGGGAAGAGGCAAGAGGGATGGAGAAAGAGAAATGGCTAGTCAGTCACGCTACCAGATAAAGGAAACGTTATCGATTGAATGAGATTCTTTGTGCATTAACAATTGATCTGCTGACACATGTTACATGTGTGTGCAAATACACTTAACAGTTATCATAGCGCTTAACTTCGATAGGAATGTGACTTCATAACACACATTTTGATTTGTACTTGGTCATCAGCATTTATGAGATATCAAACGGACTAGATTTAAATCATTCCTGTGGTGCATATTTGTAATTAATAATGGAGGAAAAGAAGCAACAGACAATATCATTTATTGATACTCACCCTTTCTAAAGACTAAAATAAAAGCAACTTTAATCGCACACTTAGTACAGTAATGAGTCCCTATTAAAACCCTTCTTTGATCTACTGCCACTAAGTCGTAATTGAGTCAAGTGGAGTAAGTGTTCATGCACTTCACCCCTACATGTGATGTATCTCCATTGTCATAATCAGGTTTTGTGTGTTCATAATTAATTGTTCAAAAACAAGCATGTGTCAACGGACGACGTGCCTTTTTACATATTGCTACCACAGAGTCTCAAAAGCGTGCTACCATTCACAAGATGAATTTGATTTTTGGATCAGTGTGTGGTTTAAAATGGATTTCTTTATTTCAGAAGTATTATACAACCTTTTGTTATATGGTAAGCTTTAACCCTAATCAGGCCGGGGGGGGGGGTTTTAATCAACTTTTGTTTCTTTGGAGGGTGTACATGTAGATGTATGCTTAATATCCTTTGCACACTTTGAGCATTGTAAATTTCAGGTAAATATACTGTACTATTGAAATCAAATTTATTTCTTAAGGATATCTGTGATTGCACCCAGATAGCAGCCAGTAATTCATGGGGTGTCTAGCCCGGGGTTCTATCAGTTGCTGACTGGAGCGCTGGTTTAATTGTCTAATGTATTGTTGGACTTTAAAAATTGGAATAAATTGCATTCTGATATCCAATTCAGTAGCACATGCCTGAAGAATGGGAGAGAAGAAAGAGATAAAATCATGTATTGATACTCACTTGGTGTGACAATCTGCGGGGAACCCTGGTGGAACTTTGCACTTTGTTAGAGAACGTTTTTTATGTCCGTACATTCCCGGTGCGTGGTCTTGAATGAACTGAACACACAATCAGCTGGTATTCATTGTATGATAATGATGTAATGGGGCTCCTGCGTATTATATGCTGACAGGTAGCGTCCTGCATTCGTTTACATCTCTTTGTTTGATGACATTTTTGATATCTGTCACTTTAATGCCTACCCTCCCCTTTGTAGATATTTTGTTAAACATTTCATACATTATTCGTCGTGTAATGCAAGGGGCTCAATTTATGTTGCTGTTCCTGTTTCTGTGAAAGTAACTCCTGTAGCCAGGAACTCGGAAAGCAGCTTTCAAAGCAGCTTTCAAAGCTGATCAACACCAAGCTGATATATAACCAATTACATAGGACCAATTTACGTCTAAGTTAATGAGTCATAGTGGCTGACCTTATAGATGACAGAAATTACTCTTGGGCCTTTTTAAATTAAAGTGGAGATAATGACCGAGCTGGGATTCGAACTCACAACCTTCCAATTATGAGTCCAATGCTCTAACCACTCTGTAACATCCATAGCCACAAAAAATAATACAATGCCTTGCCTGGCATATATTTGTAGCTACAAATGTATTGCATGTTGGTCTTTCCATGAAGTTCGGGACAAATTGTGACATTTCAGCATAAACTCAATACTAATTATATTATACATTTATTGTTTGTAGGCTTTACATTTATATACATTTTACTGGAAATAAGTGCCATTTAGACTAATTTTTTCTGAATTTATTGAGCAAAACAGTGTATACCGCTGTTACATGGACCTTGTGACCAAGTAGCATCAGGATTTTTACTTTTGGTCCTAAAAGTCAAATGATGGCAATCAGGTTGACATACAATGCACATGTATAGTTCTATTTTTAAAAGAAAATTGTAAAATTGTAACTATGCTACTCGGTGTCCACCAATTGTGATGTGGATACCAAGTAGCATACATGTCAATTACAATTTTTGAATTGAAAAAAAAAAATGTGTTCAGGAACTTGGCAGCTCTGCCAGATATATATTTGTTTACCCTTCTCAAAGAGATCCACACAAGCTAACGTTTGCATCGGTTCATTATTAAACTGTTTTTTTGTTATTTATTTTTTTAAAGAAACCTACCCATCTGCAAAACTCTGGATAAACATAATGTAAAGATGTGTGTTCTTTTCTTCCAAAAAAAGATGTGTGGGAACTGGAACTTTCAGGCTGTTGTCAAGTTAGTCTTCGCTGAGAAATTTATATAATCAGACTTGGGCATTGGGCACTGCTTTAATACCATATGTTCTTAGAAGGATTTAGAATTGCAATTCCTATAATTTAATTATTAATATGACAACTTTTATGATGGTAATGATTGATATATCTTCATTTAAGCACTCATATCCATCATAATCAAGGTACTTATTACTCCTGCCTCTTATGATGACATTCATCAATAAACTTCATTCCAATATGAAACTGGAAATGGACTGAAGTGCAATTCGTTGATATTCATGGACATTTTCAGATCTAAATGAATATTGAAAACGAGTAGATGGAAAAGAAAATTCTGGACTTACATGTATGAGTGGTCTCCTTCTTTGGAACCAGTGAATAATTTTTCACTGCCTTGAGATGATGAAGAAGACTTGATTAATGAATGAAGAAGAGGATTGAGTCTCGACTCAAATTGAGAGCTACATGTATATTAACTCAGCTGACACCGGACATCACATAAAATCCTAACTATCTTTACACACTCATTTAACAAATGACTTCTCTACTTGTAGCTGCCAAAGAGACTGCAGGTGTCATAAATGCTCATCTACTTACAACAAATGAGTTTTGCTTCAAAGTTTTGTCTTTTTAAATAGTATATGGCAGGGGATTTTTAATTGTCAAATTTTTCTTCTGCCCATTTAAGGCATACATGTATGCCTGGTATATCAATTAAGTGTAATAGATTCAAATATTGTGTAATGTGTTATTTGTTGTTGCTGTGAGACAAGTTATAAACAATGACTCCTCCTGACATCAAAACATCATCTTTCTTCTTTTGGAGGGGGATGACATCCCAAACATCCTAGGGGATTTTTATGTAATCATAAACATCTCCCCACCTCATTATCATCATGTGATATCCAAGGCCTATATGAAGTTCACTGCATTACCTAATATGGTCTGTTTGCAAAGATCAGGTATTTAGTTAATGCGTTCATCAGTACTGGCGTTCATATAGTTAACATGTTTCCTTCAGGGGAAGTACTGTACATGTAGGTGTACAATGTATACAGGTTGTCATATAAAAGAAATGCATGTTTCAAATCTTCTTGCATAGATTTGTTTTTCCCCGTCCTACAATGATTATTAACTTTTTGAATACTCGGCCAGGGATGACATGCCTAGAATCTAATGTAAATGTTTGTTACATACAATGTAGCAAGATTAATTTGTATCCAAATGATTTGAAAAGAGGTAATTTATTTATTTTTCATGGGGGGGAGGAGTGGTGGGGGATTACAAATTAAGAAAAACTAGTGAAAATTGATTCTGAAATGTTGACCTGATATGTTTATCCTTGATTGCTTGTGTCAGGTATCTTTCTTGAATTTCTTTCCTTTTTTCTGAAATAGCTCACATCTTTCTTTTTTTCAGTCATGCTTTTTTTTCCCGTCATAATCAGAACTTTTTGTCAACATGTGGACACAAGATAGGAAGCTTAATTGGTTTGTGTACAACGGGAAAGTACTTTTGTTGTGACATAGAGTTGTTTGTTTTCTGGGAAGTCATATGACAAGGAAATGTGAAAATCTTCCTTCCTGTATTTTTGTTGTTAACCTTGATTCTTTGGGGGAAAATGTAATTCAAATGAAATTGCAATGGACATTGAGGTGTAACTTGAGTTCTTGGCAAATTTGTTTTCCTAATTGGTCTATATTCATGCATGGATAGAAGATGTATCTAGCCCTATCCATTTTAAATTCTTGCTAAGTTTGTTACCGATTTTCATTATACATGTATGTCAAAAATTATGTTCAAGTAACCTGCATATATTTTAAACTGTTATTAAAAATGAAATAAATAAATGAAAAAACCTTTACAGTAAAAGTTTTATCTTTTAAAAAATTGTTTATTTTAATGACATTCAAAATAATAAGGACATGGACAGGTCTTCCAAATGTAATATTATTCTTTGTGCCTCAAATTTGGAACATTTTTATTAATTTTGTGTGCTCAAACAAATGGAAATGGAAAATATTCACCTTGTTTATCACTGACTTTACTGAATTGCCAATTTGTATTTCTAATATGCATTATGAACTCCCATATTCATAACTTTCTTATTGCAGATTTAATTCAATTCAATAAACCTTCACAATTTCTTTCTCTCATTTTTAGAACACCATGTGCATTTTGAAGATAAATACAAACAGCGAAAATAAGTATATACTCTCCCCGGTTCATTGATTACTGTCATGAATCTTATTTTAGAAAAGGGTTTTTCAAGTTTTGTTCTTTATTTGGTTTTGAGAGATGATGTACATGTATGTACTATCTAAGAATAGAGGGAGAGAGCAACGAAGTGAAAGATAGTAAGGTACGGTATCTACTTTTATAAAAATTTACTGTAATTTGCAGACCAAAATTTGCATAAACCAGCCATAATACTTGGTGACCACTGCATGTATTTTGCCTTATTTTCGCTTTTTCCACAGGGGAGCTGTCAATAACATTCTCGCAGTTTGCAATCTATTCACATTCCTCCCCTTTACCTGAACCATGGATGTACATGTATAACTTATTTCTAGGTCCTTGCCCGAACAAAATCAACACGTGCTGCAGTACATGTAAATACAATGCATGTACATGTACAAAACGAGGAAGCTCGAAGTGTGCAGTGCCGCACTTTCTGGCACACAATTTATGTGTATCTTTTTACAGGGCAGTGTGTGTGTGTGTTTGTGTGTTCCACACATGTTGACTTTGCCGGAACTACTTTAGTATTCCATTCATGTATACAGGAGGAACTGGAATGGTGATAATACTGATCACTGATTGGACAAACATTTTCAGTGGAAAAGGGCTAGAAGTGGGTGTGTCTACAGTAATAGAATTGATTGGATGTTGTAAAACACATTGAGTGTAGTCAAGAGGTAAACACTGACTGTTTATAGCAAAATTATTCAGTGTGTGTGTGTAGCAGTCTCCTGTTGCTGTCATAGATCTTTCTCATTGAAGATACAATGTGCAAGACACTTTTCATGCAGATTTTATTTTGAATATTGATCATAAATCCACCCACTTGTTCTGATTTTGGGAAAATCAATATAATAGTCGGACCTTGGCATGTGGCACTACTAGGCTTACTATACGCTAAGAAATTATATGATACATGTACATGTTATGATGGCAATTATGATGAATATATCTTCTTTGAAAGTGCTTACATTTATCATTAAGACAATCAAGGTGCTCAACTAATACTTGTGCTTCATATGAGTGTGCAAGGACTTTCACTTCAATAGGAAATTGAAAGTGAACGTCAATTGCATTAATCGATTTTCATATACATTTTTCAGAGATTAAATGATTATGAATAATACATGCAGGTAAATGTGAAATAAAGAAAATCAAAATTCTGAGCTTACCAAATACAATTGGCCATCTCTATCCGTTGGGAAACAATGAATAATTCTTCACTGCCTTGAGCTGATATGATGTAGACTTGAATGAATGAAGAAGATGACCAAGTCGAGACTCAAATTGAGAGCTATACTAACTCAGCTACCACAAAGCATGAAATGAGATACCTAACAGTCCATACACACATATTTAACTAATAAACTTGTTCTATACATGTACTTGTGGCTGCCAAATTAAACTGCAGGCATCAAGGCTTACGCATCTATTTATAACAATGAGTTTTTACCTAAAAGTTGAAAATAGTATAGACATGTATAACCGGGGATTTTGAGAACAATTGTAAAATCTTAGCCTACCTCTGCACATTGAAGGCATGTACCTGGTATATTAATGTGTTGAAGTACAGATATATCATTTAAACATTGTGTAATTTCTTGTTGCTATGAGACAAGTTATAAACAGTGACTCCTCCTGTCAACAAAACATCATCTTTTTTTGGAGGGGGATGACATCTTAAACATCCTGGGGAATTTTTGTTAAATTAACAAAATGTACGTTCTATCCACCTGATCATCATCATGTGATATCCAAGGCCTATATGGAGTTCACTACATTGCCTAATACGGTATGTTTGCAAAGATCAGGTAATAACTAAATGTATGTAGTCTGCATGTTTTCTTCAGGGGAATTATACATGTATATTAAAGAAATGGTTATTTCAAATCTTGCATTGAATTCTTTTTGTCCTAGAATAATAAGTTTTTGAAGACTCTTCCTGAAATGTAGGTAAATGTTTGATTGCAGAATTAATTTGTATCCAAATGGTTAAGAAAAGAAAATAATTGTTTTCTTAAAATAAACCTGTATGTATTTCTGTAAAGAGGTTTTTTTTTCATGGGGGGGGGGGGATGGGGTGGGGATTACAATTTAAGAAAAACTAGTGAAAATGGATTCTGAAATGTTGACCTGATAATTTTATCCTAAGTTGTTTGTGTCAGGTATTTTTCTTGAATTTCTTATTACCCTATACCCCTTTTCCAATTCTTGCAAAGTTTGTTTGGGATTTTTATATTATGTTTACACTAATTATTTAAAAAAAAAAATATTTCAAACTGATATTAAAAATAGATAAATACAAAAAATTTCAGTAAAAGTTTTATCTTGTAAACAATTATTTATTCTAATGACATTCAAAATAATTAGGACATGGACAGGTCTTCCAAATGCAATATTGTTCTCCTTGCCTCAAATTTTGAACATTTTTATTTTATTCATTTTGTGTGTTTGAACAAATGGAAACGGAAAATATTAAAGCTGGTGTATAGTTTTGGGAGACGGAAAAATTTAATTTGGATTCACACTTACATGTAGATAATATGAAAGATTGAATCCTATAACTATAGTAAAGAAAATTATATTACATGAAATCTCGTTTTAGTATCTTTATGTCACGATATAAGTATAAAACGTGGAAAGTGGAAAACCAATGGGGATTCTCTTGAGTGGGTATTACACACAGATCGTTACGTACCGTTCATGCCTTAAGCTCGGGCGAGCGGCCGTCGCAGCAAGGTCTCAAACGACCATTACATTACGTTTCTTTCAAACATTTTCACTGAAATTCATCAGAAATCATGAAACAAATATCACAAGATCTCTCACACATATCTTTCAGTCCAATGTGGACAACATGAGACTATATTTGATCTGTTTTATGCAGATTCCTGTTTTGTTACCAAAACTACACAGGCTTTAAAGACCGTGTCATCCTTTTGCAGGCCAAAATTTTACATTTCTAGTTTTTGAGAGGATATAGTAGTATATCAATGACTATATCTTCCAACAACATGATTAAGCTCAAATGTTTGTGTTTGTCATTATATTGCGATTATCAAAATTCATTCCTAATTTTCGTACCTTGAAAATTATACTGTCCGGTGCGAAATTCAAATCAACTGTTGACCGTTGAGAATAATGCACGTTGATACGCCATGTGTATATTGCTGTGTGTGGTCCGTGCTGAGCAAACGAGCTGCACGCGCTGTAATATCAACGATGTTGATGGAGAGCTGGTCTAGATTGGTAGTCAGATTTTTGTTTCATATTAATGATCTAGGCAACCTATGACAGTAAGATTGAATAGACAGTATATGTTTAAGTCGATCATATTCTAAGTTATGCCAAGTTGCATTAGTTTTCGCAATTTGTGAAAAAGGATGACACTACCTTTTAATAATGTAGTATAACACAGCAACTTAACTGAATCGCCAATTTGGATAATGTGCATGATGAATTTCCATATTCCTAAACTTTCTTATTACTGATCTGATTCAATTCAATTCAATAAACCTTTACAATTCTTTCTCTCATTTTAGAACACCTTGTGCATTTTTAATTTAAATACAAACAGCGAAAAATACAAACATTGTAATCATTATTTTTTACCTCCAAAGGAACTTTCATTCACTCTTTTGTTTCTAAATGTCGAACTGTAAGGCAGTTTTTTGATTTCCTGGGAGTAAATGTCCTTCCTGTATGTTGAAATCTCTTTTTTTTTTCGCCTTCCACTTCCAGTGGCATTATTATGATGAGAGAAAATACTTCCCTACCAATTAAAACTTGGCCATTAATGACCACATTGTCATATAATCATATATCCTTCCTGTATGAAGTGGGTCTTTTTTCATTTCCGTAGACATGTGAAGAGAGAAAGCACTGCAATACCCTGCAGGTTAAGCCTATCCATTGATGACCACATCACATCAACCAACCGTACAACCACCTACAGAAGAGTGGTTTATTCTCACAAAGATGTCAATGTCTTCAAGAAATGATGAAGATCTCTTAATGGAGGTGAGGTATACACATTACAAACTCTCTGAACCCTAAAGAGATGGGGGGGGGGGGGGGGGGTCCATCATGGAACTGTAGCATGGATCTCACCCATTTGTATTTTAGATTTTGAGAACTTATTTTTCAAAAAGGGAACTTGAAACCTTTCTCATTGTAAAACATAATAAGTAAACATTATTGTACTTCATCAATAATACAGCAAAAAAACTTGCCATTGGGAGTTAAATTTTAGATTTTGTAAAAAGTAAACATCACTCATCAATATTATTTGTCCCGCTGATGGAATTTGGAAGCGGACTTCTTAATCAGTTGATAGCTTTGATTTTTTTTCCTTTCTTTTCATTTCATTTGGTAGGACTACATGGGGTGCAGAGAACTTTACAGAATTTTTCCTATGCATAAAAGAAACAAAGTTCTGTTGTATAATTTATTTTGTGAATTATATATTTCTCATATTCACCAAGGTCTCATTAACTGATGGATAACATAAAAAGACAACACAGACATTTTTTCTTAAATGTGTTCATTGATATGCAACACAGTTTAATTTAGAGGATTTGTATTTCAAAGGCACTTCTATTTATAGAATATTGATGAGTCATTGGCTATTAACAAAAGTTGTGCCTGAACACAATATATACAGTGCCGCTCGCGGGAAACGTCACGCCGTTCGTCCGGGTATGTGCGGGTCGGGCGCGGGGCATAAATCGTCCGCGGGACTGAAACACCCGATCGGACGAAGTGTGTAGGGCTCGGGCGTGTTTGTGTGTGTGCGTCCGTGATGTTTAATGTGAGCGCCAAAAGTACATGTAATGGACAGGACCCGACTTGCATCTTTGTGATTGAAATCAGAAGAAATATATTTCATTCCATCTTTCGTGATGTACTTGTTTTGTCCACTCATGTAACATCGCAAGATAGTATTCTTTTCAAAACATTGTAACAAATTTTTTAATGTTATTGAAATGCGAATATTTATTTGATCTTTCAGTTGTTATTTCTCTTAAAACATTATGTGAAACAGGTTTTATTTCGATATTTCGGAGTGTTGCGTCTTTCCTTCGTATATTTTGTTTTTACAACTATAGTAACATCGCAATATCTTCTTTTTTTAAACATCGTGACAACTGTTTTGATGTAATTCAAATGTGAATATTCTGTCAGTTTTTCACTTGAATCGTATGTGAAAACAGCAGTTTGATTTCGATATTTGAGAGTCCTCCGTCTTTCCTTGTACATTTGATTTACCACTTCTCTCAATATCATTGTCAATGTTTGAAGAAAAAAAAGTTTTGATGTATAATGTGAAAAATTATCTGTCCCGTGTCATTTTTTTTTTCTCTCTTAAAATTCAAACTGAAATCAACAGTTTTATATCGATATTTGAGAATGTTAAAATGAAAATAATATCTCGACCTAATTACTGAAATCGCAAAACTTTGATACCGCTTTCATTTTTGTTTTCCATGATGTTTTCGAAAAGTCCTGCTCTCTTCAAACATCCAAATAAATGTTTTAACGATTATAACGGAAGTGTAATTTTATAGAATTATGACAATATCATTTTTCTCCCTTTTTTTGTTTGTTTTATTTTTTGTTGGGGGGAGTTGTATTTTACTAGTTCCCCGCAGTAATTTCACATTGTTTTGTAATGAAAGAAATTAAAAGATTGATACCGGGCGGATGTCATAATTCCAGCATACAAATAATATCTCATAAGGCTTCAATCCTGGCCGAGATCGCGTCGATTTCGGAACTGTTAGCAAAATATATATATACGTGATATAATCGGTTGGAAAATATATTTGAGATCGATGTTATTACTTACATGATCTTGGCATCCTATACCCAATGCCGGAACTGGTTAGAAGTCTTGATAGGTCGGTAAGTGGTTGAAACAAATTATGTTGAGCCGATGTAAATCTCAATTATGCTACATTCGGCAATTTAAAAGATGATTGGGAATTGACGTCGGCCGATATAATTGCTCATAATAATTAAATATGATTTCCTTAAATTTGACGTGGGACCGACATCGAGGAGATGTTGGAAATAATATGCCTCCTATAGAGAAGTCTGAAAATGGTTGGAAGGAGATGTTATTAATAAATTTATATGAACCCATTTCATTATTCCACGATTATATTTAACCCATTTCCAATTATGTTAAATTCACACACCTCTGGTATCCACGTTAACGAATATGATGTCGCGCTCCACAATATTTCTCTGACTTTACAATCATTTGAGATGATCTGCAATCCTGTTCGATTTTAATTGTTTTAAAAGGGCAAAGGTGACGGGAAACAAGCGTGCATAATTAGCTCCCACGTCTATTTTCTTCGTTCTCATCTGTCCAAGTTAAGTCGGCACGCTTACATGTTCACTGACAGAAACTAAGAATGGATAACTTTATAATATTCTAGACTTTTCCAGAGATATACTCGGAATTGATTTTCCGTATAGAGCGCACCCCGACGAGTATTTCGTACACATGCAGCGTTTTTTCCCCCCCCTTCTTTGTTTTGATACCCGCTTCGAGATAATATTGAATCCGTCCCAGATACACCAACATTGACAGTTCCAGGGGCATCGATTGAAACCAAAATATACGAGAAATTATCAATCTCGTTCGATAAGTGTGAAACATCAAAAGGTGACAGGAAACCAACGTGCATAATTAGAATTCCGCTTTTCTTCCGTCGTTGCCGAATCCTGTGCGCACTAAAAAGCATTAAAAAAAGGGGGAAACCTAATGACTGACATGTTTACAATTTGCAATGGGATTGGCGCGTTGTGATTGCACATGGTATGTCATTGACCCAATGTAAGCAGGAGAATAGACTTTTGTAACCTGATGCATGTTGGGCAGCAATATATGAAGTTGTGTTTCCGGTCACCGTTTGGTTTGATTACTACAGAATAAAATTCACTGTTAACTCTCATCATTACTCGGGATTATCATTAGCAAAAGGAAAATATGATGGATTGATGACGATTTGACTGTGTTACTTAATAATCTCATAGGAACTGGTTAAAATACTATACACAAGCCGGTAAATGGTCATGAATAATTACGGAATGTGAATGAATTTAAATTTGGGACATGCAATTGGATCTGGTTCAAAAAAATTATATGTTGTAACATTATCCGTAGAAGCATAAATAGGGAAGAGATTGTCTAATCGGATTGAATCGTCTCTTCATATAATCACCAGTCCTCCTTATATATTCTTAAGAAGTATGTATGATTTCATTTGATTGCATTTATTTGTTTAATTTGTGTGGCGTTGCTAATTCATTATGATTACTGGTGATGATTCTTACGAAAAATGAAATGACAATTTCAGAATCGCAATCGGGTCTGGTTTAAAAAAAAGTCGAATCACGATCGCTTGAGAGTATTAAAACTTGGTTTGTAGTCTCGTTCAGTCTGTAGATCTACAATATCTTACTGTAATTTCAAAACATTTTCACCCTTTCCCCTCCTTTTTTTTATGGCAGATAAATAGCGATTTCATTCATCCAAGTAACCTGTCCGCACATTCTTTAGTTAGGCCTGAGAGTTACTGTCTTTGTTTTCATTTCGTCTTGTAAATATATTTTCATTTAAATAATAATCTACATCTTTTTATTTGAGGGGACGTCAAACTATGTAAATAAATAAACGCCCCAGACAAATCCAAATTAATAGGGCAGTAAAATCATATTGTCATATTAAATTCTATTACTCTTTTTAACAAAAGGCCAGTGTAGACCTATCGACGTGAATAATAATTGTATGTACCTACCTTTAATACATCGTGTTGTCAATCTTCGCCTCATTTGCTTGGTGCAGTCATGCACGTCGAGACATAATTACAATTCAAGAAAAATGACGATAGGTTTACATGCGTGAAGAAACATGGTTATAAATATATATCGAAATGGAACACTTGCATGAAGTTCATCATTATTGATGCATAATCAAATACCGTGTGTTGCATGCACTAATTTTTGAATCATTATTGTGAAAATACAGATCATGAAATGTGTTTCTCTCATCCATGCAAAAAAAAAAACACCAAACAAACAACGATCAAAACAATAAACAAAAGAAATGAAAAAATAGGACACCGGAACTATCTAGTGAAGTATGAAATCATGCATAATTTGATATTTATCTATTTCAAGTAATGGAAGGTCGGACTACTCGGGTGAATCGGGACAATATTTCAATATCTTCGAGGGTCGGGGATTAATTAATAGCCGTCAGTATCCGTATCAGCCGACACGGAGAGAGAATATGACATCACTGACATGGATATAAGGCCTTCAAAATTATAAGATTATGGCGTAATAAAAGTGCAACATATTCATGCATACAATTAAAATCGTTTCATTATACTTCTTGTATGAAAAGGAATATATCGAAAGAGTATCTTTTTATTACGGTATTTTTTTTTTTTTAAATCATGTACGTCGAAACTTTGAAGAAAAGTATGGTAAGAAGACTTTGTTGGTGGTCGCCAAGTTTACATTGCTTTTGTGCGGCGGCGGACGTACATTATCTGCAAGAAGAGAAAATAATACATTGTCATACATAAGCAATTAAGATAAAAAGGTATGTTATCATTTGAGGAGATCGTTAATTGATACGAGCGATTCGGTATTATGATAAATTGAACGGAATTTGTTAACTTGTTTTTATTTCATAATTTCATTGCCTACAGTCAAAATTTAGAATCCGCCTATTTGATTATGAATATCATGACGATGTCATAGTAGCTTTAGGGCGATTCCATACATGTACGTGTCGTACGGGACATTTAGAGAACATTTGACAGCTTTTCGACAATAAAAACCAAAAAATATTCCAGTAACTGATGGTCATTCTCAAGTACTACCAGAATGGTAAAAGAACCAAGACTTGATTTGACGTGAATACAAATCCTGTAAACTAGAGATTGAAAATAGTAATGTGTCGTACGGGATGCAGAAAAAGTGACTTTTGTGGAAGCCTTAAGTTTGTGTTCAAAAGTCTGTGAGTTGCACAGGAAATTTAAATCAAAACTGAACTAAATTTGATCTTCAGTTACCAAATATAAATATAAAAACATTTTTGCAAAATAAGCATTAACGAATAAATAAAGCAAATTATAGTTTTCAAGAACATTGTGGCGTACGGGACATGCAAAATGTGTCGTACGGGACATCTCTGAATGAGGGCTATACTTTCTTAATTTTTGTCTTGATTACTTCTTAAATCAATTAATTTGTCTGATAATAATGATAATCCTATGAAACTAAAGGGCAGTTATCATGTTAGAAAGCACTATTCTTGAATAGTTCTGTCATTATATCAAGAATAATATAGTGTGTCGTACGGGACACTATTGATGTGTCATACGGGCCAGCCTGTATAACATTGGACTTTATGTCAATCAAAAACGAAGCATTACCCCCGAATTTCTCTTTTGTATCCGCAACAAGGCATGCAGGACAATCAGTGGCGTATCTGGGGGGGGGGGCAGGTGCGCCCGGGGGCACTTTAAGGGCGCAAAATATGAAAAGGAATAAAAGGAAGGGGGAATGAAGTGAAGGGGATGCATACCTAAACTTGAAAAGTGGGAATGGCAAGTGACAAGTGATGATGATACCAATAACATTATAGTTATTGGTATTATCATTACTTGTCACTTGTTTTCTGCAATTTATGCAAATTAGCCCTTTTTGCCCAAAACAAAATCCACTGAATACCATTACTCCATTTTTTTTTTTGCACAGATGTTCTCCAAACATATGTCTGGGGAATGTATGGATTTGAATTTCTAAAAAATTCTTATTTTTTTTTGATGATTTTTTTTCTTTTGTATTTCATTGTTTTTTTAGCTAATTATATATTCATGACACTATTACCACAAAACTAAAACTTAATTTAAAATTCTAATCTATGCATTCCCCAGAGACATATTTCACCAATAAGTATGCAAAGTGTAACGAGTAACAGACAATCGATTCTTGAGATGTTTTGTTTTGCCAAAAAGGGCTTATTTGCATAAATTATGCTAATCAAGCATTTTGGTGATTTTTCTTGTCGTCCATTGGATTCGTTGATATATAACCTCAGTTCTAATATATGGTTTTGGTAGGTTATTATTTTCATTCAATGAGCAAAATAGAAGTGTAACAATTTGCCTATAACCCCCCCCCCCCCCTCATAGGCTGATATAATTGAAAATAAATGAATAATATAACTTATATAAAATTAAAAATTAAAAAAAGTTTGGCTAGAATCCAGATCACTTCATATACAGTCCAATATCTCTTAAGACACATGTGAGAATTATATTGTTTATCATAATTAATAAATGGTAAAAGGAAAGTACGAAAGTTCCTGCCCATTCCAGAATTATTTTTTTTTTCTTTTTCTTTTGAGAAGAAAAGTTCTAACTCTGTCAAACTTTACTCTATTTCATGAACCAACTTGAAATAAGGGTGGACTTTTCCATAATTATACCAATAACAGAAAAGAGGTGGTAAGAAAAAAAAAGGTAAACATCAATTAGTACCCTGTGTCTAAAAGCTTTGACCAGTGAAAATCACCAGTATAGCTGAAGGCCTTCACAATGGAATACATGTATTTGAACTCAGTTAAAATGGTGGGAATCACATATTTCATGTTCACTAGAGATAAACAAAGGCCTATTCAATTTCATTTAATGTCACTTCAATGTGTTTCAATTCAAATAGACCTACTTATAGAGTTTGTGGACTTTGTAGTAATCAAAACACCCCAATGAAATGCAATATATATGGTGTGGCGTACGGGACAACTCTAAAATGCCATTTATTGAAAAATGAAGGGCGGATTTTATATCCTAATAGAATCAATTGATTACCCATGGGTCAAAGATAGAGAAACTGAAATAGCAAGATTGTAACATCAAAATCAAAAGTGTGGTCAAAACTTTTGCATTTCCATGTGTCGTACGGGACATTGCCAAAAACAGGTTCGGAATAATCATTACTCACCCCATTAAGCATCATAAAAATGTTTTAAAAATTATTTGGAGCCATCCATGATACATTGATCCACTGACTTGTACTACTTTTTAATATTCTTGGGCTCTTTCTATAGTGGTTTGAAGCAGTTTTTGTTTTCGACCTGTTAATCAGTAAGATTTATGAAAATTGAAAATTCCACCGTTTTCCCCCAAAAAAAATCCATTTCCGACTTCACTTTGAAAAAAAAATTGTAATTTCCATGAAGTTTAGGTATGAGAGTAAAATATTACACTACTTATGATTAGTTGAAAGAATATTTTGATTTTGGCATTTTTTCAAGTTCTAGTGTGGAATCGCCCTTTATCGAATTAAATAACTTGTCAATCGTTGGCAGGCTTCTGCAGAATGTTATGCTTGTGAAAGTCGTAAATAAAGAGTTGCAATCAGTTTTACTGTCTCATCTTAAGTTCGAACATTTCTTTTTTTCAAATTGATTGCCGATAGGACCTCACGGTATTTATTTTTTCTTCCTTTCAAAGGCTGATTTATGGCAACAAAAGAAGAAGGAGATGAAAAAGAAAACGATCCCTCTGATGTTCCCTTTCACTTCCCGCTAAGCAGGATATCGACAATGACCAGGACCAGGGTAGTTTCAATGGGGAGATCACCCCATTGTCAAGGGTAGATGACCAGGGAGGAAAATTTCTATGGGGGAGATTACCTCATTGTCAATAGTGGCCTACAGGGCTGGGGGAATTCAATGGTAGGGATTACCCCGGTGTCAAGAGTGGCTGAGAGGGACACTTTGATCTTTCTTTTCCTTTGACCTTTTTTCTTTCAATAAAATATAATCCTAGTATTTCATTGTATGATATACCAAATGAAACTTAGAAGTTCACCTTGCTAATGCATTTGGTGTGAAAGTATGTCTTCATTTGTAAATAAGACTTTTTGGAGGAATAAAAAGTTGTCACAAATATTACTAATCATACAATATATATTCATAATTATTATACAAATGCTAATAAATAATGCCACAAGTGTGGCATCATCAAAACAGAAATTTTATACTCTACAACTTTGCTACACAATATTTTTTGTTACGTTCAAGCAGTAAAAAGTTGTGGCAAGTTGATTCAGCAGACTCTATAAAGGTTGGCCTTAAATGCGTGTCCCTGAAATAATGGCACAGGCCGGTTTTTCAAGTGGCGCATAAAGAATTAAACCGGTCTTCAGAAGTTAATTGAACCTGCCCATCTGTGTCCGGTTTATCATTCGCTCGCAAAACAAATAGAAACGGAGCAAATCTAAACCCCCACAAGTACAACAATAGAAGCTGTACCTCGTTAGACCCATGTTAATACAATTATTACAAGTAGATGCACGGTGAAAAGAATTTCGCTCCAAACTGGACAATACTCGTATTGAATTGATTATTGAGGGGGGGGGGGGTCATGGCGAGTTGATAGAGAATGAGTATAAAGCGATGTAGTCTCCCCCTTCCGTACTTCAGTATCAAATGTCACGTGCTATATTTGTCTATTCTAGTTGACTTATTAGTCTGATAATTTATTGCCTCTCTTTGTTTATTCTGCTATTCGCTAATTAAATTAAAAAGTCATGTTCTCTTTTTGTATCCCCAAACCCAAGACGAACCTGTGTCACTCGCTTCAAAGGTTTTAAAATAGATGTAAACATAGCTATGTAGTTAACATACATAATTAAATCGTGCATTGTACATTTTGGACATGATCGCGAGGGTCATTTACTTGTGATACAAAAAAATGGAGTGCTTAAAGATAATAATTTAAAAAAAAAAAATTATATGAGGAAAGAAAGAGAGATAGGGGGGGGGAGGGAAAGCTGGAAGGTAAGGACCCTATTACTTATACTCTGGTTTATCCTTTAATTTTAAACTCTTCCTCAAACTAAAAAATAACAGTCTCCTTGATATTATGATATATAAACTGAATAGAACCCCATTCATTTTGGTATGAACGCTTGACATGTTATATTTGGCCGTAAAATTGTGATTTCACTCTCAGTGGGTTCGTATTACGTTATTGATAGTGGGCAGTAATTTTGGATGTTGTGTTTCCATTCACCCTTAGATATTGAGTTATGAAATACATTCTTCACCGGAGTCAAAGCGCATAGAAGGATGATTACCTGTCAAATATTATTTATTTCTATGCAACACTCCCGCTCCTAGGGGGTCTACTCTTTCTACCCAACAATGCCACTGATATTCGACAGCAATCTCCGGGCCCATTCCTACACATTGATTTAAAACGAATCCCTTTCCCGTAATTGAAGTTATTGAAACATTATTATTTTATGTACAACCCATTTCCGATGTTGCTGAATACACCCCTGAAATCTAATGTCGCGCTGCATAATTTTTTTTTTCAATTTATAATCCTTTGATAATCTAGATTTTCATATTATTATTTTTAGTTTAATTATGTTAAACAATCCTGTTAAATCTTACTTTTTTTTTTTTAAAGCAAAAGCAACGGGAAACCTACATGCATAATTAGTTTCTAAGTAAACATGTCATTTTATTCTTTCACACCTGTCCAAGTCGGCACGCTGAACAACTGAAGATCCCTTTCATTCGGTTGACCCACCCTTTTAATATTTGAACTAGCCATATTAGTAATAGTAGGACTCAGTGGCAGTTCCAGGATTTCATGAAAGGGGGGGGGGGTGGAATTTTGGATTACAATTTCAAGTTTCGTTATACTTTCTTCTTTTTTTTTTAAATGTCACATCGATAAACCACAGGGTAACGACGCACTTGCCCAACAATATCTGTTTTAAAGCACTTCTAAAAATATGTCTTGTCTTTAAATGTTTTGTCCCCAAATCCCTCCTACAGAACTTTATAACAGGCTAGACTTTAAACATCGTTCCAACAAAATATTCCCAAGAG
Organism: Paracentrotus lividus; assembly: GCA_940671915.1. Taxonomy (NCBI): domain Eukaryota; kingdom Metazoa; phylum Echinodermata; class Echinoidea; order Camarodonta; family Echinidae; genus Paracentrotus; species Paracentrotus lividus. The sequence goes on from CALNVZ010003433.1 coordinate 11,420,065, forward strand.
ACTCAGACTTAATTTTACGTTCACACCTACACCCCGATAACTCTATATCGTACATGCAGCATTTTTATTTCCCTCTTCGTGATAATATTGAACCCGTATCTGAAATACACACGTTGACAGTTCCGAGGGCATCGTGTGAATCCAAAATTTACGAGAAATCCATCATTCCCGTTTGATTAGTTTAAACATCAAACGGTGGCAGGAAACAAACGTGCATAATTAGAACCCCACTTTTCATTCTGTACTGTGCGCGTTACAAGCCCAAATGAAATGTTAAAAAAGCGAATCTTATTTATTTGCTCGAAATAATTGACAAGTTTGTACTTTGGTCAAAGATGTGCGCTCTGTGATTCCATTATAGCACGCGATATAAGTCAGCTGGAGAATACACTTTTATGACTTGATGACGGCACCAATTTTTGAAATTGTGTTTCCGGCCACCTTTGCGTTACTAAAGAATAAAAATACTCTTTAACGGGAATGATGCGTAAAATGTTAATTTCATCATCAAGTGGGATGGTCATTAGCAGAAGAAATATGGAACCAGGCGGGGATCCGGAGTCTCCAGATGCGAAGACGTCTTCAGAAAATCTTCCCGTGACTTTCATGATTTTTATGAGACTTAGGAAACGTCATACAGACGTCGCCGCGACTCGAGAGGGCGGGAGGCTCGACTCGCAAACGTCTCATAGGAAGTGAGGTATATGGTCTTTAGCATTGGGATGAGAATTATAAATATAAATGTTTACAAGACTCGCTAAATGTTTATTCACTATGATCAGGGAGTTGGGAGGAGAGGAGACGAATCACGATTTTTTGTCTTTGTCCCCTACTAACATGCCGACGATGCGATATGTTTTCGTTCATAATCCACTTGCCACCGCATGAGCGCTCCGGCGGTCGTAAATTTACTTGCGGGGGGTGGCGATGCCAGCTCGTATGCAGCTGGCGCGCGTTGCATTGTGGGATATTGTTTTGATCGTGGGCAAGTATGGCGCAGTCCAAAGCAGACGATAAAGGGCTGGAAATGAACGATGTTTCCGATTTCTTACCTGTAGATGGTGAAGATTTGGAGTTTCAACCAGCGGAATGGGAAATTGGAAATAGTTGTTCTGCTATTTGTATTTGTGATATTCCTTCAGTTGAAAATTTGGTGAATTGTAGTGGTGAAACGTGTCCGATAGGGTGCTACCATCGTGAATGTGTGGGACTAGGACTGGGTGATAATTTCGAGGCGGAGGAGGATTGGAAATGTAACTTTTGTTCTAATTCTGAAAATATCGAAAATGGTGAGTTAATAACTGTTTATTGCTTTAACAAGGATGGTTTGTTTATGAAACAATTGTTATAAAATTGAAGGTTTTATAAATAATAATAGGAGCCTAAAATAAATTATAATTATAACTTTAATTTATCATGTTTAACTTAAATATTAACAAATAACAGTTAGGCCTATAGAAATCTAAAGTTAGTCTAGATCTATATAACAATAGATCTCTAGACTCTAAATAAAATCAACTCCCTCCTCCTCCTCCCTGACCCATGACGCAAGGTTTATGATACGGAGAATATCAAGACGCAGGTGCAATTAACAATAGGGTCTAATTCAAATAAAACAATAGTTTAAAAAAAAAAATTATTATTAAAAGTCGTAGGATAAACTTTAATAATTTAAGTCCCTCGCCCTCCCAACTCCCTGATCTATATCTTTGACTTCACAAATAATTTAAATAAAATAAGTTGGCTGCTTTGTGAGAAATTTCTAGACGACCCTCTCATGCACCCTTATGCAAAAACTGATAACATTTCAAACATATTTTTAGAGAATATATATATACCTATAATTTACAGGTGTACACTCTACTAATTTATTCATTTCTCCCTCTCCCTCCAGCCATATCAGATGACAGGTATGGCCCTACCACTAGTGAAGGTGTGAAAGCTGCAAATACAACTACAAGCAACATCGGAATTAATAACCAGCAAAAAGCTGCAGCCCCACCGGCACCGGGAAGGAAGAAAAAGAAAAAAGGTTTGTTTAGGCCGTTTGTTTTTTTTTCTTTGTTTTTCTTCAAAATTTAAACTGTTTTTGCCTGATAGAGAGTAAAAATATTTTTTCCTGAACGTTGTTAATTTTTTTTTTAAAGTTTCATTTGCTTTTTTTGTGAATTGTATCAAAGACACATTTTTATTTATTTATTTATTTTTTTTTTTGCATCTCTGAGACCCATTTGTTTGGAAAGTGCTGTAAAAAAAATTGTCTATGTATATTGCAACCATTTAAGTTAGATATTCTCCTGTAATACTGTTTTGCACATATTTGTTAGGTACCATCAAATATGTTCGTTTCTTTCACATTTTAAATCTACAGTATATCGTAGTATTCAAATCACCAAGGAAGAAGTCCTGGAGAAAGGAGAGCAGCTTGTCGTTGATGCCATCCAGCAGTTGGACGAGGACAAATTCTATAAGGACGGTGAAGTGACTCAACTTGGAAAAAAAATTGACCCAACTACAGATTCTTTCAAGGTATTGTCAAGGAGGATGACGAGTATGCTTTGGGACTGTTGTGAGGCAGGAAAGAAGATTGCAGTTGGCCCCTCTGCTAACCAAGCGATGTTTACAAAGCTTCATAAACTAAGAAGTAGCGAGGAAGTTTTTACCATGTGGACAGATTTTTTACATGCAGAAGGACTCGAAAGCAGTGAGAGAATTAAAAGGTTACTGTTACAATTCCTCATTAGGAATGTATTTCAAGCTATCATGAGACTTCGAGACAATTTAGACTGTCAGCCAGTTGTTAGTTTCCCTGATGAATTTATGTCAAAAGAAGAAGAAGCAGTTCTACGTTATATAGCAGGATTTATTCCATTTGCTCTTTCAAAAAGATATAGCAAGGTTACCTCCCCTTTAGGTCAGAAATTCCACAATGTCTTGTTGTCGTGGAAAATTGAAGAAGATGATGATAGTGAGGCAGACTCATTCCTCGCATATACTTGTGTTTGGCTTACCATTCAGAATAGAGGTGGCCTTTTCAGGGTTTCGGACAGAGTATTTCGGTTTTTCAAATCATTAGAAATAGTGGTGAGAAAAGAATTACAACACAGTAAAACTGTTAGAAATTCATCTTCGTCTACCGTCAAAGAGATTCTTCAAAATGCTATTGACAAGAGTCCGTATGTCGAAAAAACCTGGGAGTTGTTGATCTGTGGAATTCTTTCTAGAGGTGAATCTAATGATCTTCTTGCTACCATTACCAACTACTTCATCAAGATTAGGTTGAATAACTTTGTAAAGTTATATGTAAATCAAAGAAAAAGGGAAAAGGAGCGTGGAGTGTCAAAAAAGGGTGAGAAAGGGCTAAGAAAAGAACTCACAAGGAAACAATTAGACAGCAATACATAAATATTTACATGTTTCAAATGCAAGGGATGTTTTCATCAAAATCAAAGTTGTTTTTGTTCTTTTATTTTTGAAGTATATCAGTTGTATGATACAAGAGAAATAAACGCTAGATACAGTTTGAAAAACAAAATTGTTGTAAATGGATATTCCTCATGATGATGAACATGTGATTTTTTAATATTTTTTTTTTCAGCACAGTCTTATCCTCTAATATGGAGTACCGATAAATATTTCAATTAAGTACGTGTCATAGTGCTTTTGTAGTCAGCAGTAAAATGTATGTAATACTAATAAATCATGACGACAATACAATTTGTTCATGTTCTAACTGATGCCCCATTTTCAGCGTAAATCCATAATGAGAACAGTCTACTATTAATGCATTGAATAAATCAACCTTGCCTTTTGGAAAAGGATAAAGAACAAGTCAAAGGCATTTAATTCATTGTTTATAACCCTTTAGAAGAAATTTGTTTCTCTAAATACACAAAGCAGTAATGTCTCGAGTCCAAACAGATTTGAATTAGACAAGGTTGACTGTATTTTGAATAGTACTTTGCCTAAGGATCCAATGCAAAGCTATTTATTGCATGCACTAGCACTCAATCTCTCCTGAATAATTATCAGTCTACTTGTATTTATTTTCTAGATGTACATGTACATGTCCATGCATAAGCAAATAGTATTGATAATTATATTCACATAATTGACCAAGGTTCAAGGTATGGAACATGTCTCGCAAATAGCTTGTGTACAAATTATGCTGGTCTATACAGCCTGTCCACTACAATTTAATCTGTGATACAATTACCCTATCTACACTGTATTAGGAAGAAATTAAATTACTAGTCTGAAGACCATAATAAACATGTTGCATAACAAATTTGTCTATTTATGGATGAGTATACAGGCTACCACCATTATCATGATCACAGATATAATGTAAGACTTCCTTTAAACCAAACAATTCTTCCATTGCCAATCAAACATAGGTCCATATGCCAGTGTGTTCAGTACAACAATTTCTTCGTTGGCTTTGTGCTATTACATCACATTATAATAGAGTCGAAGGCACACGTTTTAAATAATTCCATGCTCAAAATCTTTTTTATAGATTAAATAACAAGTTGTTACTTTCTGTGTGTTTTTCAACCTTCTCAAAGCAACCCCTTCAAATTTCATTCTTGCTACACAACAATGAAACATACAAATTTGAATGGAATATTATTCAGTTCAAATTTCTTTCAAGTGTGAGATGTCTACTTCACTTCTTAAAAAGTTTTTTCCGTGGGATCGGTGTGTCATCGATGGTATGAGATCCAGTATTGCTCGATGTATTCGCCCTTTTAGAACTTCTGATGCACCCTCCAGCAACCTGAAGCGTAAGCATGTTGGAGCCAAATTGGCTGACACTTGGGTTGTCATGCCCACCCCCCATCCCCCTCTGCTTTGCAAAATACTCCTCCAAGGGGTCCTGGCTGAACTTCTCGCTAAGTACGAATTCAACCCCATCTTCACGAAGAAGTTCTCGAGTAAGGCAGATGAATGAGTTGACTGTAATGTAAAAAAAGGAGAAGGAAAGTAATAAGTAAATATACTTCTACAGGTTAAAATGTGCATAAGGAAATAAAATAGTGTCACAAATAATGGTCCTCCCATTCAGACCTTTTTTTGTGTAAATCTTGAGTGCTTGAATAATAAAAACAAAAATAAAGAAACACACTAATAAATAAAGTGTATTTGTGAACTATTGTGAGTTTTATTGAGATTGTAATAAATAGTTTTAGGCGTATTATGTACAGTTTATGACCAGGTGAAAGTGAGCATTTATGAATGTGACATAATGCTGTCCTCTGAGATAGCATTGTAAAGAAGCTTACATTAAGATACAGTCAATTACTATCTAACCATGTGTGATTGAGTCAGCATTTGCTTTAAATTATACTTTTAGCATGAATCTGCTTTTTTTTTGTTAGGTGAGATATTGATAAGAAAGATAACATGACTCTGAGACACGACATGGCAGGATTTTATGCTTGTAAATATTGTTACACCACATCATTTTCAACCCATTCACCTTCAATATTACAAATCTATACAAACCTGTCAGACGAATTCCTTGTAACGTCTGCTTGCTTAGACAGAGCTTCTCTTTCTCACTCGCTGAAATGGGAAACAGGGGACCCTCCGACTCCCACTCATCCAGAAAGGCCAGAAAATCTTCCTTCAGGAACTGAAACGATAAATTAAAATAAAATGGAATCCAAATGTTCAGTACTCCAATCACTTTTTTTACTCTGTAAAGTCAACCTTGCCTATTGAAATTTGAATCTGTTAGGACTGAAAGGATAGCTTAGTCTTGGAAACAAAATTTAATAACGATGGTTTAAAAACAAAAGTATATAAAGAGAAGATTAAGAGATTGACATCTCATGTGTTCTGCAAGGTTGACTGTATTTTATCTTGTAAGAATTAAAAATCATACATGTGTATGTGATTACAGAGACGTTAAGAGTTCATTGAAGGATTTGAACCCTCCCTTTACTTTCCATTATTATTTTTTTTTTTTATAGTAGTTCTATTTACATATGTGTGTACCATTTTCAATTGTCCTGAGGTAATAGATAATCTCTCCTGGCTCATTTTTTTTTTTCTCCCTCTCTCTCTTGTGCACTATTTCCACAAGACATACATTGTAACTCTCTTACAATTTCCCTGGTATTACGCAAATAAATATACAATAGAGTACAAATTAGGGATGAGAGTGAATATATAATAAATACAAAATATATAATAAATACAAAATTTCAATCAATTTGAACAGTCAAACAAACATATTCAAAATTGTGAAGCATTAATGTAGGTTTGAGATAGTAATTTATTTCACATTGGGAATGGTTGTAATGTTTCATTATCTACATTAAGACAAAAGATGAAACTAATTTGTATTTACAATAAACCGCCAGTCATCGACATCTCGGTATGGTTCAAGTCCCATCTTCTTCTTTCTTGCACCAACAGAGAGACTAGAAACGTTTAGGCAGTCAAAGAAAAGATCCATGTATTCGATGAACCTCGCAGTGCTGCTGGTATGATCATTTCCTTGGACCCACAAAGCGTTAGCAACAGTAGAACTTAAGACCTGAAAGATATATAAAAGGACAATGAAATGTTGTCAATGGTCGTCACCTATGTTCACAAAACTTTTCCTATCTTAAATAGATATTCGTATATTTCTAACCTATCAACTACATCAAAGTGAAGAAATATTGAACAGATAAAATACAGGGAGCATTTATGTCGGTAACTCGTGTTACAGTTTGTCAATTAAGATATATTTCATATTTTCATACCTTTTCTGTTACGTCAGATTGAATTTTATAGTTCCTTTAGGAGTGATTTAATATTCTAAAGATTATCCAGTTGGAAAAATTGCAAAAGAATTCACAGTTCTCTGACAAAGTCTTAAGAAAACTTTTTAAAATTGCATGTAGTCCCATGTGCTACAATCTATGTATAGGTTGGATTCATACAGCCCATAGCCCAAAATATAACCTGAATTTGAGATAAGCAAAAAGAAGAAAACAACAAACGTCCTCCCGACCATGCAATCGCCCTATTTGTTTTTCATTACCTGGGCTGCTAACTTTACTTTCATCCGATGTGAAGGTGTAAGGCGGATATGCTCGTCTGACAAGCGGTGCAACATTCGAAGACTTGCTGGCCCTTTGCCAAGATCCCACTCGTAGACATCAACGATGTGCTTCCAAGAGACTTCAAGGCCACGGAACTACAGTGAGAGAAAATAAAAGAAGACAGAATTAATCATCTCTGTTAACATGCCATGTAAAACATTTCATGAAACTATTTTTTATTTTGCCCCAAACTTAGGAAATAAATCCTAATTATGCATCTTACAATTGGCATGTACTGATATAGCACAAATGCAAATAATGAAAGTAAAAAATGATATATTTATTAAACACCAAAAAAAAAATGGCATGAAAATTTACCTTCATATTCCTGGTCTTGCGGTTGAACCCTGAATTTTCCAGGTTGTTGCGGGATGTCTTCAGTAGGTGTGGCACATCACTAAAGAGGTAGACCAGCTTCCCAGTGAAAGGGTTTGTGAAGAAAAAGTCTTCGGGACTACAGGACGTTAAGAGTTTATATAGGCCTCGGTTTGTTGTGGCACCATCACTAGTAAGGCCCCGCACTTTGAACCCATACAGTTCGAGATATTCTAATGTTTGCATTAACATTGAATACAACTCGTCACTTGTGGCACTGGTAGTGGCGAAATAGACGACCGGAACCCTGTAGGAGCAACATATCGCCCGCACCATAATGACTAACACATGAGTCGCCAGCTCCGGTCCACTTGCTTCGGGATCGCACTTTCTCGCATATTGCTTCAATTCATCGTTGAATGATCCCAAAGATGTGAAGCCAGTGATGTCTCCTGTTGCATGGGAATAAACAAGCCCGGAACTAATTTTCATTTCGTCAAATGTAAGGATGACATTCTTTTGGTATTGTTTTAACTGAGAAAACTTGATGTCATTGCAGACTCGCTCGAACAATTCTTTATTGAATCCTGGGCTATTTATGGTAAATTGTGTGTAATGTTGCAGAGTTCGTGTATGAGGTAACTTTAGGAAGCCGGAGTCTCGGAGCAGTTCATATGCAGCCTTGGATTTGGCTGCAAGGGCTATGCATAGTCTCAAAATGGCTGGATGCCACCGCATACCTTTTGGATTGGTCTGAAGGCATTTTGCCTGTTCTTTCCAAAGAAGATCTTGAGCAGAGCCCTCCGGAAATTCAACATTCATTGCATTGTTCATGAACACTTCCTTGAATGAAGTATGGCTCTCCTCGCCAACTTCCTCGGATTCCTCTTTGAACATTTTTTTTACTCTCTCTTCCAGCTTTTTAATTCTCCTCTTCAGAGTCTTTTTCTCTTCGGTGCTCTGCCTGAGTTTTTTTGCCAACTTTCCGGGTTTAACGTACTTGTAGTTGGTTTTGGGGGCGGGAGAATTTGTAGAATGGAATCTTTTGTGGATTTGGCTGAGATCATTCCTGTAAATTCTGCAGGCATCGCATCTTGTTGCTCCTCCCATCTCCCTGTCTGAACGTATTAAAAGAGGACAAGAGGAGTGACGGACTGTTGCGTTAGTTGGGAGATGGTGGATATACGCTGGTTTGCTCTGCAGGACAGATTCCGGAACCAAATACTCAGGATTTCCAAGACACACCTTGGCTTCAGCAACATTTTGCACTAAATTAGCAAGCGATTCTGTGGTTATGATGGAATCCAACGATTTCAGGCAGGGAGTATTGTTACAGGGACGTCCATGTATGTTAAGGGTCCACTGACCATTCTCCTTCACGCTCAAACACTTCGTTGTGCATCCCTCTTCATCTACCGATAACAGGAGAATTTTCCCACTTCTCTTAGTTGGCAGCAATCCATATTGTACTCCCAATTCAAGTCCCTTTGACAAGAGGTCAGGCTCTTCCCTTGCACTTTCACTCCTGCAAGGACACCTACAATCTTTGTGTGCTTCGAAGTTCGGAACTGTGATGGCAATTTGAGTCCCAAGCAGAGAACCATGTTTTTTCCTTGCCTTTAAATTCCATCTGTGAAGTTTGCGGTCGCAAAGTTCGCACACAAATTCTGGATGTATATCATCACTGTCATCCACAACATTGATGGAAAGAGCACGCTGTATCAAATTAGCCAGCTTTGACTTCGGTATACCTCGACGCTGGAAGCAGCTGCCACAAAGCCTGCACAAAGTTGCGATGAAAGTACGATGTACTGATGAAGGAGAGGTAGCCATGTCTGACCTGGAGTTGAAAGAATAAAACACAAATGACAATTACACAACTGATAATAAGAAAAAAATAAGAAGAATAATAATAATAATTAACCGCTTTCATTTTTACAATAATGAAAAAAGTAAGATTCTACTTAATAAAAAAAAAAATTAAAAAAATACATATAATAAAACTTCTAAACTAGAACCTAAATTTTGATAAAATAAATAATTCTAGTTCATTCTGAAAATATGTAAATCCACGTCCAAGTTACATTATGGAATCGGTACGGTAGCTAGCCCTACTATCTCAGAATTATACTATTTGTGGAATTTTCTTTCCTAAACATCTTCTGACCGAGGGGCAGGGGGAAATAAAAATTAATGTTAAACAGTGGCGGATCCAGGCGGGGCGCATGGGACACGCGCCCCCCCCCCTATAATTTAAAATCCGATTATTGACTGTATGGTAGGGGTTCATAAAGCTACGCGGTTCATAAATCTACGCACTGCAAAATACGCGCTAAAGTGAATGGGGCCAAAATATGCACTCGCATAATACAGGCGCCGTCATAGCAAAATAGCATTTCATTTCAAAGTTCAAAATTCCACCTTTTACAGCTAAACATAGAAGCAAGGTGCTAAAAAGGATGAAAATTTTGAAGAAAACACATAATTAAAAGTGTTAAATCAAATTTCAAAGTGAGTGCGTAGACTTATGAACCGTTCCTTTCTGACGGCAACGGAGAGGGATTCAATCTCACGGCGATTTTCGTAATTGCTGTTAGTTTTATTCCATGTTTTTTACACCAAGTTCATCCTCACAAAATGTACCAAAAGATGGTATACAAATAGTAATATGAAATATTACATTCTATGACTTCTAAATCGCCAAAAACTAACTTAAGTGCGTAGCTTTATGACCCCCCCCCCCTTTCATACATGTTAAAAATCCGAAAATTTCGGCGGCACCCCCCCCCCCCCCCCCCCTATTGGGGCTGGCGCCCCTATCCAGAAATCCTGTATGCGCCACTGTGTTAAATGTTGACAGGTCATGTTGTTGACAATTCCTCTAGAATCTACGATTAGTTTTTTCATCATGTTTATTTACATATTTGTTAAATTATAGACATAGGCTATCATAGGTTTTTATTTCACGCTAAAATAAAACATGTCAAACTCAAAGTGATTCAAAATCTGTTATTAAATTATTATATTATCAAATTGTAAGTTAGATGGCCTGAAATGAATTGGACTCCAAATTTCCCTCTAGACTGTAATGATGTCCAGTATAAAGAATGATAAAGTTTCAGTCACAGCTCGCTCACCAGTGACCATGGTGACAGCTTGACTCTCGTCTATTTTATTTTTTTAATTAATAAATCACGGGCCTAACTTAGGCCCTAACCACGTTAACTAGAAATTGAAACCTAACAGTTAGTAACAAGTTAGAAGACTTTCTAGAAAATTATAAAAATATGCTACGTGTGATTGTGAAATCCCACCGAATCAAACCAATGGGACTGAAATGAGTACAAAAACACTCCAAACGGTGACTCTGATGCGACGCATCAAAGATCGTAAATCGCCAAAACATGAAAAAATATCTTTATAAATTTGGTTTTTTTCACAAGAACACGCAAGAACACGCGGATGGGACCGATACCAGTTGAAAGATAAAACTCTCACCTTTAAAATAAGAAGTTCAACATAATGCGGGTACGATCGGAACAAATATTAATAAATTTCATAAACATGATATATATTCATAATTTTCAAGAGCATATTTACCTCGTATTTGGCCAATTTTGCTCCGATTTTGATGATTTAAACGCTGATTGTCTGAGATCGTAGTCGAAAAAGAAGATGCAATGTATTGCGCATGTGCACAGGAAAAGCCCATCGACTGCGCAGCCATATATTGTAGATATCGTACAATCTCTCTGAAATTCTTCCAAGATACTTCTTACATATGACGTCATTTTCGCGGCATGGAGCAAGGGACTTCAAAGCTTCGCTTATCGCTGTAGTTTACGAGCAAGCTGTCAAACTGCGAACCGCATTACATAATATTCGTGGCCAGCGGGCAGTGAAGGGCTATTTGTGGTCTGCTAGGACGATCAATTTCACTGGAACTTGATCTATTAATCCCCCCTCTGATAACATAAAATCGTGATTCGTCTCCTCTCCTCCCAACTCCCTGGTTCAAGATAACCATTTAAATGGTCTTCCCAAAGAAGCTCGATCTGTCTTTTATGTTCTGAAAAAAATGAGAAAATAAATATTTTCGTCACTGCTCTTCCGAAACTCATTTGTTTTGTGACAAAAAAAAGCCCTCTTCGTGCGCAAATTGCGCCCATGAACATCATCAGTAAAACAAAAAATGATCGAAAATCAAACTTTAGAATGTCAAGGCCTAATAAAATATATATGTTTGTTTCCGGTAACCCGACCGACCGAAAAAAAAACAAACAAACATGTGCGACCGTGTTAATTTTGTGGCAAGAGAACTAAAATAAAAGTCGATAATGTTCCGAAATAAATCCTTTATGAAATAAAGGCCGAGCGGGTATAAATTATTTAGTTATTATGGAATGATAACGTGCCGCTTTTTAGTAGCGGAAATTATTATTTATCGGAAGAACTTAAAGTCGATATAATGTTTCGAAATAAATCCTTCATGAAATAAAGTCGGAGCGGGTACAATTACGTAATTAATCATTTAGTTATGGGATGATGACGTCCCGTTTTTAGTAGCGAAAATGATTATTTATCTGAAGAACTTCAAGTCGATAATGTTCCGAAATAAATCCTTTATGAAATAAAGGCGGAGCGTGTACAATTGCAGAATAAATTATTTAGTTATGGAATGATAACGTGCCGTTTTTTAGTAGCGGAAATTATTATTTATTGGAAGAACTTAAAGTCGATATAATGTTTCGAAATAAATCCTACGTGAAATAAAGTCGGAGCGGGTACAATTATGTAATTAATCATTTAGTTATGGAATGATAACATCCCGTTTTTGGTAGCGAAAATGATTATCTGAAGAACTTTAAGTCGATATAATGTTTCGAAATAAATCCTTCATTAAATAAAGTCGGAGCGGGTAAAATTGCGTAATTAATCATTTAGTTATGGAATGATAACATCCCGTTTTTAGTAGCGAAAATGATTATTTATCTAAAGAACTTAAATTCAATAATGTTTCGAAATAATCCTTTATGAAAGAAAGGCGGAGCGGGTACAATTGCATAATAAATGAATTATCTAGTTATGGAATGATAACTTTCCATTTTTAGTAGCGGAAATTATTATTTATCTGAAGAACTTAAAGTCGATATAATGTTTCAAAATAAATCCTTCGTGAAATAAAGTCGGAGCGGGTACAATTACGTAATTAATCATTTAGGTATGGAATGATGACGTCCTGTTTTTTAGTAGCGAAAATGATTATTTATCTGAAGAACTTCAAGTCGATAATGTTCCGAAATAAATCCTTTTTTGAAATAAAGGCAAAGCGGCCTCAATTACGTAATTAATTATTTAGTAATCGAATAACAACGTCCCGTTTTTAGTAGCGAAAATGATTATTTATCTGAAGATGTTTCGAAATAAATCCTTCATGAAATAAAGATGGAGAGGGTACGATTGCGAAATCAATTATTTAGTTATTGAATGATTTACGTTCCGTTTTTAGTAGCGAAATTATTATTTATCTGAAGATGTTTCGAAATAAATCCTTTATATGAAATAAAGATGGAGAGGGTACGATTGCGAAATCAATTATTTAGTTATTGAATGATTTACGTCCCGTTTTTAGTAGCGAAATTATTATTTATCCGAAGAACTTAAAGTCGATAATGTTTCGAAATTACAATTAAAATTACGTAATTAATCATTTAGTTATGGAATGATGACTTCCCGTTTTTAGTAGCGAAAATGATTATTTATCTGACGAACTTCAAGTCGATAATGTTCCGAAATAAATCCTTTGTGAAATAAAGGCGGAGCGGGTACAATTACGTAAATAATTATTTAGTAATCGAATGACAACGTCCCGTTTTTAGTAACGAAAATGATTATTTATCTGAAGATGTTTCGAAATAAATCCTTCATATGAAATAAAGATGGAGAGGGTACGATTGCGAAATCCATTATTTAGTTATTGAATGATTTACGTCCCGTTTTTAGTAGCGAAATTATTATTTATCCGAAGAACTTAAAGTCGATAATGTTTCGAAATAAATCCTTTATGAAATAAAGGCGGAGCGGGTACAACTGCGAAATAAATTATTAAGTTATGGAATGGTAACATCCCGTTTTAAGTAGCGAAAATTATTATTTATTGGAATAACTTAAAGTCGATAATGTTTCGAAATATAAAGTACCAGAGAAACATTTATTTTGCAAGAAAAAAAACAACAACATTAGAATTCAAAATGTACAACTCTAATAAATTACATTCTAAATTAAACAGGTCAGTTTCAGTTTCATCTAAGCAAACTAACTTTGCGTCAATAAGAGCAAGGAAAATGTTGTCAATCCTTCTAGTCTAGTAGACCAAAAATGCGCGCGGCGGCTCCGCAAAGCGCCTGCAGTCCGTCTCCTCAGTCAACACTCTTAGCTTCGTCTAGCGGACGAGCGGCGGCTCGGCAATTCGTCCTGCCGACACATTGATTTTCGGATGAAGACGAACTTCGGGTGCGTCTAAAACACGGGAAATTGCGGGATTTTGTTGTCCGCTTCGGACAACGGGCGTGATGTTTCCCGTGAGCGGCACTGTATGCGCACGCCGCGCGTTATACACGCATTTCGCTGCATTGCTAGTGCGCTGACATTTTGTCCCCAAAATATCATGTTTCCAGCTTGGATACGTTCTTTTGCTTCGACTATTCTCATGCATATTCATTTTCCCCTGGGCAACTGTCGAATCAAAAATAGCTATTTCCGATTATACATCTAGGTTCAGTTAGTCAAGCTCGTTCCAAAAATGTATAATTTTGTCCATATTTATTGTTATCAAAATATTTGTAAATTGCTTTGAAAATGACCTTGTTGCGTATATTTTTAAGTTAAAAAATTAAGCTTTTGGTTTTGTTGCTATGGTGATAAAAAAGGAATTTTGGGGGGAATCTAATACATCTACATTTGTTTATTATCATTTTATCTTCAAATTGTTCATTTGGTGTTGTAAGTCTCCGTGGGCAGATTTTTTGCTAACGTCCTTCAAAGTTTCAGTACTTTGCTAGGATTTCTCCATCTTACAGACACCTGTCCGAACATTTGGATAAAATCATATGAACCTGAATGATAGCTCAAGTATGTGCGATTATTTTAAAAAAATCTGCCCAAGGAGACTTGCAACACCAAATGAACAATTTGAAGATAAAATGATAATAAAAAAATGTGGATGTATTAGATTCCCCCCAAAATTCCTTTTTTATCACCATAGCAACTAAACCAAAAGCTTAATTTTTTAGCTTAAAAATATACGCAACAAGGTCATTTTCAAAGCAATTTGCAAATATTTTGATAACAATAAATATGGACAAATTATATATTTTTGGAACGAGCTTGACTAACTGAACCTAGAGATACGATCGGAAATAACTACTTTTGATGCGACAGTTGCCCAGGGGATAATGAATATGCATGAGATGAGAAGAGAGAAAGAACGTTTTCACACTCGGAAATGTGAAATTTAAGTGCGCAAAATGGGGTAAAATGGCCGCGCGACTCTAGTACCAGCTGTGCGGATACGTGATAACCCTTATTACAGGTATATCTATATTCTTGTATCTCTTTTCCTCTTGCTTATACTCTCTTTAACCCTAAAAAGACTGGGGGGGGGGCCTCATTCAGCCCCCCCCCTCGACATTTTTCGCGATGACTTCGCAACGCAAAAAAAAAAAATGGCAGAGACTTCATGACTATTTTTTTTCAAGTCTTGCGCAACTTTTGAGACCAAATTTGCAATGCCCGGGTACGCGGTTCGGAAATTACGTAACATTTTGTAACCGTGCGTCAGACCCAAAGTAGCTCAATTACGTGATTTTGTGTACAAATCCAATACAAATTGTGTTTTCAGCCAAAATTCATAAATGTATTATTATTTTCTCTTTTACTGATAATTGAAATCAATTAATTTAAGGTTGTTTATGATTAAAATATAGTGTCACCAATGATTTCCATCGAAAAAACCATAAAAAACAAAAATGTCGAAAAACAAAGAAATACATAAGAAATTTTAAAAACAATAGAATACATAAAAAAAAAATTGATACAGAACATTTCAACAGAAGCCTACAAAGAGCCTGTAAACCAAAAATTAGCACTTTTAGAGCTGTATTTAATTAATTGGAGCAAATCTTAGATTTTATGCATAAATTAGCATAATTAATTAGTTATGAAATTTTCCGGAGAATATGACTCTTCAGTTTTGGAGAGAATGCTGTGGGTAATGCGCGTGCCAATTTTCAGCGCGATCGCGCACTCAACGGCCGAGATCTTAGGGGGGGGGGGCTGAATGAGCCCCCCCCCCCCCCCCCCCCCCCCAGTCTTTATGTGTGTCAAAAAAGCCCAGTCTTTTTAGGGTTAATACCATTGATTTTTTTTTACTCAATGCTATGTATTATTAATCTGTTTGCCTTTAACACTCAACCAGCCAGAAAGAAAGAAAGAAAGGAACCTCAATTACTGGTCTTTACATTTGCATTACACTGATATAATGCAATTGTAAAATTCCAACACATCTGCGCAGCTACATGTACAATTACTCCATTCAGCTTTCTCTCTTATCACACGCCATTTTTTGTGTCTTTTTGTGTCATTGGTTCTTTTGAAAAAATAATGCTTGGCTTACTTGATCACCCGTGAACAATGAAAGCTCAATTACCGGTCCTTTCATTCATATCAAATTGATATTAAATTTTTGTGAGCAAACAAACACCAAAGCACAAACAGTTTACAAGGATAAGGAAGTTAAAATCCAGGAAGTCAAGGTCAAGTTGTGATTCATGCAAAAATAGCCCATCATTTACATTTCACAACATCCGTGCAAAGTATATTTGGGCTATATACATGTATAATACTTCCTGAAATACCACTTTTGAGAACTGTTTTCATGAAAGTATGTAAACAAACAAGTTTTGATTTTGAGCTGAGCTGAGCTGTTTTGTGAGAATAGACGTTTGAATATTTTGTTTTAAAAAAAATGGCAATAATTATTGCTTCAAATTCTTTGTCCCACAAAATGGAAAGCCTTTACTTACACTGTACTGTATCACGTTCACATACACAGTACTATATCGTATTTAAATAACATATTTATGGTCTATTCAATGTCATCACACACTCCAGACAGTCAGATATTTACTGAAAATGATGCCCATTGTGTTATTTTAATGTCGATTGCACATCTCATGAAGCATGGATAATGCCAAAGATCCTCTGGCTGTGTAATCAATACATAGTGTTAATGATTGTAACTAACTAATAATATTTATGTCTTATATGGAAAGAGCTCAAATTAAATGGGAAAAGTATGGCTGTTTCATGTAGGGGAATTTATTAAAGGGAAAAAAGGGAAATGATTGGCATATATTAAGTTAGATTGGACTATGATTGGTGTGTTTATGTTTTTGTAAGTTTTTCCTGCTATTAGTCAACTGTAATTCAGCATTTTTTATTTTTTTTTGCAATATTTTACACTGTCGTTCACACCCTGACATGCATGTAAGTGCTTTAGCTCCTACATGTATCAAACTATATGATTGGTATCCCTGTTTCAATCACAGTGACGGGCAAGCCACATCCTGTACATGTACATGCATAGAGTGGTACATTCCCGTTTTAAAAGTAAATCGTCAAACTCTGAAATGGGATCCTTAATTTGAAATTTGGTTACAGGGCCTGCACTTGGGAGAAATATATTATATTTTGGAGACTTCTTTTAAAAAATGATAACCTTTCTCATTTAATAAGTAAACATAATAATACTTTATCATATTAACAAAATAATAAAGCTTAAGTGACATCATTGTCTTTATTTGTGATGCAGTCAACAACTATCATAATATCTAAGAAGTGTGCCAACCCCTAAAATGACCTGAACGAATTCTGCTTGGGGGACTTACTTTTTGGCTTGGGTTGAACCATGATAAGATGTTAAAATGATATGAACCCTGTTCTTTGTTATTATTGATTTGCTCATTTTTTTTCCTTTTTTTACAGGCTCAACATGATTGAAGGTGAAGGACACAGGAAGACCTGGCTTCCTACAATGTTTATGGCACATACATTATGTTCATTATCTAAAACTTCAATATAAAAACCAAACAGTTAAAAAGATATATACTCCTTTTTCACGTACAGGCAAGACAAGTACTGTCAATAAAGGACTGTGAGGATCTGGCTGTCAGTATGGCCCATCAACTCTTGCACTTTCTATAAATTATGGCTGGCAGAGCAGTCTCACCAAGAGAGTTTGGATTTAATAGGGCAACTGTGGAAGAATAAGGTTAGTACATGTACATTGTCATGTAATGCCAATAGTTGATATAGTTGAGGGGTTCATGATGTACAATATAAGCACATAATGCTACTCATTTTTTTATGGAAAAGGTTATCTGAAACGGTAAATTGCCAATTGGTCTAAACCCAATTTGACTTATGCCCATTTGGTCTCATCGCACTTGGTCTAATTCCATTTTGTCTACAACCAGTTAGTCTAATTACCTTTCAGTCTAATTGCCAATTCGCCTATTTACCATTTTGTCTGATTCTCATTCAGTTTAATGTCCAGTTTGTTTAATGTCCACTTGGTCTAACACTACTTGGTCACTTCCAGCAACAGTAGGTAATAGACCAAATATTCATTTTGGCATTAGACCAAAATGCAATTAGACCATTTGGATATTAG
Source organism: Paracentrotus lividus (assembly GCA_940671915.1). NCBI lineage: Eukaryota > Metazoa > Echinodermata > Echinoidea > Camarodonta > Echinidae > Paracentrotus > Paracentrotus lividus. The sequence goes on from CALNVZ010003433.1 coordinate 11,438,212, forward strand.
ACGCTTGGCAATTGGAGGGGCGGAGAGGGGGGAAGGGGCCGATGAGGCCCCCCTTCATATCTTGGTTGCCGATTGCACGAGCACCGCAAAAATTTGCACAATACTAGTTTGTGATGTAATCTACAAGACTGTATCATTAGTGTTTTTCAAAATGATGCTTTTTTATTTTATATTAATTAATTATGCTAATTTATGCATGAAATCAATTTTTTTTTTTTTTTTGCTCTAAATCATTACATAATGCTCCTAGAAAGCTTATTATGATTGTCTGTGAAAAAAAATCTGGTAATGAATTTATTAATTAGTAATTTATGTATTATATTGTTTTGGGAATATCTTATGTATTTCTGTTTTTTGGACTAATTTTTCATGTAACTTCTTTTGGAATGCTTTGGTTATTGATTATCTCTGAATATCACACCAATATCAACTAAAATAATGCCTGATAGCCATATTTTAGAAATGAAATGTGATTTTAGCATGAAAAGCCAATTCTCATATGTTTTGTACACAAATACAGAAAATCCCGGGTTTTTGAGTATACACTGCATTACATAATGTTGCACAACTTCCGAGCCGTAAGTATTAAAAGTTGTGTAAGATGTAAGAGAAAAAGGTCATACATGTACATGTGTGAAGCGCTAATTTTTTTTCAGCGACACAACCGCACAAAATGTTGAGGGGGCTGATAAGGCCCCCCCCCCCTCCTTGGCCCTTTTAGGGTTAACAAAAATAAATAAATGAAAATCATGTACGTACACATACATGTAGTAAATTGTTGTAATCAATGAAGTGTTTAATGAAATTGTCAATTTGTGGAACTTTGAGTTTTGTTTCGAGATTCTTTCCACAAAAAAAAAAAAATCTGAATGTAATGTCTGTAACACTGGAATTTACCATTACTTAAAATTGAAAATTACACATGTATGTGGAATATATCCAGATGGTAAACGGCTGTGTACATGTAGCACTCAGTTAGCACTAAGCTGCAAGTATGATCTAATGGATGACATCAATAATAATAACAATTGTGGAGGCTTGGGTGGACTTTAGGATGTATGCATAGAGCACATTTTAATAGTGCGTCTTTCTCTGACTTGAGATGTTAAACAAAAGAGGTATAACTGTATCCTCACACAGTATAGTAATCCATGAACAATGATGAAAGTGATCTGTCTCATTTCAATCATCGACATGTCACAACAGTTTATGGCATTTGACCGTTTGTAAACATTACATGACTTGGTTAGCCTTTGCTCAAGACATAAAGACTATAACATATGAAACATCAGACATCACCAATCATCACACAGATTATGATGGAATAAAAGTTTGAAATGTCTTCCCCCTCCCCAAATGTTTACATGTACATGTACTTTATATCTGATTATATTCTGCATCTAATCAATCCAGGGTTTTGCTGACTTTGTTATTTGTAGGTATTCCAATTTCTTCCAGTTATCATGTCATGCACTATAGTCTACTTTAAAAGTCCAATTATGTTTACTAAAACTATCATACAAAGGCTCAGAGCGAAAGGTCCCTTGTTTATTTCGCTCTGCTTTCTATTTACAAATCGCGAGAGTCATTCGCTGTGGTTTGCTTTATCTATTTACAAGTTCATCTGATTCCAGAAACTCAATGGTCCTGTCAGTTTTTTTTAATCCTGGAGCTTCGCGCTTCCATCAGACTGTTGTTTGATGAGCGTTGTCGTTGTCGTTTCGGTTATCATCTTTGTAGGTAATCGGATCTTTGATCGAGTATTCTCTCTCAGCTTATCCTCATCTTGGATCAGCTCTCAGATATAACTATCTATTCTATTGAGCATATTTAACCTTTTGCTCAAACTCTTATATTTCTCCTTTTCTTCCTCTTTTTTATTACAAGGAGATTATTTTCAATAATCCTTAGCCAAAACATCTTTATCCTTCAAATTAACTTTTGCTTTGACCTAATTTATTGATTATTTTGCAATTTATTTTGCTTCTCAAAGTTTATAACTTTTATTTCTTCTTTCTTAAGATAATAACTAATGCCTCATTTTTCACACATTTATTTTCTGCCATGCTCCAGTGCTCTCTGCTGTTACTGGGCAATTTGTTTTGACTTTTCCAGCTACCCATTTTCCATGCGATGCCAAACTACTGTAATTTGTTTTACTACCTTGTTTATACAACAAACTCATATTTTTCTTATCTGATTTGTTTTTCTTCTACAACATGAGCATTAAATTTATAACGTAAATTGTGACTTTACAGTCTTAGCAAGAAAGTTCTTTCTTTCAAATACAAACTTCCAGTTACAATTTGTTTACTACATGTACCTTAGCAAATGATTTCAGATATCACCAATCACCACACAGATTATGATGGAATAAAAGTTTGAAATGTCTTCCCCCTCCCCAAATGTTTACATGTACATGTACTTTTCTTTGTCTCCAAAAAAAATTATCATTTGTGTTTTAAACCTAGATTTCATGCTTGAATAATACAAAGTAAAACATTTCTGCACCCTGTTGCATAAAACTTCTAACCTGAGTTTTTTTCCGGTTAAAATCTGAAAACTCCGGTTAAAGTCCAAAAACTCCGGTTACAACATTTTTTACTGTTTTTTTCCATTGCATAAAAACATACCAGAGTTTTCAAAAGTATTAATGCAATAAATTTTTAGGGCGTTTTAAAACTCAGGTTGAATAACCTAAGAAATAGGTCTACATAAGCTGAGTTTTTTAACCCGAGAAAACTCGGGTTAGAAAAAAAGTTTTATGCAACACCACCCTGGCATCTTATCTACATATACATGTACATTGTACATATTATGTTTGCATCAATGCTTAATCTATGTATCTTGAAGAAAAGAGAGTTACACATAACTTAATCACAAATGGAAAAAAGAATGAAATAAGAAAAGAGTAGTTTACATTCTTTGCTTATCAATAAATATGAACAAGAAAGAGTGTTTCATATTCTTTGCAAATGGTAAACAATAATTTTGCCTTATTCACAATGTAAAGCACCTTTGTAGTATAATTTGAGCTAGGTTCACCATCTTAAATGAATAAAAGTCAAATTATGTAATTCATTTAGACCAGGGTTTAAATTTCAACACTGACTCTATTTAGAACAGTGAGCATCGTTAACCATGGTTAACATTTACATGTAGTTCCTCGTGAATACTGGACATTTGAACATACATGTACATGTACATGTAAAGTGGATCTCTCTATGGACTCTCTATGGTCCACGGCTTCATAACCCAAAGGTTTGCAATCAATCACAAAATGACAGCAGCCAATCAAGGTCATTGTTGTTCACCTTTTTTGGTTCTGACCAGTAACCAATTCGAAATGTTCTTTCAAATTTCCAATTGATCACAAATCTTTGTGTTACAAGCTGAATGGCTGTTACAGTCCTTAGAGGCAGCTTCATGTGAATTTATGCTCAAGTTTGTGGCACTTTGGAGAGAAAGAAAGTATACCGTAGTATAGACAATTATCACTTCTTATTAATTACATACTCATTAGAAATTTTAAAAAAAGCCAAGATCACACACTATATATATATACAGGTATGCAAATAGTAATAATCATAATAAGTACATATTGTATAGACCACATGACAAGCAAATAAAGAACTAATAAATGTTCATTGTAATTTGCCATTTTGTTATAAGTATGGGTGGCCAGTTTCTTTGCATTAGTGGTCGGGATCCTCTTTTGTTCAGTTTTGTTTCCAACTTTTGATATACAGCCCTGTTTATTCCACCCATCGCTTCATCCGGTAAAGCCATTAAATCTTACTTTCCCCAGCCCGATGGAGCCTGAAGCTGTCCACCATGAACAGCTTGTTTTGCTGTGGTCAAGAAATTTACCTTCAAGACAGGTACCCCATGTGCTTTTCACAAAGTCTGTGGTCAGCAAATTTTGATCCACTTCCCATGAAAGCTGAAGATTAACCGTTTGTAATATAAATTTTCAATTATCCCAAAGTCCTTATCTATCTGAATGCCTATCATAAATTTGATGACATCCTTTTTGTAAACTGGTTGAGTCAGAAAATGGATAAGCCAACTTTAACAAATCAGTACAGAAAAAATATAAATATTCTATTTATTGCCAGTAACAAATATTTTATCCAGGTACAAACTGGCGGCTGGCGGCCCCCTCCTCCCCCTGTGAGAATTAAAAAAAAAAAATGTATAGATGACTGACCAGACTAGAGCGACGTAACATTGCCCCCACATTATCACGGGAATAATGACGATGTACAGTGGTGTATAAAATGGCCAAAGGCTGAAAAATTAATGCCTCAATAACTCTTCTGAGACTAGGAATCACACATTGAATACAAGACTAAAGCAAAACCAACTAAAATTTTGCAAGAAATACTTCTACACAATGATGTTCAATGATGTGTGACCTGTGAATCATATTGAGTATCATTGGATGGTCCATGTACATTGGAAGGTCCATGTACATTGTATATGAAGACCTCTACTTTTTTACAATTTCATCCATGTTAATAAAATTCAAGGTGTTGACATGGACGAAAGTACCCTCCCAAAAAGTCTAACTTGTTTTGGCAGGGACTGAACATTCAATGCGTAAATACTCTTCTGATGAGACAAGGAATCACACATTGAATACAAGACTATTAAAATTGAATGAACTGCATAATGATTTTGCAAGAATACTTCCAGACAATGGTGTTCAATGATACGTAACCCTTGAGTCACAATGTCATTGGAAAGTATATATACATTTAATCTCCACTTTTACCCTACTGTTGTATCAATTTCATCCATGGTAATAACATATTCTGACCTCATAAGATTAGATTAAGTCAGGTTTCTTTCTGACGCAACCATTAAAGCAATCATTTTGAACAATCAAATACATGCACTATACATGTACATGTATGTTTGTTTTAAATCCAATCCAAAATTTTCATCATTTTTAACTAGGCAGGAAAATTTGTGATTCCATAATTTCAAAATTTTTATGTTTGTTAAAATATCCTTACTTGCATGTACATGTACATGCAAGTCTAATTTTGGGGGTATTATACCTGATTTCTTTAGTAACATAAACTACTTCTACAACACAAACAATCTAGAGTAGGAGTCATAATGAAATAAATCAAAACATTCTTGTTCATACCAGAATCTCAAGCATAGGAAATAAATACTACACACCAAAGGAATTTACAGAAAATTGCGTATTTGCTGAGAAAAGAGTAAAATAAGCATGATTTCAGTATCTGGACGGCCCGTCCAAGCGCATGCGTGATTAACACGGCCACGTGGAAAGTCTACGGGTATATCATGTGCGCGCGATTTGCACCGGATCTGTGTGTGTATGTTGTGCCGTGACTTGTGGCGATAAAGCGGTCTACTCCAAGTCTCAATTTGACCGACTGTTTCGATATTTTTTCAACATTTCTTCTAAAATCATCGAAACGTGAATATAATCTGGTGTAGGCATATGTATATGTTAATGGAACAATGTGAGGACATATCTTACAGATTTATCGAAAATTATTTTGGCTGTGAGAACTAAAGCTTGGCTTTAATGTTATTATATTATGATAGCCAGTATTACAATTCCTATTCAATCTAGAGATTAACAATTTCACATTATTTTCTTTGAAAGATAACAAGTCATGTACATATTTTTTTGTTACATGTACATGAGATAAAAACAATAATGTAGCTAGTGATATTCATAATTCAACCACTGCACAAAGCATAGAATATTCATTGTTGTGCAAAGAATGCTGTCAAAGTCAATAGCCAATATAAACATAATAAAAACTTTTTATAAGCCTCAAGGTGTTGAAATGGAAGAAGAAAGAAAAAAAACCCACAACATTGTACAGTCTGTGTCAAAAAAAATTGGTACAGTCGGAAAAAAAATTATTTAGGTGTGAAATATTTTCAGATGTGTGTATGTGGTACCAAAATAAAGCCAAAAGATTTTCCTTGCTGATGCGCTTTGTTCTGTATAATTTGCTTTCGTAAAACAAAAGTTATGCTAGAATTTTGTGCGACGAGAAACAAATCGAAATTGAGCACTTTATGGCCATTATGCAAAACTTATACACAAAGGCATGGGACGGCGTGCGAAAAATTGATTTTTCTTGATTGTAGAAAACTAATCATATTTCAAAAATTACAACACCAAATACGATGAAAAAAATTGCAGGTGAAAGTCTGATCTTCCTGCTTTATGAAAATACCAAACAATGGCAGGCTGTGATTAAACTTCATACTATAAAAAAATGTTTTCCACTTGTACCATTTTATTTGACACAGACTGTAGTTTTACAACTTTGAGTTACATGACTGTACTTTGCATGGCTGTACAGGAGGTTTTCTGGGATTTCAGCTGCCATATAATGGAGAATTATTTGGGAGTTGTGAATTGTGCTACAGTACTGTTCATATAAAAGTATCCACCCTGTTGAATTTACAGCATACATGTACAAACGAGACATACCTTGATAGCCACATGTCAGTCTCTTCATGACTAGGATAAACAAATGAGTGTGGAACGGATGGAGCACTGATCAGAGCCCATTTACATGTATATACCCAATCTTAATTTAAGTGTTTTGCCTGAACTGTTTGGCCTGTCTGCTCCCATCAAAATTTTAACTTTCCATGTCATCTACACTTTAGATGCAGTTTAACTGGAAAAGCGCTGTATTAGATGACATATATTATAATTATTATTACACTATTTGGCAGCTGAAAAAAGACATGGAAATTGTTAATGCCTCAATTGTCAAGAACCCTTATTGCATCATCAATATACTGTACATATTGCATAAAAATAAATCTCAGATAAATAAACATTTTTTTTTACTGTTGGCACTGATATGGAAAGACATGGCATTGTAGGCACCATTTTTTTGGCACCGTTTGTTCCTTCTCGTTCTGGTCGTCTCAATTTTTGAAGCCTCTCTTTTATAAACCAGAGTAAAGCACACTTTAGTTTTATCTCTCCTCTTTCATTTAAGACATTTACTGTTGCTTTGTCACTCTGCATACTATTATTTTATTCAGTCTCCAATCCCCGGTGCTTAGGAAACTGCCCTTTTGATCTCTGTCTATAAATAGATTTTTTAAATGATAAGTTTTCATTCATCATCATCATCATCATCATCCTCCTCCTCCTCCTCCTCATCATCATCTTGGCTGACCTCTGTTGTGTAGGGTAGATCTCTCTCTCTGCGATTATTCCGTAGGTAAGGTTCTGTAATTTCTATGAGATGGGCCACCATAACTCTGATGAGAAATTGCAGGACGAACATCATGAAAGGCCACACCAAAGAGTAATCCATTCTGTAGGGATATCAAATACAAACTATGAGTTAAGTGAAAGATATGGTGATGTACCTGTTCCTATATATGCCCCATAAAACCTGTCATGAAAACTTGGCATCTGTACATTGGTTGAGCCCTAATTGATATTTTGTTCCTTCTAGAAGGCAGTCATTCATAAAATTGGTAGAAGGAATACATTGTGTTTCATATCACCCTGTCACGTGCCAGTTGCAGAAGTATATTTCTAAACTGTGCAAGGATGTGCAAACTAGATGAAAAAGTGCCCGCCTGTTGATTTTAGAATGCTCTAAAAGTTCCAATAACAGAATATCAGATCTTTGTGCAGGGGTCATCCCGCAAGACCGACTTCCACGAGACTGACGGCCCATTAGTCCGACACTAGACAAAAAAGGCCTATTAGACCGACGCTAGCAAATAAAGACCCATAAGATCGACACTGGATCAAACAGACCAACGACACCGACACCACAATAATATGACCCACGAGACAGAAAATTCGCAAATAAGGCCCACGACACCAACGGTAGAGCAAAACAGCCCACGGAGACCGCGTTATATGAGTATACCCACGAGTCAGACGTTTCTTCAATTAGGCCATGAAAACGAAACAAGCAAATATCGGGGTATCATCAGGGCACGAGGCCATGCCCATCCCCCCCCCCTCCTTATCGGGTAGGCAAAGGGACATCTAAAAGGCAAACAAAGAGGGGGAGAAAAGAGGGAGGAGGAAATTACAAGGGGAAGTAACAAAAAAAGGGGGGGGAAGGCAACAGAGACTAGAAGCTAAGAACCATAAGGAGGCAGGTACGTAACAGGAGGTTGTAATGTTGTAATGACCCCCCCCCCCCCGGCGCGGATCAAGGTGGCCCGGCAGGCCTGGACCCCCCCTAAACAAAAACAAAATTAGGCTCCCAGTATAATTTATTTTTCCTAGCTCGCTATTAGCGCTCGCATATCAACATTCATAAAGAAATGATAAAGCACACACACACACACACACACACACACACACACATAATAAGTAAATAAATACAAGCCTTCATAGATTTTTACATCGTAAACATCTTAGCTTGATTAGGTCTAATATTTATTTTCCTCTTCTTCTTTTTCACAACCTCTGTCAACGTTGGGGGAGGGGGGGGGGGTAATAAAAAACTTTCCGAAATAGTTGGTACAAAAATTGAGCCCCCCCCTCCTGAAAATCTTCCAAAGCCTATGGATTTTTTTTGACCTGCCGTTGGTCACCTTCCTCCCTAGTTCTTTGATTTCATTATCTCTCTGTTGCCCTTCCACCCATTTATTTATTTATTTATTTATTTATTTATTTTTTGTCTCGACTTCTCGGCCCTTGCCATGTCTCTCTCTCCCTCTTCCACCCCTTTCTTGCCTTTTAGACGTCCCTTTTCTGACTCGTCGGTATACTTCATGTAAATGTCAGTCTCGTGGGCTGTTTTGCTCTACCGTCGGTGTCGTGGGCCTTCATTGCGAATTTTCTGTCTCGTGGGTCATATCGTTGTAGTGTCGGTTTCGTGGGCCTGTTTGATCTAGTGTCGGTCTAGTGGGCTGTCGGTCTCGTGGGCCTAAATTGTTTATAGTCGATCTCGTTGGCCTATTTACTTTACTGTCAGACTCGTGGGTCGTCGGTCTCGTGGGCCGTCGGTCTCGTGGGTGTCGGTCTTGTGGGCTGTACCCCTTTGTGCATGGGACTATGAGCAACCAAAGGGCATGATTGCTACATGTATGTGCCAGTGCAACCTCAATGGAGGTCTGCGCAATGAAGTTGATGTGTTCCACTCAGAAAAATCATCGTAATGTGTCAAACAGTTTTTGACATCTTTTTGAGCTACATGTACATGTATTTGTATTATAACAGCTGTCATTTGATATATGATTGCTGATTTTATCTGCATACTGTAGCACTGAGAAAGCAATTAAAATGCTTGTACATATTATTGCATTATGTTGCTGAACCCCCCAATTATACAAATACTTAATGCAACCACTATTATATTATACAAACACAAAGCTATTTCATATTCAAGGGTCATATATGGTCATATTGTTTTGTGTGTGATATAAATTGATATATTTTGATACACCTGCAGTTAAATGGAAATACGACAGAGATAACGAGCCACAATATTCTGGAGGGTAAATAAATATTATTGAATAGCAGTTGTAAAGTCTACTCACTTGTATAATCAGTGCAGCACAGCTCCGAAAGTACACACACCGTCCTGTACAAATTTTGATTAGCGATCGATGTTCAAAATTTTGTGTACGCTATATTTCTATTTATTGTAGCTGTAAGCTGAAATATGACCCAAATCTGATACTGTCGATGAACATCAATATTTCCCTTCACTGAATTGAGGATCGGTCAGGCATGACACAGCTTAAAAGTCTGCAATTTGCAGCTATTCTATGCTATTTTGAAGTAGTTGTCTGTCTTCGTGTGTTTAGCGATGACGGCTTTTTCACAACTGTGCAGACTCGAGAGGGCGCTACAATATATACACAAAAAAAAAAAGTAAGTTCCCCCCTAATCAAAATAATGTAACTTTTGAACGGGCTTGTTTTGAGCAGAATAATTTGGAGGGGGGTTTTCTACACTTATTGAGTACCTTCTGATGAAAAATGCCATCGATCCCCTGAGACATGCAAGAGTGATCAACGTTTAAAGCAAAATGATGGACATTTTCAAAAGTCACAAGGGTAATTTTTTGGTCTGTAAAGATAACAATTTTGTAAAATTTTCTTTTTAACTTGCTATGAATTGTTTTGGTGGTTTTATCATCCAAAATTTGACCATCCATAACCAATCCCGATACATTTCACTATAATTCATGGATGAGGGAGCACAATTGTAAGAATTAAGGTTCAGGCCTCTAAAATGGTAAAATCCAATAATTTTATTAAAAGTATTGCCATCAGATATTATCATTAACATCATCGATACATTTTGACAAATTTGCCTTTAATGTGTGTTTATTAGAAACTGTTTTATTTCATATTCACACATAAGTTAGTCGATGAGTGTATAAAAATAACTGCCAAATGATATTACTCAACACCTTTTTGTTAAAAAGTTCCAGCATGTTGATTTAGGGTTTATTTTTGCCTCAAAATTGTAAACAATGTCAATGGAGAGAAAATCAAAATTTCACCAAAATTGAAATTTGGCTTAATTTCATTGATAATTTTTTTTACAGAGAGTTTTTTCACGAAACTTGGCACACAACTTCATGGTGGTACTAATTAACAGGAATAAACGCTAAATTGAGAATCTGATAAGGCACGGAGTGGGGCCAAAGCTCTGAAATTTCTTCTTATTTGCATATTTTTAAACTATTTTCTGCTCACTGAAGCATAAAACACTGGAATTTTCGTGAAACTCAAATCAAATGAACTATCCAAGAAGGTCTATGACAATTATCCAAAGTAGGCTATTGAATTTTAGTCCACAAACGAAATAATGGCTTTTCAAGTATCACGTGTTCATTGAAGCATGGATTTTTGATAAAATGCTATAGGGCCATGCGTTTTGAACTTGCCCCCTTTTGTGTTACACCACCTAAATCTAAAAATCGTGAACCTATCAGGATCAAAGTGTCATAACTTTTGAAATATTAACTCTAACCCTACAAAAGTATACATTTTCTGAAAGGAAATGTCCTGTAGATTCCAAAAATTTCATCCACTACAATGTAGGGTGAGGTAGTAATATATTTTAATCAAAATATTGAATTTTTGGGGGCCCTAATATTTTTTTTATTGCAGCCCCCAATATTTTTTCTCCCTTTGATCCAGGTCTTAGTGTCTCACAATATTTGAATTGCTCTTGAAATTTCCTTTCAGAAAATATACAGTTATAATTTTTTTTTAATTTAATAAAAAAAAATTCTTAACCATAAAAGGGCCCAAATATTTTGGTCGCCCCCTCCTCAAGATCTCAGCCATGGTGGGTCCACTGTTTATAAAAATTTGAATGTAGGTGGGTTATCTTGTAATAAATAAGCTCATAAAGTTTCAGACCAGTATCTCAATCAATTTTTGAGTTATCTCCATTTATGTAATGTCGCCTCAAATACAGCAGGAACTGTAGTGAGTTACATTATGTACAATACACATGGGGAAATTGTCAATGGGGAAATTGTCATTTTTAACCACGCGCAGCGCGGCGATTTTCGGGGCTGCGCGTTACCAAATCGCTGGAACTTTATAAATGTGGTATCAAAAGATGCATGAGACTCTAAGCTATAAAGTCCTAAAAGCTCACAGCACAAAAATTAGGGGGAATTTTGAATTGCACGGCGCTACACTACAACACTGATATATTGTACTTCCGTGTCTTCATCAAGCCCGCTTCGCTTGTCCTCGAGGGACACTTTTCTCGAGGACAAGCACCCTAACTGTGAACGTAACTCGGGGAAACAAGCCGCGGTGTTTTTTATTATTGTTTTTTTTTCTTAAGGGGATACTCGGCCATCTTCGACGGACCAACCTATAAAATAATGCCCAAACCTGCATCTGGCATTCCGTGTAACATAACTATAGAAAGCTACGGTATTCGTTCAATCTCGCTATTCGGTATTCGCTATATTGCCATACGGACACGCCGGTTCACATAGCGGATCGCCCAAACTATACCGGCCTATTGGAAGTTGCATCCACGCCATGCGTGCAATGTACAACAAAAGGAATGTAGCGTTATACTCGGCCCACGAAAATCGAACTTGCCGATTTCCACCATAGGCCTACTATACGAAACGCAATTATACGACATTCCGAGAGTCCCCGTATGTGAACCAGTTTTTGGCAAATGAATGAATGAATGAATTGAATGAATTGAATTTATTTCAAAACCAAACATATCATACATGATTACAGTTCAAAATTACATTTACAGAGTTTTTGAATAACAACATTAGTGGTTTCTAGGACCCCAAGAGAAGCTAGGGCTTGTGAGAGGGGCCCACTTAAAATATAACATGAGATCTAATCGTTATATGCCATTTGTTCAACCAGTGAAGTCGCTTGTTCGATTTTCGGTATTCGCGTGCCCTCGCCGAAATACAGCCGAATACCCGAGCCGTTTAGCTCTATATGTGAACCTACGACTTAAGCGTATGTACATGGCACATATACTTCAGCACACGAACACGAGATGCACATGGGCATTCTTAATAATGCTCAATATTTTCAAAATCTGTTTTGATAAAAAATTTTGATAGAATTTCAATCATGATCATATAAAAGTGTTTGCAGAGGGTTTGTATTATATTTTTTAGTTGGCAATGCTACATTTTAAATGCCCTGCAAAAATAATATGGGCATATTGATATGAGTCATAAATACCTCAAACAAATATTTACCCTGGATTTATTGCGTTTTTAAAAAAGGAGAAAAAAAATAAATGAAAAATTAAGAGGGAAGGTTTAAAGAAAAAATCGACAAAAAAGTTGCGACGTTACTGAAAATTTAAAGTTTTGACTGTGTGACGTCACGTGCGAACAGCTCTACCATGTGCTGTGTATGTAAATTCTATTAAATGCTGTGTTTTCCATGCGTTTTTGAATAGAAGAAGGGGCCAATTTGATTAGAGCTTAGTTATATAAACATAGGTTTGATGACATAATCGATCGCACCGGTGAAATAATTATATATATTGACTAAACACATAAAAGAGCAAGCTCACACGTGACGTCATAGCAATAGAATCAAAATTTTAATATCATAACTTCGTTATTTCGGGGTCGATTTCTTCAAACCCTCACCATATTTTTCTTTTATTTTCTGAATTTATTAAAACCAATTTAAACCAAGGGATCCCTCAGCTAAAAAAAAAAAAAGACAGAAAAAAAACAGGAAAATAAAAGCATTAATTCATTATTGGGCCTTGTGCAATAAGTACGGTAAAAAACGTTCTAAAAATAAAATTTTCCAGGATCTGTGGATTTGTCAACAATTCGGCCTTTTGAAGGCTTCCGGCACACTCAGGAAGTTCCATGCATGAAACTACCATTGAGTTCCGATCGCATCCTTCTGTTCAGTGGTTCAAAAGTAGTCGATCTGATGTTTTCGTCAAAGATGGCAAGAAAGCGGTATAGCATGGTGGGGCTAACGGTGAATCAGGTGGCTCCGAGGGCATTTCACATGAAAGATGACTTCTCATTGATTATAGCACACTGTAAGCTCAGCGAATGCAGGATTTACCAGTGTCGGTTAACTCCATCAGCTTTTGAAGCTGTTACATCTGAAGTGAAGCTCACAGTTTTATGGTAATTTTACCTCTCTTTTTGAAGTTTTGATTTGATGACTAGTATACGTCAAGTGATGTGTATACAAAAAAAGAAGATCATTGACAGATTAGCAAACAAAACAAGGGAGGCTCATTTAATGCGATGAGTGAACAATTTCAATCAATTAAATATTGCAGCCATGTTAATTTCCATCTGAGGACCAGACATGATGATATTTAACCTAATACCCAGGTGCAGGAGATGAAGAATAAACCTAATAATTTAACAGAAAATTAAAATAAGCCTTCTACAATTGAAGAAAAACAATCAATTGTTTCATAAGGTCTGGGAAAATGATTGCACTTCCTCAATTTATTTCTTGGAAAATTTTGTTCACGACAAAATATTTTTTGTTATAATAAAATATTTTATTTGTGTTAGCAAAATAAAACCCCTTTGCAAAGTTAAAGCTGATTGAAGGTTAAAGTCCGTTATATGTTACTTTCGGACAACATATATCTTGTACTGTACAGCTAAATCGCGAACATTTATTCAAGCTTTATTAATTTCATAATCAACTTTGCTATCTCTGGATTTCGCACCCTCCTGTGCATTCGAAACATCATAACCATGATAACTTATGATATTTA
>CALNVZ010003433.1:11452475-11496299 GCA_940671915.1 Paracentrotus lividus
AATAAAATGTTGTGCAAACAATACAAATGTGTATGCTGTTGCTTGATTTTTCTCTTTCTGCATTCCTGCATTTTGCATAGTATAAGGCCTTAAAAAAATATATGTTTGTTTCCGGTAACCCGACCGACCTTAAAAAAACATGTGCGACCGTGTAAATTTTATGGCAAGAGAACTAAAATAAAATAGGAAAAAAGCGGGCCGATGAAGTTGCAAAATAAATTCTTTATTTATCAAGTGATAACAGGCCGTTTTTTGTACCGTAACTTCCTATTTATTTCTATTGATCGGAAGATTTCATCGCCAAAAACGTTTCAAAATAAAATCTTTATAAAAGAAAGACGGAGTGGATAATATTGCGGAGTTAAGTGTTTAGTTTTGGAATGATAACGGGCCGTTTTTAGTACCGAAAATTCTTATTTATCGGAAGAACTCATCGCCAAAAACTTTTCGAAATAAATTTTTTATGAAAGAAATACGGAGCGGATACAATTGTGGAATTAATTGTTTAGTTTTGGATTGATAACGGGCCGTTTTTAGAACTGAAACTTCTTATTTATCGGAAGAACTCATCGCCAAAAACGTTTCGAAATAAATTCTTTATGGAAAAAAAACGGAGCGGATACAATTGTGGAATTAATTGTTTAGTTTTGGATTGATAATGGGCCGTTTTTAGTACCGAAACTTCTTATTAATTTTTATCGGAAGAATTCACGCAAAAACGTTTCAAATAATAATATTATGAAGAAAAACGGAGCGGACACAATTTGAGAATTAATTGTTTAGTTTTGGATGATTAACGGGCCGTTTTTAGTTACCGAATTCTTTATTTATCGGATGAGAATCTCATCGCCAAAAACTTTTCGAAATAATTTTTATGAAAGAAAGACGAAGCGGACACAAATGTGTGGAATTAATGTTTAGTTTGGATTGATAACGGGCCGTTTTAGAACTGAAACTTCTTATTTATCGAAGAAACTCATCGCCAAAAACGTTTCGAAATAAATTCTTTATGGAAAAAAAAACGGTATGCAGGGGGATACAATTGTGGAATTAATTGTTTAGTTTTGGATTGATATGGGCCGTTTTTAGTACCAAACTTCTTATTAATTTTTATCGAAGAATTTCATCGCCCAAAAACGTTCAAGAAATAAATTATTTATGAAAGAAAAAGCGGGCGGAACAATGTGGAATTAATTGTTTAGTTTTGTGGATTGATAACGGGCCGTTTTTAGATACGAAATTCTTATTTATCGGAGAGAACTCATCGCAAAACGTTTAAAAATAATTTTATGAAAGAAAGACGGAGCGGACACAATGTGGAATTAATTGTTTAGTTTTGGATTGATACCGGGCCGTTTTTAGTACCGAAACTTCTTTTTTATCGGGAGAACTCATCGCCAAAAACGTTTCGAAATAATTTTTATGAAAGAAAGACGAAGCGGACACAAATGTGGAATTAATCGTTTAGTTCTGGATTGATAACGGGCCGTTTTTAGAACTGGAACTTCTTATATATTTATCGGAAGAATTCATCGCCAAAAACGTTTTTAGTACCGAAACTTCTTATTAATTTTTATCGGAAGAATTCATCGCCAAAAACGTTTCGATATAATTTTTTTATGAGAGAAAAGCGGAGCGGATACAATTGTGGAAATAATTGTTTAGTTTTGGATTGATAACGGGCCATTTTTAGAACCGAAACTTCTTATTTATCAGAAGAACTCATTGCCAAAAAACTTGCACTCTCATATCGCTATCGATAGCGAGGCGCGCGATAAATCGCGCGACCCCAAATGGATGAAGGCGCGCATGTAGCGCGCGATCGCTCTCGCGCGCCTTAAAATCCAGTCCCTGATTTTACCTCATGCTCATCCAACCGTGAAATTTAATGCAAAAGTTGTTTGATGTGTTAGATATTAAGTTCAGCAACCCTTCTGAACATATCTTTTGTTGAAAAGTATGAATTTGTTCCAATATTATAGGATTCAATTTATGAAACTACATGTACATGTACATGTAACCTTGTGACTTTTGAAAAGTGACATTTTTGCCTTTTGACTGTGCTCATTGAAGCATGTCAAACGAATTTCAGTGATATTCACTAAAATGGAAGCTGATAAAATTACCTACAAGCACATGTAATAAAATTCGTAAAATTCCTCTTGGTTAAAAAGTTATACCATTTTGATTAGGGGGAACTTACTTTTTTTGTTGTGTATACATGCAGA
Organism: Paracentrotus lividus; assembly: GCA_940671915.1. Classification (NCBI taxonomy): domain Eukaryota; kingdom Metazoa; phylum Echinodermata; class Echinoidea; order Camarodonta; family Echinidae; genus Paracentrotus; species Paracentrotus lividus. The sequence continues at coordinate 11,454,704 of CALNVZ010003433.1, forward strand.
AGGTATTAAATTTCAATGTATGCTGAAACGGGTTAGATACTCTTTATGAAAATGCTCACCCCCTTCTCAACATAAACAGTGTTAGTTTTCTTCATTCATATTGTGATAAATATTTGGTTTGGGTTTTTTTTTACTACATTGTATTTAATGCTAGCATAATCTTGTTTGCCTGTAATGTCACCAGGAATCTATAGTGGGGTTATTAATCAAATAAATCTCTTAAATTTTAACACTTATTTTTTGTTGATGGTTTTGTTATTGCTGTGTCTATTTTTTCTTATTCCTTTGATTCTGTATTTCATCTCCAGTTTTATTTTCATGTCTTTAAAAAAAATGACAATAACATAATATTCTTCTCCCTGGCCACCTCGGAGCCGTACCACGAAACCGTCATAAGTCTAAGTTCTTGGACAACCCATAGGGACATGTGTTGTAGAATTAACACGCGTTTCAATGGGTTGTCCAAGAACTTAGACTTATGACGGTTTCGTGGTAGGGCCTCCTGGCTCTCTACAATGTCTTTTCCTCTCTCTATTTCTTTCTTTCTTCCTTTCTTTCTCTCTCTCTCTCTCTCTATCTCTCTCTCTTACCCTGTCTTGCTGTCTCTCTCACTATCTTTTTCCCTCTAGATCTCTCTTTCTATCCATTACACATTGTTTTCATTGATCTTCCATAACCTATGTATTTTCTCTCTCTCTTTCTTATAGATTTTGATGGATGTTTGCTCACCCAAAATATATGTATTTATTTGTTAGGTTGTTTTTTTTTTTTCATATTGGAAAAGATTCCACTCTTTTTATAAGAGCCAATCCACCACAAATGATAAATACTCCCTTGTGTTTCTCCCTATAACAGATTTTTTATTTATTATTATTTTTTTTTTTATATTATTACCATTATTTCTTTTAAAGATTATAATTAAATTCAGCAAATTTGGAAATGGCTCATTGAAATTTGTAATAATTCAATTAAAAATAGTTTTATTTTCAAAATTGTTAAAATTACATAATGCATACATGATTTAAAAATCCATAATTGATGGAATTCTTTGAAACCAGCAGAAAGTAAAGCTTGAACCCGACACAGGATTCCATGACATCGCTCTGGCTGCAATTGCTCCCCAGTAAATTGAAATTTGTGCGAATGACTAACTTCAACCTTGGATTTACTACTATACTCTACCCTAAACCTAACATAAAACCCTATTGCAACCCTAAACTTAACCCTATTTTGTCATTGAAATAAAGGCCGGAGCAATTGTAGTGTCACCTTACATAGTTCCCTTTTTCATAAATATATAAATGGACAATGGTATACAATGATTATTATAATATACAATGATAGGTACAAGAAATACACTTTTTAATTGTCATCATAATGTTTCATTCTTTTTCACATTTTTAAAGAAATGACTCTTGTTTCCCAGTCAGCTTGTAATAATTCTAAAATCACTAATGAAATGCAATCTACCAAGGTTTCTCACTCCCCTAAAATCCATATGTACTTGTCATCTCATTATTCTAATTAATAAAATTATAAATTTCCCACATGACATGAATTTCTACATTTTACATTTAAATGAATAATACCTGTACTTGGGTTTTACTACAACCAAATGTAAAAGGGTTCATTGAAGTGTTAACTGAAAATGCACTACACATTATGTAAAACACGATTACAGTACGTTCTTCTTCTTTTTATATCTATTTTTAGAACCCTTTACAGGTAGAAGAAGATGTACCTGTACATTACTTGGAGCACCTTTGATTGTCCTATATCTTGGTGCTTTTACCTGGAGTTTTAGGTTATCAATTGGAAATATTTTGGAAGACATTTTTGGCATGGTGAAGTGAGCTACAGGTAAAGTCATTTTTGCTAAATATTCTATTTTATATCCCTTATCTAAGATTGTTTGCATTGAGAGTGTACACAAGGAGAAAAAGAATAGTTTAACTAAGAAAAACGTTTTCTCAAGAAATAGTTCGTTTTTCTTCATGACGTCACGCATAGTACATTTTTTCCCTAGGGAAAAACTGGACTAAACGTTTTCCGACCCCCCCCCCCCACCCTATTCACGAGTTGCGCAACGCAACGCAAGCGGTGCTACTCTGCTGCTTTTACCTGAATTCTCCACTGCATGCCACGGGAAACTTTCGGCGAGCTGCACTGACCAGGTGCGCTTACATAACAGACGATCGATTAGGCAAGACAAGTCTTTTCTCAACTTCTCTACGATCGGAACTATATAATTTGTTCATTAAAAAAATTAAAAGGAATGGTATTATAGTGGAAGGGATATAAAACAAATATACAATGACTCATTCTCAGAACAGGTTAAAACTATTCGCACTCAGGAACATCACATAGTACTATTCTCTCTCGGGCCGATGGCCCTCGAGAAAATAGTACTATGTGATGTTCCTTCGATGCGAATAGTTTAACCAGATCCTCGATTGTCATTGTATATTTGTATACTATCTCTCCTTTCAAAGATAAATTGATGATGCTAGTACTAGAAGTTCCTATGTTACATCAAATCAGTTTTGAGAAACAGAGGGTAAAAATGTAACACACAAACATCTAGTACTAGCATCTTCACTTATTTTACATATTCCGAAAGAGTAACTCATCCCGCATCTTTTGGTACCATTTTGTGTGGTATGTCTTTACGCTTGGATGAACATGACACATTGTTACATAAATGTAACAGAGGGCCAAAATGTAACATACGAACTTTTAGTACTAGCATCTTCAATTGTTCAACAGTGGAAGGAGGAAGTATTAGTTTCCAAAAGGCCAGGTTGTTTCAGCTGCAATTGTTAGATGCAAATTAAAGAATTATTTTTTCTTTTGTTTTTTGTTTACTTTATTTATTTTTATTGTGAATGATTCTACATCCATATTATTGATACATGTACCAAACATATCCTATACATTGTAAATGGAAAACCACTACTATTGGTTATGGTTAAAATGTGCTTCTTCGTCTTAACGAGAAATAATAAATGCATGAATATCCGTTTGTCTCTGGTATATACATGTTCTGATGAACCATGATTTTTCTCTTTCTCCAGCATCAGAATGAACAACTTTGGTATGGTGGAGTGCGATCGTTCTTCCCCAATGGCTACAGCTAGATGTCTCTGTCTGGGGTGTTGACCTCTACGTTAGTGGAAGGTCGTCTCGGAAGTCATCCCTTTGCAGTGGTTCTAGTGCTTCAGTGTCGGGTATGAGTATTGTATAGTATTGGTCCTCTCTTTCTTCTGTGTGTGGTCTATAGAGGAACAGGGAATGTTTACAATTGAAAAGAAGTCTACATGTAGATAAAAAAAAAATTAAAGTTATGGGATAAAAGGTTAGGAAATCTAATAGAGATGATTAAAAATTGATTTTCTTTCCTCACATACTATTTAGTTAGACCAGAAATAGCATGTTTTCATGAAATACTTGCATACCTGTACTGTCATTTAGTTAATAACGTCCTGAAGTTGTATGGCCAGTATGAAATAACTCACATTCAAATTAACAAAAAGTAACAATGAAAATATGCCAAATACATGTACTAACAAAACTTGTAAGTGGTCTTAAACTTTTAATAATAACGCTTCTGCATTTGTGCATATATAGGAAGCACCCTTTTGTATACTGCATGGCATGAATACTAATACCAAAAACACCTTCTGTCTAGTTTATAAATTCTATTGCCCAATGTCTGCAAACTTAGACTGATCCCAACCTTCCTTTCAAAAAGTTTCAATTTAGTGACCCTCACAATAACTTAAACTCATCTTCAATCTCGTACTGCTATAGCGCCCCCTTAAGGTGGATAATTTTTAGCCTAAATCTATGTCACATCATGGTTGCATAGTACCACTGTCTGTGAAAAGGGTTACACAAGGAACCAAGCAGAAATTGTTCTCTCTCTTTTATTAAAGATACCTATGGATATCCTCTTTTATGTACAAACAGATATCCAAACTTCTTCTTTATAAGGTCTTCTTTAAGTGGTCTTAAACTTTTAATAATAACGCTTCTGCATTTGTGCATATATAGGAAGCACCCTTTTGTATACTGCATGGCATGAATACTAATACCAAAAACACCTTCTGTCTAGTTTATAAATTCTATTGCCCAATGTCTGCAAACTTAGACTGATCCCAACCTTCCTTTCAAAAAGTTTCAATTTAGTGACCCTCACAATAACTTAAACTCATCTTCAATCTCGTACTGCTATAGCGCCCCCTTAAGGTGGATAATTTTTAGCCTAAATCTATGTCACATCATGGTTGCATAGTACCACTGTCTGTGAAAAGGGTTACACAAGGAACCAAGCAGAAATTGTTCTCTCTCTTTTATTAAAGATACCTATGGATATCCTCTTTTATGTACAAACAGATATCCAAACTTCTTCTTTATAAAAAGTGTCATCTATGTCTTTCGTGCTATAAAACCTAACTTTATCCAAACTAGATTGTTGTCCATTTGATCTTATATAGGCTGCTAACATATTAGCTCAAACCCCCCTCTAGTACACCTTTTATTTACCTGTCAATGTCTTGGTGTGTCAGATGCGTTGGCGGTGGTAGATGAAGCCAAGATGGATATTCACAACAAATATTTTGAGGACATTCATAAGATGTCGCAACCTCTTCCCTGAAACGAAGCATATCATTGGAAAAACGGTTCAAGTCTGCTCGATATTAAATTAGTTTTTAATCAAAACAGAAAATGAGATAAACCAATTCATATTTTGTCCAACATCTGTATAAAAGTAAAAGGAGTTGTAGATCTAAAACATTAATCGATCAAATGCAATTATTTTCTTTTTTAATAAATGCTTTTTACTCTAAGTTCCCCTCTCTCTAAATGCATCTTTTTGATCTACTTTTCAGTGTATCGGGATGTGTGGGAGTATATTGCCGTGTCTATCTTAAGAGGATTCTGATCATCATTAGTGAGACCATGGCTGACAGATGAATAGAGGATCATTATTTCTGACAGATCATGATACAAGGTTTCTAGCAAGGTTTGGATGAGTGACAATTGTTTATACCTGTTCCGTTTAAAAGGAGAAAGATTATAGTTTGATTCTTCAAATATGATTTGATTCAATTTATTGTACATTAAAGTTTGATTTCTTTTTGGTAGTTTTTATTTTAGGTCCCTCCCGTTTGGTCGTTATAGCGATATCTCCAGGACCATAGCAATATCTCCAGGACCACTTGAAATATGAACTTTCAAGCATGTGGATATAATAAAAATGTATTATTTATATTTCACCATAAGGAGACAATCTGATTTCAGAGAATATAGGTTAAAGGTCATATCTCTTAGAAATATGAAGTTATGGGCTTTTAGGGCAGAAGTGTAGGAGATGCAGTGTAATTATTTAAAAAAAAAAGAGAAGCAAACATTGCAGCTAGGAAGAAAACTATTTCATGCTGACTTATTTACTCAAGTTCTTTTCTATCATTTTCTCCGTTTTACCTTGCAGTGTTCCTGTGATGAACTGAAGATAGAAGACACAGCCAAGACAGGTCATCATGATCAAGATGTTGTGGACATTCATGCGGCGTCTGTGCATCGATAGTCAGACGAAGATCATCATCATGGCCGGTGGATGGACAGATGAATGTCAATCTTGCCAAAAGCCCCTCCAAATCATCCAGTAAGCTTTGGATTAGTGACTCCATGCTAAACCTGTTAAGAAATATGTTATAAGAATGTAATGATAATGATAATAATAGTTGCTATTTATATAGCACCTACAATATAAAACAGTCTCATCTTTAACCGCTTTACAATCCATTCTGAAAGATCAAGGAAGGGGGAAGTTAACCGGCCTGCATATCTCAATTTTTTAATGTACATTGTGTACATGTACCTTTATGTACTAGGTCAGGTAATCTACCAAAACATACATGTAGTACCCATTGTCCCTGTGCAGCAAGCAGTTTTTCAGCTCATCTGTTTCCTCTACATCAGCATCTATTTTCAGAGGTCTGCTTTACCAAAAAAAAATAAATAAATAAATAAATAAATAAATAAAAAATAAATAAAAATGGATTTATTTTTTTGCTTTTCAATTTCTTTGGGTCCGATCGAACGACCTTAGCCTACCCCTATAGCTAATACATGGTACTCTTGTTGAGGACCGAAAGCAGAAATATTTTGTACACCTGCCCCCCCCCCCCCCCCCCCCCTGATGCTTATAATTAGAATGATGATTTACAGCTGCTGTTAGAGTACAGGAATGCTCTGCGTATAGACCTGTTTGTTTCAGGAGTCTACAAAAACATGTTCGTGTTCATGTTCCAAATTTGGTATTTCAGGGGTATTTTATTGACAGATTTATGGAGAACACCATGTTCATAAGTATTCATACCCTAGGGGTACTCTGTCAAATTTATTACTTAATAACCACGATTTTCAAGTTTTTTTTCTCAAAATGACCACCTGATATAGTTCTTCCAAATGTCCAGAGCATTTCTTCGGGTCTTCTGTTGGGTTTGTCTGTGAAACCTCTGTAAAATCTTCAGGCTGACTCATGTTGCATGGTCTTTGAGCCATCATGTGAGTCTTCACATTTCCAGTGGGATTCTTGTCAGGTCTTCAAATTTTCTACCCCAGATCGTTCATTATGATCGTCCTTGATCCACTTCTTGGCCAAAGTGGCCGTTATGCGTTGAAACATTGTCATTTTTGCATGTCCAATGCTCTCCAAGTTAACCTATATAAAAACCTATATATCTTAACAAAATCGTCTTTATCAGGATGTCTCTTATTCTTAAGAGAATTCCAGTGCTACCAGCAAGGAAGAAAACCCATAATGGTTACATAGGAAGTCATGTGCTATACATGTAATCAGGACACAGTTCTTTAAGTTGAAGGCTTTGTCTTTATTTTCGCCAGAGTAAAAAAAGGTCCATCGTTGCCCTAAACTCTAACTTATTCTAATCAACTTATAAAATCATGGCCCGAAAATTGTAAACTTGGTTCAACTCAGCTCAAGAACTGCCCAAAAGTCCCCTGGTGGGTCTGACTGCAAAGCTTGGGTCTTTATGAGGCAGATCTCCTCTATGCAGTATTCGCTTTGCGATACCTTCATATCTGGCTGGTCAGTGGTTCCATGCTGTCCTTGGTTTTGCATTTTAGGTAGTTTAGGGCCTCAAGGGAGGGTTATTTAACAATTCAAGAAGAAACGTCAAACTTCTTACCATGCCCATTAAGGTTTTTCCAAAGAGTTTCACATGTGGCACTTCTTAAAGAAGCCTTTAAGTGCTGCATTAGTGATCAGAAAGTGTGGGTAGTGCCATTATTGTATTTCAGCAACATCGATATTAATGTTCTAAAGTGAAAAATCCAAAGTCCGGACAAGATAATACACCGGCGGTGGACTGTACCATACTGGAAGAAGAAGAAGAAGAAGAATCTCACGAGAAATGTGTCTGTGGAGCTGTAGACTCACATACGGTGATGGCTCGAAGACCATGCAACCTGAGTCACCCAGGGGACAAACCCCATAGAAGCCCTAAAGAAAGGCCCTGGATACTTGCAAACACTATTTTAGGTGGTTTCGAGAAAAAAACTTTACAATCGTGGGCATTAAGTGATGAATAGGACTGAGTACCCCTAGGGTATGAATACCTATGAACATGGTGTTTTCCATAAATCTGTCAATAAAATACCCCTGGAATACCAAATTTGTCGAAATTCCAAGTTTTCCTAATTGTTCAGTTGTTGGTAGCATACTAATCACCAGAAAGTTTGACGAAATGCATACAGTTAGCAGCACGACTCAAAAAACTTTTTAAATGACAGGGGTATGAATACTTATGAGCACAACTGTAGATGTATCCTCCCTTAGAAATAAAATTCCCAGGTACCCTAGTTTGCAACTACCTAGCTGGGAGAGGAACAATAGGTTGTATGTGTGTGGGCGGTCTTCTTCATTCATTATGAACTTTCCTTAATTTTTCTGGCCACCCAGTGACTCATGATTAGTCATAAGAAATTCAAACTATTTCAAGTATGCCAACTGGGAAAATTGCATGGTGTGCTTTTTGTTTTGATTGAAGCCTGGACCACAGAAATATTGATTGTGCTGTTTCCAGGTTACACGTGGGAGTGTATTGAAAAGAGGTAACCATACCCTTAGCATGCCACGAACACATTTTCGTGCAATTGTACTTCTTATCTACACAGTCATAATAATTCATTTCTCTTCAATGCTGGCAGTACAGAGTTTGTAAAACAGTAGTGAAGCTTGTATTCTTTCTGTGGAATAATTTCCAGTCATTCACACTAATCAATACTGTTTTCATATTATTTTAAAAATTAAAAAAGAAAATCTACTTTTTATCATTTTCACTTCAAATTAATGTGGCATGTTAAATGGTGGTCAAGATCTGAGAGGGAGGGGATGAATTAGCACCCCTCCCCCTGAGTTATGCATTTTCAAAATAAGCAGGGCTATATACAGGTAGTGTTTATAATATTAGTAAAGCCAACATTTGGGGATATTTTGAGATTTCCTGTGGGAGAAAAGGCCTTATTGTTTGTTTTCTCGTAGTAATGTACCATTTGGAGAGCTGTCAATTGACTGCCGATTCTCCCTGATTATCAGGGAAACTTGAACCTGATTTTCAGGGTGAATTGAATGATATTAGCGTCTACTTGTCTGTTATTTATACATTGATTACATCATTGGATTCTCTTTAAATTCTCTGGCAGCTGTGCCTGCATGTATATTGCTTAGTAAAATTACAATACCCAAGTTAAGATTCCTCTCCCTTTCATCTGTTGTTCTGTTCCCCTCTTTAGCTCACTTACTTTGGATCTCCTCTTTTGTGCCTTTGAATGATTAGGGCATACATTACACACCATACCATATACATATTTGAGTAGTTCTAGTTATTATACTCGGTGCTCTTTTCTGTCTAAACTCCCAGTGTTTTAGATCAGATGCTCAATCTGTATATAAAGTTGAGGCCCGAAGTTTACATACACCTAGGAAATTGAATGAAAATTGTACACTTGCCAAGCATCATAGAATTGACTGTATCTTCAAATATATCTGTGCTATAATGCCAAATATGGAATCAAACTAAAGAGTATATCATGCTCTTTCATCACACTGACATGTCATCAGAGGCTGAAGAATATTTAGATGTCATTTTTTCCAAAAAAAATCCTCATATTTAAGAGAAACTTGTAAAAGTCAAAACATGTCATATTTTTGCTTGTTATTTCTAAAAACAAACATTTTAGATTACACATTTTTTTATTTGGTGGTAACATATCATGATAGAAAAAGTAATATCAATCATAGATTTGACATTTATATATTCCTATGGAACGATGTTTTGAAATATAATCACTAAACAATATGTGATACGTCTTGTCGAAATGAGAGAGAAGTCGCAGATCAAAGATCCGAGTAAATCGACAAACTAATAAAAAACTCAAAATTTTGAGGAAATTTTTTTTTGTTGATTTTCTGGTTCTACCATGCTTCATCTTTGCTCTGTTAAAAAAATGAGTGAAAATGATAACGGGAAAGTGGTAAAAAAGCAGTTTTTCGGCGAGTGTTTTTTTTGGTCATAATTTTTTTTTTCCGGACATACAAGCGCACGTCCACGCTCATTTCCCCTCTCCGTTTAGGAAGTCAAACTTTGCAGACGTTTTTCTCTTGATTTTGATTTCCAAGAGCACAATTCTCCTCGCGTTCAGAGGCTAATATCTCCACTTCTATTTACTCTTTACAGTCGGGTTATATATCAAATTCAAGGCAATGAATCAGGGATCAATAATATCAAATAAAATGGATTTCAAAAATCGCGACTAGTCTCTCATTTCGACGTGACGCATCACATATAATTAATTTGGCCCAAATATTACTTTTTTCAACAATGAGAATTCCACTTAAGATATACTTGAGTCCTATTGGCATCCCATTTACACGAAAGAGCTTGATAAGCTCTTTTATTTGATACCTAATTTGTCATGATAGTACTAATATTTCTGAAGATACAGTAAATTATCTGATGTTGGCAGTTGCATAAATTTCATTGAATTTCTTAGTAGGTGTATGTAAACTTCTGGCCTCAACTGTATGTTTAAAAATTAAGTCAGAAAAATTCTTAGAACTGGGAGGAATTAGAACCTGCACCATCTACCACTATCCAGGAAGTGACTTTACCACATTGTCATCTCTTACCCCATCCTCCCAAAAAGCTTATTGAAATTCATAACCTTTGATGCTTAGGGGATTTTTTTTTCTTCAGAATGCAATTAAACCCATGATTTGTAAAGGGTGATCACTGTAACATTTTAAGGTAAAAAAAAAAAAAGAGCATATCTAACAAACACACAATTATTAAGTTTTCCAAAAGGAAAACTCAAACAGACACAAAAGATATTAATTAACATGACAAAATTTTTAAATACTTACTAAACTGGCAGAAACAAGGCACACACGATGTAACATTTAAGCTATCCTGGCAAGCTGATGATAGAAGTGGGAAATTTTCTTACACCTCTCTACTTTAGCAACCATGCATTAATGTCTTGTCTTTGGTCTGCGTGGCCCATTTGGGTCGACCTTAATTTGTGACTTGATGATTTTTGATTGGATAATATTGCTGTCAATCATATTCATGTCAGACCAATTGTGTGTCTTTGTTCAATGCTTCCATGCAATTCAGTTTTAGGGAAGAAGTTTCATATATATTGCTTTACTGGTTTACAATAGGAGAGGTGAAATTGTTGACTCTGGTAAGTATTGAAGTGTGTCATCTAACAAGGAAGAGATCATTGGGGTATAATTGCTTTATGAACCCAATCTACTTTGCACCCGAGGGAACAAATTAAAAAGAATTCAGTATCTAAAAGAATTTCTCTTTCTATTCAGATCGGGCGGTATACAGGGCGTCCCAGTAAAAAGTAAACCCAACTTTGAAAGCCTTACATGTATGTTAAAATTATATACATTTGTAACTTACATTGTAAGTGACATTAATTTGTATTTCATGTGAAAGAATAATTCATATTCTATTCAATGATGCCAAATTTGTACTTGTGCTATGACAGATGACTGAGCACTTGGGCTTTATGTAAAAGTTGGCTTGTACCAAGTTTGGGCAAAAGCCACCCCTGCATTTAAATAGTCCAAGTAACATTTCGCCCGTTATGAATGGACCCAGGAAGGCTTACCTCAAACAATGAAAGAATAGTCATAAAGCCAGAGTTGCTTCTGTCAAAATAAAACTTGGTACAAGCTGACTTTGACTAAGCTTTTTGAAAGCTCAACCATGGCTGTGCAGGTATAAGTTTGGTATCACTGGATAGAATATGAGTAACCCTTTTACATGAAATAAAAATTTAATGACACTCAAGCGATTCAATTCTAATATGAGGCTCTTAAGGTGGGGTTTACTTTTTTCTGGGACGCACTGTATATCCTATTTAACTTGGAGTACAATGTATTTATTGATGCAATCGCTTTTAACCCTAAAAGGACTGGGGGCGGATTCCGCCCCCCTGACGTTTCGCGTCAGATCTCCGTAACGCATAAAGCTGTTGACACGAGGAACTTTAGTCTACTTGAGGAACTTTTAAGACCAAATTTGCGATGTCCGGGTACGCGGTTCTTAAGTTAAGCAACATTTTGAACATGCTCGTCCGACTGAAAATTGCTCAAAACGTGATTTCGTGTACAAATCCAATACAAATGTATTTATTCATAAATGTATGATTATTTTTGCTTTTACTGCTTCAAATTGATTAGTTTTTGGTTCTTTGTGGTCGTGACAATTCTCATTGAAAAAACAATAGAAAAAAAAAAGTCGAAAAACAAAGAAATACATAACAAACTTAAAAAACAATGTAATACATAAGAAATGAAATTTGATACCGAATTTGTTTGAAATCCATTTCACCAGAATCTCACAAAGAGCTTATAAATAAAAAAATAGCAACTTTGGAGCATTATTTAATGAACTATATGAGCAATGTGTAAATTTATGCATAAATCAGCATAATTAATTAATACCGAATTTCGGAACATTTGATTCAATTCAATTCAATTCAATTCAATTCAAAAATGGTTTATTCATAAAAACATGTGTCGCAGCCAAAGGCTGAATAAAACATGTGTACAAGATATAACAGTTGACATCACAATAGTTCATATTATAAAATAAATTACTACTCATAATATAATAAATATCAATGAAGGAGACAAATTATAAGATAATTTTTAAACGTTAAGAAACATTATTATCACAAATGACAAATGGAACACAAATTGACAATGCAATTATGGAGATTACGTCCTAGGTGAGGCGCGTGGTGATTTTCGTAGCGATCGCGCGGTCGACAGCCGATATCTCAGGGGGGGCGGATTCCCTCCCCCCCAAAAAAAACAAAAAAAACAGGCCTTTTAGGGTTAATGGTTGAAAGCAGGATGTGATACTCTTTTATTCAAGTGTGACTGCCAACCTCAGTGAGCCCCTCAGCCCACACCTTCCTTGCTCAAATTCATTTCTCTTTGGCTTCTTTTTTCCCCCCTTTCTTTTTAAATAATTTCTTATACATGTACTTATTTGTTTGCGTTCATAGAAAGAATAAAAACAGGCAGCTGTAACATTTGACCTTCACAATTGCTTCAAAGAGAGATCTCCTAGGCTAATAGTCCATTAATCATTTTTTTATGACAAGTTAATGAGGCTAAATAGATCAATGCAATGTTATTAATTGTGAGGCGGAAATGAATTTACAAGTGATTACCTGTAGATTACTTTAATGCAGTGTTGAATTAGTGTTTGTACATTAATCATTTTATCTATCTTGCAATCATTGCTTGGGGCACTAATTCCTTTGCTCATATTTTCACCATGTTGATGGTTTTTATGCAAACATGCTACACGGGAAAGAAACATGAGGGGATATTATTAAAAAGGGACGTTCTTAAGAAGATATAGTGGCAAAAATTTCTTTTCAAATTCTCTTAAAGCACTATAACTACATGTATACATTGTAATTTTTTATTTTGTTAATTATTAAAAAATAATAATAATAAGCAAGTTTGTGCCTATTCTTTTCTCCCCAATCTGTGCTTTACCCCTGGGATGTCTCGTCAGTATGTTTACATAGCAGCATTCCTCCTCCACAAAATGGTTTCTGCATGTATCAAAAGTATTGTTATCAAACCGGTATCCAAAGTTGATTGTATACCCTCACCCTCCCCTAAGATAAAATAAAAGTCTCATGTACCATGTGATTGTATTTTGGCACCAAACAAAGAAAAGTAGGGGGAAGAAAGGGGTGGATAAAAAAATGACATGTCCTTCTATACCCTCCAATCCTGCACACACTTCTTTGAGCAACCAGCCATCAACCATGTACATGTACCTACCCTAAACTGATTATCCTTGAAGTATGTTGAGTCTTTGCCCCTCCTTAAAGTGTGGTGATTGTTGTTATTCAATAAGCCAATTATTTTTGTCCCATTATATCAATAGAATAATCATCCATTTGTTTAATGAAGGATTTAATTGGTAGGAAGAGGAGGGGGTCCCTGATTCTAGAATACCACGAGGAGTCCAAATATTAATTGATCATTGGTTAAGTTATAGGGAACACAAAAATATAATCCCCAATATGTATAAAAGCAATGAAAATATGAATTTGGTATTTAAAAAAAAAGATATCCCATTTGCCTTTACTTTTGTCTTTACAAAAGCTCAGAGCACCTCTTTTGTTCTATTTGTCCCTCTCTCCCTCTCTTTGCCCAGGGATGTGTTAGCTGGAATAGGAAACTCAAGCACAATACATTCGAACATCTTTAGGAATACAAAAGCATCCCAATCATTGACAAAGCATTCCACGGGCTTTGATGTTCAACGTGGCCTGCCAACAAACCCCGACACAAAATCAATGTTAAGTTAGAAAGAAATATTATTATTCCCATATTCCCAGCTCATCTATTTTGGATATTTAATTCTTTCATATAATTAAAGGCAAACTCCTCACCTTTACAATGATACCTTTCTTGAATCATAAATGTAGCTCATAACCGAATAAATTGCAAATGGAGGTGTCAGGTACAAAATACATTTTCCCCCCAAGTTTTTATCAAAGGATGAAAGACTGAGTGGATGCTGGCAAAGGAGTCACACATTATTGAATTTACTTCAACATGCATTTAATCTTCCTTTACACATCCAAATAAAGTATAGAAAATATCAATTCTATTGAAAACACAATTTATTTGAGGGTCTATTTCTAAAACAAACCCCGCAAAGATACAATAGATACAAACTCCTGATTTGTGACTTCACTGCAACATTCATTTAATTTTCCCTGCATACCAATTGTTTTAGAGACATCCATATAAAGTATAGAAAATATCAAATCTATTGAACACACAATTTATTTGGGGGTCTAATGTATTTCTAAAACAAACCCCACACAAATACAATAGATTATGAAAGATTTTTGTTATACTTACTAAGTATGGATCGAAAACTGGAAAACTAAGAGTATGTTGGGTGTAACATTTGTCCCAGTCCATGAGAGAAATGAGGAGATTAATTTCTGTATGTATGCTTTTATACATGTAGAGGCTATTTATTTATTTCCCATTTATCTTTGCTCTACATGTACCTGGAGGGTTGGCCTATTTATGTTCAATATGTAACTTAATAATTGGATAATGTTGATAGGTTTTTGTTCAGTGCGTGCAGTTTCACAGGTGAAAAGGTGAAACGTTTTGAATGTATACATTGTACTTTGGTGGTACATGTACATGTAGTTGCAGATGATAGTGGGTGTAGCTCTTTTAGAGTCCCTACCCCTCAAGGGATAGTTTTTTTTTTTTTTTATTTATTTATTTATTTTTAATTTCTTGCACATGTACATGTATATATTTGTTTGCATTCATAGAAATAAATTTGAACAGGCAGCTGGCAGTGACATGATATGTGACCTTCATTCTTGTGAAATGAAAAATTTGTTAGTCAGACTAATAGCTGATCAATCATTTTTATGACAAGTTAATGAGGCTAAATATATCAATGCGATGTTATTAGTTGTGAAGTGGAAATGAATCTACAAGTGATTACTTGTAGATCGCTTTAATAGAATGTTGAATTAGTGTTGGTACATTAATCATTTCATTTATTGCAAAATCATTTTTAGGGCACAAATTCCATTGCTTGTATTTTTCAACATATTGATGGCTTTTATGAAATTATGCCATTAGCAAAAAGACTTATGGGCTGAGGGGAAAGTTGGTTCTTTTTTCAATATGGGTATTCAAAAGGCATGTTCTGAGCAAGATATTTTGACAAAACTTAATTTCTCTGGCATTTTATAATACTCTACAGCTATACATGTACATATATGTGGTGTACAGTATATATTTCTGATATTAAAACATGTGTGCCTTTTTCCTTCCCTTTCCCCATACTTGCAATATCGTAATTTTCTCTTCATCATTGTTTACACAACAAGATTCCTCCACAGAGTACTTCTTTGGCGTCATTATTATTGTCGCACTAAAAATAATCCCCTTTTACTAAGTTAGTGTTTAAACATAATTACTTTTGGCACCATACAAAAGGAATTTATGGGAAAATGTTGGATAAATCACGTGTGACCCACATACACACACCCCATCTGCTTTCTTTGCTAACAGGTGGCACTGCACGGTCTGTACAATCAACCAATCAAAGTATTTGACTTAAACACGGTCAACCAACTCTAATTCTCTTTGTCATGCATCAGGCCTTTTGTTTTCCTACGTAGGCTGAAAGTGTGGTACATGTATTTGTCACTATTGTTTCAAATGAAAGCAACAAATGTAAATTACATACATGTATTATACTTATTGGAAATTATGTGTTTGCAAGCTGGGTAAAGGGGGGGGGGGCAGGGAGGAATGGAATTAGCAGAGAAAGATAAGTAGAGAAGCTCATTCAAATTTTTTTTTTAATTTCAACCTTTACAAGTGTATTTATTGATCTAAAATCATTTTACATTTGAAATTTTACATACATCATTTTATATCGAGAAATATAACGAATTAAACATATATATTTAGCTCTTTCGGCAAATTAAACAAAGAAGGTTTTCCTTTCTTCACAAAATGCACATTTATATCTAAACGTATCTTAACTTCCTTCAAAAAAATCCACCATAATTTGGTTTTCCTTTCATTTTTACCACTTTCATTTCTAAGAATTATCATTTTATAGATGCTCCAAAAGGCTATAGTGAGAATATCATCAATATCATTTTCTTTATGCATTTTCAGAAATATTTGTATATTGACGTTTATGTTAACATTATAAACTTTTCTTATCAATTCTACTAGCTTTCTAAAGAAAGGCTTATTCAATGGACATTCCAGGAATGCATGAATTAAATCTTCTCGACATTTACATAAATTACACAAATCAGAATTTTCTACTTTCCATACAAATAACATTCGCTCTGTTGGAATCAGATTGTAAAGAAATTTAAAATTGAATTGTTTTAATCTGTCAAATTCCTTTTAAAAACCTGATTCCAGTCTATGTTTATTTCGATAATATTTTCCCAATACGGGGGACATTTATGAGCAATTTCATTTTTAGTCAGAATTTGATAAAACACTTTACTTGACAACGTTTTTAGTTCTCTCTCTTTTTTACAAATAGTTGTATCTGGAATTGATAAAACATTACCTCGTTTCAGATTGTTTATCCAAACCTTTGGTATTGAGATTCTTAGTTTAAAATAATCAAAAAAGGCATTTGCTTTAGCATTTCTTTGTTCGATCGTATCTTGCAGTGTTGTTGTGGAAATGAAATATCTTTTAAATAGATAATATTACTTAGATACCATTCTTTATAGAAAAGAGGGTTATTATTATACGTAACATATTTATTATACCACAAGATCTATTGATCTGAATATAAGTCATACTGATTACATTTTTCTTTTATTTGTGACCATGCTTTCAAGATTTCTAGGTAGAAACTTGGCAATTTCCCTACAAAATGTTTTTCTATCATGTTTTGTCCAATTGTGCAGTTTAAAAGTAATTTCAAACCTCCTAATTGTTTGAAATATGTATTTGCAAAATCTTTCCAATAGCAATCAGATTCATCAAGTATTCTACTTAACCATTTCAATCTGAAACTTTATATTAAATTCTGAATTTCAATCATTTTTATGCCTCTGTCTGCAAAATTTCTGCTTATTATATTTCTTTTCACTTTATCAATTTTTGAATTCCATACATAGTTATATATAATTTTGTTAAGTCTTTTAATGATAGAATTTGGTACCGGACAGAACATTATTAAATGTATTATCTGACTTTACAAGTAATGTCTTAATTATGAGAACTCTTCCTATAATCGTGAGATTTCTTCAACGCCAATTATCTACTATTCTTTGGATTTTTTCTAATTTTGATTCCCAATTTAGTTCCACTACAGACTCTTTGTCGTTATCTATGTACACACCTAAATATTTTATACAATCATTTGTCCAGTGAAGACCATATTCATCGAAATTCCACTCCATTTTACTTGGGCTTAACCATTTTAACATTGTTTTATCTTTATTAATTACAGGGCCAGCTACATCTCCAAATTGCTCTAACTCTTGCATAATATATTTCATTGATGATTTTTCTCTGAAAAAAACTGATGTGTCATCAGCATATTGTAAAATTTTTAACTCTTTACAAGTAGCATTTTTATGCCTCTGCGACGAAGTCTCGCCGGAGGCATTATGTTTTCGGGTTGTCCGTCCGTACATACATCCGTCCCACTTTCGTTCTCACGATAACTTAAGAACCGTTTGACGGATCATCTTCATTCTTGGTACATGTATACATACTGAGGTGACAATGATCTGATTAGATTTTGGGGTCACAAGGTCAAAGAGGTCAATAAATAGGTGAAAATAGCTTGTTCTCACAATAACTCGAGAATCGTTTCACGGATTATCTTCATTCTTGGTACATGTGTGCATACTGGGGTGACAATGATCTGATTAGATTTTGGGGTCATGAGGTCAAAGGTCATAGAGGTCAATAAATAGGTGAAAATAGCTCGTTCCCACAATAACTCAAGAACCGTTTCACTAATCATCTTCATACTTGTTTAATGTGTGCATACTGGGGTAACAATAATCTGATAAGATTTTTGGGTCATAGAGTCAAAGGTCACAGAGGTCAATAAATAGGTGAAAATAGCTTGATTCTCACAATAACTCAAGAACAGTGTCACTTATCATCTTCATACTTGGTAAATGTATGCATACTGGGGTGACAATGATCTGATAAGATTTTTGGGTCATGAGGTCAAATGTCAAAGGTCACAGAGGTCAATAAATATGTGAAAATATCTTGTCTCATTATAACTCGAACTGTTTCATGGATCATCTTCATACTTTAAAGTACATGTGTGCATACTTGAGTGGCACTGATCTGATTAGATTGAGAATTTTTACAAGGTCAAAGGTCAAGATCAAAGACATATTTGTATACATGAACATGAAAAAAGAACAGATGAATGTTCCATATATTTCTGATCTGGCAATGGCGGAGGCATAAATTTCGACCGTGCGCGGTCGAGGATTCATCTAGTTTCCAAATTGAATTCCTTATTTTATTTTATTATTTTTTCTTATTTTATCTGCCATAATTTCAACACCCAAAACAAAACAACAAGGCTGATAAAGGGCATCCTTGTCTACTTCCTCTGCATAGTTTGAAATTGGCAGTTCTCCATCCATTCACTAAAACTGAGCTTTCGACATTTTCATACATTAGTTTTATCTAACATCGGAAATCTGCACCAAAGTTACAGTTGACCAAACTCTCTTTGATAAATTGAAACTCTATCATATCGAAGGCTTTTCTAAAATCAATTAGCATTAATGCACCTTCCAAATTATTTTGCTTTATATATTCAAAAACATCCTGAGTTAGTCTGATATTGAAACCACTTAATCTTTTTTTGGTGTAACCAACTTGGTTTTCGTGAATTATATTGGGTATCACTATATGTAGTCTATTTGCCAAGGCTGCCGCCATTATCTTGTAGTCGTAGTTTAATACAGTAATTGGTCTCCAGTTGTTCAAGCTCTCTGCTTCTCCTTTTTTGTGTATTAATGTGATAACGCCCTGCCTTTGTGTTTTAGACATGATGTTATTATTGAAGTTCTCATTCAAAGCGTGCACAAGCGTAAACTCTATTTCATTCCAAAATTCTTGATAAAATTCTTTTGAAAGTCCATCCAGCCCCGGGGTTTTATTTTTTGGCATATTAAAAGCAGCTGTTCGACATTCTTTAAAAGTTAATAATCCCTCACATGAGGCTTTCTCATTCTCGGTTAATTTATTTACCGTATTCCCATCAAAATAGTGTTTAATATTTTCTTTGGTTACTTTTTTACTTTTATATAGCTCTACATAGAATGTAACTACCTCTTGCTGAATATCAGTTCTTTTCACATGAATCTTATTACCTTTTCTTAATCTTCTAATATTTTTTTTCTCACCATTTTTCTTTTCTAGACTCATAAAATATTTTGTATTTCTTTCACCTTCCTCAAACCATTTTATTCGGGACCTAACACTTGCCCCTTTACATTCTTTTTTATGCCTCCGCCACCGAAGGTGGTGCCGGAGGCATCATGTTTTCGGGTTGTCCGTCCGTCCGTACGTCTGTACGTCCGTACGTCTGTACGTCCGTCCGTACGTCCGTCCGTACGTCCCGCTTGCTCGTTATCGCGATATCTCAAGAACCGCTTGAGATATCAACTTCAAACTTGAGGATAGTATGTACCACCATAGGAAGATGATCTGATTAGATTTTGGAGTATGTAGGTCAAAGGTCAAGGTCACTGAGGTCAAAAATAGTGAAATTCTATGTTTTGAGTTCGTTATCGCGATATCTCAAGAACCATTTGAGATATGATCTTCAAACTTGGGGATAGTATGTACCACTATAGGAAGATGATCTGATTAGATTTTGGAGTATGTAGATCAAAGGTCAAGGTCACGGAGGTCAAATAGTGAAATTCTATGTATTGAGTTTGTTATCGCGATATCTCAAGAATCATTTTCTGATTTTGAGATATGAGCTTCAAACTTGGGGATAGTATGTACCACTATAGGAAGATGATCTGATTAGATTTTGGAGTATGTAGGTCAAAGGTCAAGGTCACGGAGGTCAAATAGTGAAATTCTATGTATTGAGTTTGTTATCGCGATATCTCAAGAACCATTTGAGATATGAGCTTCAAACTAAGGTTGTAGTATGTACCGCAATAGGACGATGATCTGATATAGATTATGGATTATATAGGTCAAAGGTCAATGGTCACTGAGGTCAAGATGAGAAAAATCCATGTATTGAGTTTGTCATCGCGATATCTCGGAACCAATTAAGATATAAACTTCAAATTTAAGGGTAGTATCTATCACCAAGAGGAATATGGTCTGATTTAGGTTTGGGGTCACAAGTCAAAGGTCAAGGTAAAAAATGTCATTCTACAAAGCAAAATGAATAGATGAATGTGTGATATTTTTCTGATCTGGCAATGGCGGAGGCATATATTTCGACCGCCAGCGCGCGAGGATCATCTTGTTTATATATATCTCTAGTTCACATTTTACTCTTACATATTCTTTTTGGTATCATCATCAACATCTTCTTTGATATATAGTTTATCACTCAGATTCATACATGTTTTTTCTAAACTTCTCTTTAAATCCCATGTTTTCTTCTTTTTATCAGAACAATATTTTTGAGTGTATTCTCGACATTTAATTTTTAGGAATTTCCCATTTTTCAACAAAACTAAGGTTCATGTTTTCTGTCTTCCTAATTATATTTCTTACTTTTCTTTCGTAATCTTCATCCTTGAGAACCTGGGAATTCAGTTTCCAAATACCAGGTCCTTTTCTAACTTTACCTACCAATATAGCATTATGATCTCATCGAATTGTTGGACGTATATCAACTCGTTATTACTTTAGACTTAAGTCTGCTATTTACAAACCAATAATCTAGGCGCGAAGCCACATTTAAAGATACATTTCTCCATGTGAACTGTTGTTTCGAAGGATTCCTGTACCTCCATGTGTCACATAAATAAAAAATTTAGTCAGCTTTTTTAGGTTAACTGGTGTTTTTAATACTTATTCTTGTTTCTTTTACATCTTTTTTTTGAACACAGAATGGAATTAAAATCACCACCTACTATTAAATCATAACCTGTTTTTTTTTATTTGACTGCATCCATGTTGACAATCTTTTAAAGAAACGTTCTCTATATTTTTTTTCTGTAGGTGCATAAATATTTACAATAGGTGCATAAATATTTACAATACATAGTTTACATTCATCAATTTTAACATTTATCATAATTACAAACATGTACTCGTCCTTCCTGGTCGTGAAACACATTTTCAATTGATATCGGTAGGTCTTTCGCTATAAGGATAGCTACACCTCTCGAGTGATTCGATCCATTGCAAAAATAACACTGACCTTTCCATTCGTCTCTTATGATTTTCAGAATATTATCCGTCCAGTATGTTTCTTGAAGAAGCAATATATCACATCTTTGCTGCTTACACCATGTGAATACCATATCTCGTTTTTCTTTGTTTCTCAAATCTCAAACATTCACACTAATCAAGTTGCAATCATTGGTTTTAATCTTCATCAATTTGTGTTTTGTTTTGCTTTGTTTTGTTTTTGTTGTCTTTGTTTTTGTTTTTGTTTTTTGTTTTTTGTTTTTTTTACTAAAACATTATTTACATGGATCTCATTTCTTTTTCAATAGCTTTTTGGAGACCTTGCGTTTCCTTTTCTTGTCTTTGACTCACTTTGGTGATTCAGCAGAAAGCTCGGAGTGTTGCTCATGTGCTACATCTTCCGAGCTATTTTCTGACTCCACAGTAGAGTTATCATCATGTGAATTATCCTGCTCACTTTCAACTGTGGCCTTCAATTGCGTGCTCACGTAATTAGTGATTTTCACTTGTGATCTCTCTGTTGTCAATTTGTTTCGTTGGCGTGGTTGAACGAGGTTGGCTTGCGTTGGCATGGTGGTTGTGTCACTGTGTTGATCGCTACACACATTCCTCGCACTGCGTAGGAAATCGTCGATCGATGTTTGCGCTTTCTCTGTGGTGGTTAACGGCGTCGCGTTGCTATGCTGGGTGGAGGTTGTTTGAGGGGGCGTGGCACTCTGCTGATCGTGTGCTGGTTTGTGATCGTCCCGGGGCCTCTCGCGCTGGAGTTTTGGGGCGTCGTTCGCTTCTGGAAGGGTGGGAAGTCTTCCTCTTTGCAATCACGAGCAATGTGACCGGTTTTCTTGCATTGTTTACACAACACCTCATTGGTGCATTGCGATCTGTGATGTCCGGTTTCAAGACATTTCGAACAGGTTACTACTGATGACTTCGTTGAAAATTGTCACCTGTTAGGCAATCGGTTAGTTTACCATCTATTCGTAGACGCTGTAGTATGATTTTTCCTAACGTTTTGCATTTCATTTTTTCCAGCTCATCTGTGATCAAGGTATCACTAGCAGATAGGGGCACGTCTTTGACTAGAACACGGATTGTGTCTTCTCCATGAGCTGAGAAAGAGTTGGTGTCGTACACAGCCACTCCGAGCAGTGATAAGACTGATCCGTGATTTCTGACTAGCGATGTAAATTCTCCACAAACCACTGATTTGCTGAATTCCTTTGATTTCTGTTCGCGAAACTACTCGTGAGAGTGCTTTGTACATGAGTTCGCTGGTAAAGCTACGTTCACTGTCTTCAGGGATATCACGTTCCTTAACAAACACGGGTTTAAATGTTGATCTACCCTGTACCTCTTGTGTCGTGATGTCATCAAGTTTTTGTGCGTACGTGTCTCTAGCGTCTCCCGCCGCCATATTTGAAATGTCAGTGGGCATATTTTAGACACTTAAAATTAGGTTATTCCAGTCACTAGAATTCACAAAACTTTCACGTACCTTTCGTATAGTGTTCCAACTGTAAAATTTTCCAAAATAAGAAATTAAAAGTTCCAAATGTATTCCAAATGAAGTGTTTTTTCTCACTGCTATGTCGGTCGTAACCTTCACGAGATGAATAAAATAGCGCCCTCTCTCATTCAAATTTAATACTCTACTTGTGGAGATATTCGCGGTAAATTTATTTTCACAGATTTTGCGTGAAGATCGACAGAGACAAATTTAAAGACATGCAAATATACATTGTATGGGCATGCTTCCTAATGCAAGTTTTGAATGCCAGTGGTTTCAATCAGAGAAAAGGACCACACAATGGCCCGTATTCACAAAGGTGGCCTAAAGTTCAGCCTAGCTTAACCCTATTCAGACTGGCATTTTCAAGAGGAGATTTTGACTGGGGGGGGGGTCAATTTGACCCCCCCCTGAGATCTCGGCCGCGGATGGTCCGATTGCCGTGAAATTTTGCACGAACGTCGCTGCACATGTAAAGGGTGTCGCTGATATGTTTTTCTTGAAAAAAAATTTCACATATTTAATTTATGCTAATTTATGCATACTAACGTATGCAAATTAGATGTTTTTTTATTGAAATCGTTAATATTTCATTAATAAATATAGTTATGAAGCCCAAATTTTTTCTGAAAGTTGCTGAGTAGCAAAGACAACAGTATTGAATTGACAAATTCAGAAATTTCAAATTAATTCTTTTGTATTCTATTGTTTTATGAATTTCTTATGTATTCTATTGTTTTTATTTCTTATGTATTTCTTTGTTTTTGTAATTTTTTATGCTTGAGAAATGTATTTTGATCAATATAAAGACAAATTTAATTAATCAAAAGGCTCAGAAGACACAATTATCAGTGTTATAAAGCAATTTAGAAAAAAGCAGTATTTTGTACACAAACGCATGCAAAATGACGACTTTCGTTCAATTTTGGCCTGACATGCGATTACATAATGTTGCGTAATGCGACAACGGAGTGTCCGATTTTTTCGAACTTGGTGTCAAAAGTTGCGGGACACTTGAAAGAAAAAAGTCATAAAGCGCCGGGTTGCGATTCGCAGCGGTTGCGCGGCAGTCACGGATTTTGTACAGGGGGGGGGGTCAAATTGACCCCCCCCCCAGTCTGAATAGGGTTAAATCTGTGGTTTAAATATGGCTAGCGAAATGTTGCATGTTCCTTAGGAGTTTAGCAAATTCTGGAATTGTGTTTTAATTGTAAGGAAAACTTTTGTATGTTTCATTCCCAAGCAGTTTAAATGGCTTCACTACCAAAAATTCGGATAAATCGAACATCTACTATAATTTCAAGATTGTGTCCCATTTCGCTAGCCATACTTAAACCACAGATTCAAGCTAGGCTTAACTTTAGGCCACCTTTGTGAATCCGGGCCTCTAGCTTTGCGTGAACTTCAACTCATACAAACTTAGTGTTCGGTCCAGAATACGGGCCAGTGAGTTTAGTGTTCTGTAAACATTTAGATTTTGTTGTAGCTATAGGTAATTGCCTTGGTCCCAACACCTCATTATAAGCAGAGTGGACTGTATAAAGACAAGGCACTAAACTGACATACTTGATACACATTGGTTTACATGATACATGTAGTCATAGAGATCATTATTCTATTACAGAAAAGAGCCGCCTTTGAAGTTAGAAGAAAACAAATTGTTGCTCATCTGTATGTTATTATCTGTATATATTATTATAATTCTTACAGTAATAAGTACATGTAGTTATTTAATACTGAATTGCTATTTATGCTTGGTAAATGAAAATAACTAGTAGTGATTTTTTTTTAAAGAAATGACTTTTTATATTGAACAAGTTAATTTATGTGGCGTTATATAACTCCATTGTTGAAGGCATGTTATCAGGCAATAATGAACTCAAAGTTTTGACTCTTGCTATCTTTGTGGGAATTAATGTATGATACATGTAATTTCTATACCATTTTATCAGGAAGTGAAAATCTCATTCATGTAGTTTAGAATAATTTACATTGCTCTATTCTTGAGAGTGGTTTTTACAGACTGATATGGGTCAGGGGCAGTGGAAGACACATGTATATGTAGAAAAGAACGAAAAATTGAAAGAATCAACCCCCCTCAAACAATTAAATAAAAAAAATTAAAAAAGAAAGAAGCAAGAATGTCAATGACAATACACATACATGTATGTTTGATGATTTATATGCACTCTGTATGTCTGTTATATGGAATGTGCTTGTTGAACCATCCATGGAGTTCAAAGACATTGCTTTCTGGTTTGTAAAAAAAACATTTAAGAGAAAGATGAACATGGGATTTTCTAGTCCTTCGTTAGTTCATTGAGCAACATCTTTGATTCAACAAATCAATGATTTCAAGCATGCTTTTCACCTTTTTTATGCATGCTTTAAATTCATTTCAGATTGGTGTTGAGGTGAAATTTGCCGTAAGGCATTTCTGTCGGTCTTGATTTATACATTTGAAATATACACCAACCGTGGGATATGAATTTTTATAGTATCAACGCCCTTCTTTCATTTTCACTCTCGTGAAGTCCTCAATCCATGAAGTTAGCTTTCTCAATATACAGTTTCAAGGACAATTTTCTGTAACCCCTTTCATAATGTAGCAGTCAGACAATAACACATTTCATTGTCAAAAAACCATTGGATTTTTTTGTGTGCATCAGTAAATACCTCACCCATTTACAATGAAGCTTTTGAACACGCTTCTCATAGTTTTACTCAAGGTTTTATTTGGGTTTTTAACACTTTGAAAAACATTAATAAATAAACCAAGAACAAAGAACAAGAACAAGGTACAGGTGTACCTGAACCACAAATTCTCTTCCTAATATGTTGATAGCTTGAGATGGCATCATGGGTTCGGTATGATAGCAGGTTAGGTGAGACCACACTTGGCGTTTTCCTTGTAGTCATGAGCATACCCCATTCACAGTGGCCTCAACTTAAGTCGAAAGGGCGGGTAAAGCAAAGGTCACCGTGGATTGTATTTAAGGCAAGCATTATCAAATGTAGTCATGAGCTTATCCAGAAACCTGAGTTATGGAAGTGTTTTGATTCACCCACATATAGCCATATTCTTTGTTTGACAAGCAGCTCTTAACGGTTCCATGCTTTAAAGGAAATTGTATCAGGTTCAACATACCAAAATAATGGTATTTAAAACAGTGTATCAATACAAACATTCCTATGGTCTCTTCTCCTTACTTTAGTTATTAATTCTTTTTCCTCAAGATGTGCAAAATGTTGTACACATGATGCACCACGCCGTACACCGGGGTACCGTTGTAACCCGGGGTACAGCGTTGTGCAGCGCCCTCTCGTGTCCATTAGCATACAGTTATACAGTGTTTCACGCTGAGTATTATTTTCATGGTCGTATGATCGGTGCGACAATGATCACAAGGCCTGTTTTCCTTCTTTAATATTATCTAATGGCAATAATAGTACAAATTTAGCTTATTATAGTAACTACTCAAGAATTTATATATAATTTTGGACAGTTTGGTAACCCAGGAATCAGCGCTAAAAATAAAATAAATAATTCAACAGAACGGTGATTTATTTTTTGGTACCCCAGGGTACCAAAAAGTGAATCACATGTACAAGTATATCAGTATTAATTGTTATTAAAATAGCATAAAGCAGCAAACTCGTATTTACTTTTGTGTTGAATTGTGTTTAAATATTCTATATAATAAAAATAACTGACTGTTCATAAGAGATGGAGATTGTGAAATAGTATAAGGGAAGAGAGAGAAAGAAAAGGGGAGGGAAAGAGAGAGAGAGAGAGAGAGAGGAAAAGAGAGAGAGAGAGAGAGAGAGGAAAAGAGAGAGAGAGAGGGGAGAAGGAAAGAGAGCAACGGAGAAAGAAAAGGGAAAGGGAGCCAGTGGGAGGGGAGAGAGAGAGAGGAGGAAGACGAGAGAGAAGAGAGAGAGAGGAGAGAGAGAGAGAGGAGAGAGGAAAAGAGAGAGAGAGGGAGAGAAGGAAGAGGAGCAAACGGGAGAAAGAAAGGGGAAAGGGAGCCAGTGGGGAGGAGAGAGAGAGAGAGAGAGGAGGAGAGAGAGAGAGAAGAGAGAGAGAGAGAGAGAAGAGAGGAGCAAGGGAGAAAGAAAGGGAAAGGGAGGCCAGTGGGGAGGAGAGAGAGACGAGAGAGAGGAGAGAGAGAGAAAGAGAGAGAGAGAAGGAGAGAGGAGCAAACGGAGAAAGAAAGGGGGAAAGGGAGCCAGTGGGGAGGGAAGAGAGAGAGAGAGAGGAAAGAGAGAGAGAGAAGAAAGAGAGGAGAGAAGGAGAAAGGAGCAAAGGAGAAAGAAAGGGGAAAGGGAGCCAGTGTGGGAGGAGAAGAGAGAGAGAGAGAGGAAGAGAGAGAGAAAGAGAGAGAGAGAAGGAGAGAGGGAGCAAACGGAGAAAGAAAGGGGAAAGGGAGCCAGTGGGAGGGAGAGAGAGAGAGAGAGAAGAAAGAGAGAGAGAGAAAGAGAGAGAGAGAAGAGAGAGAGGAGCAAACGGGAGAAAGAAAGGGGAAAGGGAGCCAGTGGGGAGGGAGAGAGAGAGAGAGAAGACGAAGAAGAGAGAGAAAGAGAGAGGAGAGAAGGAGAGAGGAGCAACAGGAGGAAAGAAAGGGGGAAAGGGAGCCAGTGGGGAGGGAGAGAGAGAGAGGAGAAAGAGGTAAGGGGGAGAAAGATATACAATGTAGATAGAGGAAAGGAGGAAAAATGACAATCGCCACCTCAGTTGTCATGCAAGTAATTCCTAACCATTGACCAGACATGGTTCTAGGACACCTACCCCCTGGACAATTACCCCTGCAAAAATCTATCCCTAACTCTGCTCCTATCCCTATTTTTTTTAAAATTTATTTGTTTATTTATTTATTTTTTTTTGGGGGGGGGGGCAATTGTCCAGGAGGTAGTTGTCCTGATAGGGGGAGAAAAGTAAAGGAAGAGTTAGAGGGAGGGAATGCAAAGGGAAGACAAATGTATATGGTACTGGAGTTTGAAAGCATGATGTTAGAGAAAAGAAGAGAGAGACAGGAAGAGATGGTGAGAGAGATAAAGAACAGGAAAGTAGGAAGCGGGTAAATTTCTAGTTGGATGAACACAATGGATGCATACAATGTATAACCCTTCAAATACCAGACACATTATGATCTATTTTCATGGTCATAGCAACAATAATACATTCTGGGTCGTTCTTTTTCTTTCAATCATAAACAGTAATGTCATGATTAAGCCATTTTATTCCAAGTCGTGGGGTGAAAACGATGCCCCTGAAAACATGCCTTTGTATCCAGTATGAATGGAATTTATAATAATAGAAATCATTTCCATCATTTACTCTTGTTCTCCTTATTCTCTTTCTTTCGTTTCCAAAATGAATGCATCATACAATGTATATCCCTTTCTCTTCATTTTCCTTGCTCGGTCTCCCCTGCCCCCTCCCTCTGTGTACGAGTGTCTCTCTCTTTTTCTTTTCTTTTTTTTTTAATTTTTACAAACTTTTCATTTTCTATTCTCTTCCTTTTCTCTCTCATTTCACAATACTCTTTCTCTCCCTATTCCCACTATATCTATATCTCTCAGTCTTTCTCTCTCCTTGATTCCAAGTCATAAGGTCCTTTATAATATAGTCTTCTTTTATAATGAGCACTGATTAAATACTTCGTTCAAATGCTCCGTTCTCCATGTCCCGATTTTAAACATGTGCACATTATGTGTATGTGGTACATGTATTTGCTTGGTCCCGGTACCATGTAAACACAGAGATAAACTGTACTGACAATAAATGATCTAAAGCACAAATTTTCTGTTCAGCAAGACAAAATTTTTAATGCAGAAACCATTGACACAGCTTGAAACAAGCAAGAGTACACGTAATTACAATGCTACAACTTGCAAGTAAAACATTGAATGAACAGATGGGACACTAGACGTCCCGCATGTCTGTCACACACACACAGAGTCTGAAATACAAACCTAAAGACAGACATACATACATGTACATGAGGAGACACACTTCACATGCACATACACACATATGCAAATACAACCATGCTAAACCAATCGCTATCTTTGGTCTTTCATCACTTTCACTTTGCCCGTCTCTTCTATTTTCCTCTTCTCTTTTATCTCTCTCTCTCACTCTCTCTCATCTCTATCTCATATGCACACATAATATATTTTTCACACTTCACAAGCAAATTTAATATGGTCCATATATTACACACTGAATTGAGAATTACATAGCTTCATTCATTTCATCAGGAACTTTGTTTAAAATCTCCTTCTTTTGTTTCCTTCCACAAAATTTTTGTTTTCAGTTGAATTAACTTTTTGAAGGAACATTTTAAACGGGTTAAAACGTACGATACTATTGGTCAATCACCAAAGGAAAAAAAAAAATCATGTCTGAGGTAATGTATATACTGTATGCTTGATGTAAACTTCTATAGGAGAGAGTCTCCAACTTCTTTAAAGCTAACCACAAAATTTGTGATATTCAAGATGACATTCTGAAAAGTGCTCTTTGTAAATTCTGTTTCCATTCATAAAATTGAGCAAAAATCTGCATTAAATCCTCAAGCATAGAAGTGTGTTATACGATTGCACGTTTGTAAGAATATGTCACCATTGTTATAATAATCATGGAACAATGAAAAAAAAATTGCTGCATTCCAAAAGTCTGCAAAGGCTATCTCTCGAGTTATAATGTTACAGCCAATGGGTTATCATCACTTGGCTAATAAAACCTTGTACATGTATTTAAAAAATGTCAAATATCCAGGAGAGTGGATAAACATAGTGACCAATGCACCATTACATAATGGGATCGCCTTTCTATTGACACGCTACAGTGGCTTCATTTGTGGGGTAAGAGAGCTAGGATTTGGACAGGACATCACTTGAGTCATTACCTGGAGTTCGATACAGGTGATTTTCACCAAAATTTGAGTTACGAGGCTTTATCAGCCAATCGACATTATATCATTAAGATTTGCAAGTTGCATGTAAAGAAATGTACAGTCTACTCCCATTATAATGAACACAGATTGCAAGATTTCATTAGCACGAGGCAATTCGTATCTTTAGTGTCAAACATGTGCACATGTGTCTATGAGCCCATGTGTTTGTTTTAATAATGGGAGTGGACTGTATTTCATTCAATACCTAAATGTCGGTTAACATGTATTTACGCCTCTTATGGTATGAACGTTGAAGGTGCAAATGTAAGAATTGATGGACTAACTTCATGCACTTTAAAAAATTCTGGGTTTTAAACCTGAATTGAATGTATTCAGCCTGCATGAATACAGTCATTGAATCATGGCTAATTTGCAATAAACAGGGAGAGAGTCTTGTACATTTTAGCAGGAAAACATTTCTAAAACATGTACATCTGTGAGACAATGTGGCATCACAGAATCCACAAAATTTATGAGAATCCCACCAAAAGTATAATGGGAAGTACATGTATAATATATACAGATGAGAATGAGGGCTATTTACAGCAACATCTTTCACATTTACCTATACGACTTCCAGCGATGAAACGAGTTAAACGCTGAACCTTTGCACATATTTTCAAAACATTAAACAATGATACTTCTAAAAAGGTAGCTTAGATTAAACCTGAGAACAGAGGGTTATTTTTTTTCGTTACATTTTTTTTTTCTTTTTCATTCAGTTTACGTCTAGTTATGCACATATTACACACAGGAAAACATTGAAAAATATACATTTTGGAAAAAGATCTCTTCAATAAATAAGTGATAGGAATCGACGATTAAAATTTCTGAAATAAAACTAAATGTAATAAAATAACATTAAAATAAGAGAATTCATTCAAGCATTTCAGTTTTGGGCAGAAGGGAACCAAAGTCAACTGTCCTTTCTCTGCAAATTGTGACTTAAATTCATTCAGTATATTTACATTATTATACCATAAATTCTTGTTTAAGACGAACATTTCATAAATGAGCCAACTGAAAGGAAGAAATGACCAATGAGACACAATATTCATAACATGGTTTTTCATACTCAAAAGGGACAGTTCAACTCCTTGCCTTGAATAGATTAATATAAGGTGACCCAATAAAAAGGAGAATATCTTTCAAAGGTGAACAATTACTCCAAAATATTATTGTGATCATTAAGTTTGAATCAAACAACTTAAATTCATGATTAAAATTAATTTCATTAAAAAAACAAAACAATTTTTCCTTTGTAAACAACGGAACAACTAACCTTCGGTACAATTAGACTGCACCACTTATACACCACGGTCAAACAGAAACCAAGTTGTCATATGGGTGCCTACTGCATTAGGGGGTTTCAAATTGTGTCAACATGCCACCTGAACGAGGCCGAGTGTTAAAGAATGGAAGCTTTTGACAAATAATCATGATAAAAGTGGCTTCTTCTACATGATGCTCAAGCTCTTTCTAGTGCGACAGGCTGTATCAAGAACTTGAATTGCCTTGTCTCAGCCACACTATGGTGTGACCACTGATAAGATCAGTGGGCAGCACAGGTGAAGTAGCCATCATTTTTATAATTATTTGACAAATACTTCTATTCTTTACCTCTCAACCTCCTTCAGGCACACGAGTATGCAATTTAAAAACATCCTATTATCACATCCTGAACATTCAAAAGCCAATTTTCCACTTCCCATATTGCATCCAAAATAACAGGTTAAAAGAAACTTAACCCTTCTCACTCTTTAAGAATCTCTTAACCATCCTTCCACATTGTTAAATACACAACAAAACAAAAAAAAGGTTCTTGAAAAATACTTGCACATGGATTTTAAACAAAAACAAAAATAAAACATTGAAATATAATATTAAAAATGTATTAAATAAATAACCATAACAATGGGAGAAAATATCAATCTGTACAACTTGAAATAAAAATAGAATCGGGTGGGACAATTTTTAAACTGCTCAGTTTCATGAAGAAGGGCTAAAACATGCACATGAATGAAGACTCGTTCTGAAAAAAAAAAAACAAAGTTTAAAGTACCATATACACAAAAATACTTTAAATTTCTTCAAAACACAATTAAAATTTCAGAATGGAGCCAAGAGGCATCACAGTTCATTTAAAGACATTAATTGAATGTCTGGCTTCCACGACTGTACAAGCAATAGACCTTGAATTGTTCAAGGAAGAAACAAAGAACAATGAGTTTACTTAATAACATCGATATCATAGAGGTATTAACAAAACATTTGATAGAAATACTGAGATTCGGTTCACTGTGAGCACGATACCTTGATCACACCGCCACGCCAACCCAAAACCTACAAGATCTTATCCATTCAAGGTCTTGTATCAGTCTTGGAAGGTTATGTCAATGTGACCAAAGCATTACTCTTGGGTTTACACACACTTGCACAAAATGAAATAATTTGTAGTCTATACCTAGTCTATCTGACTAAAAAGGACGTAGTCGTCTACACCCATTCTACCATGAGGTCTATCCCGTGCATCTTTATCACATCTTCAAAAAGTTAACTTTTTTTCCGGAATGGAGCCATTCATCGATTTACATAAACATCTAACCATACTCTATCATCACCGCATGATACTGTTCCCGAGTGGTTGAGCTGACTGGGTCCGGATGAGTTGTCGTCAGCGACTGGCTAGCCCCAACCAACTCCTGAGGAGACGTCGTCAGTGATTTGAAGAGACCGTGGTGGTGGAAGGTGAGGAAGCGGAGGAGGAAGAGGAATGCTCAAAGAGACTTGGTGAGAGCGTTGCCGACAGACGCACCCATAGGTCATGCTTACAACGCGGAAGCCGCCTTAGCGACTGAATGAAGTCCTTAAACTGTGCTTGTCCACCCGCCTGCATGGAGAACGCCTTCTGCGCACTCTGGACTACGCTGATGAAGTCGTCATATTCCGGCGGCGTGATGTGGTACATGCGTTGATGGATACATTGAATGTACATCTGCACACACTTCTGTACTATCGGACTAAGGATGGGCGATCGTAGATTGGCCTGCACCGACGTGTGGTTCATAGATGCTAGGTAGTGTGCAGCCTCCCATGTTATTGTGTGTAGTACAAACGGACTCACAACCACGCTTAGTACACATGCGCAGAACTGTTGAACATAACTTACACCTGTGGGTGGGGGGAAAAAAAAACACATTATAATTGTAAGTTTTTTAAAGTGCATATAAATGTATGTAAGGAACATCAAAGAGTTTGGGATTATAAAATTGCTCACTGAGGAGTAGGATAAAGTTAAGTTCAAGTTAAACTTTGCTCAAAACAGTATAATTTGAAGAAACAAAGTTTTTAGATTGTGACAGGGTCATTAACCTTGTCTTCCAGCAGATTGATAACAATATACGATAAAGGTCCTCACTGAATCATCATAAATTATTGTAAGTTCCTATCAAAATCCAATAGATATTACAGAGGAAGCTTGAAATTTTTGGCAAACGAGTCAACTTACCTAAGCGTTTAGCAATCTCCATAAGCCACTTGATGTCTTCACCGTATGGAGGATTTGGTGAGAACCTTGACTGTGTCCTCTCATCATGGACTCTCCTAGCCAATGTATCAATGCCCAACATGCCTACCCTGTAGGTAGCATGCAGATAAAACAGTCCTGGATGCTGCTGTGGGGCTATGGGTTGCGCTATGTTAGGCATAGGTTGCACAGGGTGCTGCGGGGGGTGTTGGTGCTGCTGTTGCTGCTGAGGAATCATGTTAGGTCGGGCATGGATGATCGTGGGAGGCATCGGGTACTGGATGATCGGTCTCTGTGCCATGGCCTGTCCGGGTGGTAGCTGCATGACCTGCGTGGGCTGGAAGGCCGTGCGGGGTACGGTCACGGCCATCCCGGGGATCGCGACGTTGGCGTTGTACGGACATGTACCGTGGTACTGGTGATGAGGAAGCCATTGCATGTTGTGAGGGTCTTGCTGCATTGGTGGCCGATGCTGCAGGCGGTGGTCCCCCATGGGCATCCCGTGAGGTGCGTTACCAAACTGGTGCCTGGCCATGTAAGGATCAACAGCAACATACTCCTGGTATTCTGGATGGTGGTAGACGACAGGAACCGCATGAGGTTGTGACAATCCATATGGTAGACCTACCACACGCTGCTGCTGCATGATGCCTCTGACAGGTGCGTTCACAAACGGAACAACGGGTCCGATCTCCTCCCCAGTACCCTCATCAGCTGCGACCGCCTTATCTTCATCAGAGTCATGCTGGTGGTGATGATGGTGCTGATGCCTTTGGTTGCTATGGTTACCTTGTCCTGTGGAGTTATCATGAAGCCACTCCCACTGCTTTGCGACGTTAAACAGGACTTCAGGGTAGACATCACCACCTTTTGCTGCACTCTCAACGGCTACACAGGCTTTCTGCAGCATCATGATGTCTTGTTCTTTGCACTGAGAAGGAAATAAAAATAGAACTTTCATGATGAATGAAATTTATCCCTTCTTGTTTTGCACACATCATGCCTCTTTGTGCTTCAAAAGCAATTTGCGTAATACTGTCCTAGCTTTTTTAAAAATGACTAAGTCTATAGTTATAACCAGCTTTCAAAACTTTCAAGAAAAAGCTCAATACAGAAAAAATGTATTGCACAGGATATAAATCCTGAATTATTATTGTATTCCGATGCTAACCTGACACTTTGCTTTCAAAAAAATATTGTATATTAAACTTGATATAAATGCTGAATAATCATTGTATTCCAATGCTAACCTGCATGAGAGCCCTGTTCACATCCGTCGGGTTCAGGGCATGAGCATGGCTGAGACATGACAAAGCCAGCTGGGCCGCTGCACGCACCATGTTGGGGTCACGTCCTCTAGATGCCCTGTCAGCCAATGAGGCGGCTTCTGTTGGGGTCAGGTGACCCTCCCATGTCTCAACTAGGAGGTTGATTGCTGCACTGCCGATCTCCATTGCTTGGCCTGGACATAAGGGAGAGGTGTGTACAAAAAGGGGATGTAAGCAAACTTTATTCACAATAATAATTACTTGAATAGTTTGAACAATTTATCTTGAACAATTTCTATATAATGCATTTATGATATATATACAACTCTACATTTCACAAATTAAAGACACTAAATAAAACTTTAGATATTCAGGTAAACTTCCATCTTAAGAATACAGCATTGATATCAAATTTCCTTGGTTCTTTAATGATGGTACTATGACATTTGCTCAAATTCCTTACACAAATCGAAAGGCTTAAACCCTTACCTGAAACCTAGCATAAAACCCTATT
The DNA here is from genome assembly GCA_940671915.1 of Paracentrotus lividus. Lineage (NCBI taxonomy): Eukaryota > Metazoa > Echinodermata > Echinoidea > Camarodonta > Echinidae > Paracentrotus > Paracentrotus lividus. The sequence goes on from CALNVZ010003433.1 coordinate 11,490,031, forward strand.
GCAACCCTAACCCTACATCTTGGACAAAATTGTCACCAGAGTATTCACTGGTTCCCCATAATGTTAGCAAAACATGAACTGTTCCATAATATTGAAAAGGGAAAGTATTCTACAAGGGAAATAATCAGATCAAATTCAATGCATACTCAAAATATGTACAGCTAAGTTTCTGTCAGCAATTACGGACTAAAACAAAACCAGAGGAACCATAAAGCTGTCATAAAATGTGATAAAGGAAAACAAGATAAAAACCCGAGACAAACTTTACCAGTAATCCAGGATACATGTGAGGAATACGTCCTGGAGAGCCAGTTTGGTGTGACGGCATTGTGGAGTCTCAACGCATACAGCCCAATCTCAAACGCACACAGATGCAGACCTCGGTGCGGGCCGGAGTGGTTCGAATTCGTACACTCCTGGGTGAAGAGCGCCGTGCTGCTAGAACCGCCTGCTCTGGTCAGGACCGTCTTGGCCAGTTCAAAGAAGAAGTGAGCGGAGGCCTCGCTGGGTTGGTTGGGAACGGTCGGGCAGTTGTCGTTGCGACCTCCCTTGCGACCCCTTCTGCAGGAAATGTACAGGATAGAGGGAAGAACGGTGTTTAGCATCAAATAGTATGGCTTATATCTTAATGAAATTAGCACTTTCATCGTAGAGGATATCACGTCTGTGCCCTGTAACACAAAGACTTAAGATGGATAAGAAGTTGCAATCGATTTCATCTCGGTAACCTCATCATGGACAGGGTGCCCCGAAGATGTTCTTAATCCTAACCCTAGCCCTAACCTTGATCATATCCTAATCCTAAACCATGACTGTACCTGCACTCCAAAAGAGGCAACCAAGGTAAAATCAATTGTAACTTTTTATCATTTGTACGTGTTTGTGTTACAAGGCAGTTTTAACTCAATACCAATGTATAACTGTATTTACATACATGTAATGGCTAAATATCTGACCGACACATATTGATGAATATACACTACTTAGACAATGCCTTTTCTACTGTAATACTGTACACCTCTTTGACTCACCCTTACAAGACCAGAGATTTGACTAGATATTTAATGGCATTTATTGACCACTATTGAGAGGTTCATAATCTAGGCTTGCCTGTGCTCTACAAGTCTTGATAAATAGGAATACCTTGCCCTAGACTATTTGAATATCAACAATCTGACCTCTAACGACCTGACCTCACCTATATTGACCTCTTGAGAGGTACATTATCTAGACTCACCTGTTAGCCTTGTTTTCATTTAGATTCTCTGGTACTACGGGTATACTGACAGGTTTTGCATGCATCAGTGACACAGATATACCTTGCCTGATAACCTTTGACCTGACCTGACCTGACCTCTTGAGAGGTACATTATCTAGACTCACCTGTTAGCCTTGCCTGCTGCTATACAAGCCTTGTTTTCATTTAGATTCTCTGGTGCTACGGGTATACTGACAGGGTTAGCACGCATCAGTGACACAGGAATACCTTACCCAATATCCTTTGACCTGACCTGACCTGTACTGACCTCTTGAGAGGTACATTATCTAGACTCACCTGTTAGCCTTGCCTGCTGCTATACAAGCCTTGTTTTCATTTAGATTCTCTGGTGCTACGGGTATACTGACAGGGTTTGCACGCATCAGTGACACAGGAATTCCTTGGCCAGGACTCCTACAATATCAAATGAAAAAAAATTAGATGGAGGATAAGTCAATTCGATTTTATTTATCAATAGAGGTTTAACCCTATTCAGACTGGCATTTTCAAGAGGAGATTTTGACTGGGGGGGGGTCAATTTGACCCCCCCTGAGATCTCGGCCGCGGATAGTCCGCTCGCGGCGAAATTTTGCGCGAACGTCGCTGCACATGTAAAGGGTGTCGCTGGTATGTTTTTTTTGAAAAAAAATTTCACATATTTAATTTATGCTAATTTATGCATACTCATGTATGCAAATTAGATGCTTTTTTATGGAAATCGTTAATATTTCATTAATAAATATAGTTATGAAGCCCAAATTTTTTCTAAAAGTTGCTGAGTAGCAAAGACAACAGTATTGAATAGACAAATTCAGAAATTTCAAATTAATTCTTTTGTATTCTATTGTTTTATGAATTTCTTATGTATTCTATTGTTTTTATTTCTTATGTATTTCTTTGTTTTTGTAATTTTTTATGCTTGAGAAATGTATTTTGATCAATATAAAGACAAATTTAATCAATCAAAAGGCTCAGAAGGCACAATTATCAGTGTTATAAAGAAATTTAGAAAAAAGCAGTATTTTGTACACAAACGCATGCAAAATGACGATTTTCGTTCAATTTAGGCCTGACATGCGATTACGTAATGTTGCGTAACGCGACAACAGAGTATCCGATTTTTTTTAACTTGGTGTCAAAATTTGCGAGACACTTGAAAGAAAAAAGTCATAAAGCGCCAGGTTGCGATTCGCAGCGGTTGCGCGGCAGTCGCGGATTTCGTACAGGGGGGGGGGGTCAAATTGACCCCCCCCCCCCAGTCTGAATAGGGTTAATGCATACAATTTTAACATTGGCACCACACACATTCAGCAAAATTTGAGGGTAATTATATGTTCGAAATAACACTGAAATGTGTACATTTTTGTACTCACTAAAATTTTCATACTGAACTTCTGCCTCCACGACACTTATCAAGATATGTTCGGTTGAAAAATCATAGTTTATTGTTTAAAAACTCATTTTACACATTCTGACATATTTCTAGAAAGTCCTGAGGAATTTCTAGATCTATGAATATGCCCTTCAGGAGCGTCTAAATTTAAATAAATATTGACAAATTTTCAACACCAACAAAAATTATCATCACATGACCTATATCCAAAGTATGACAACAATAAAAGCTAGATAAAATGACAGAATCAATCTATTCTACATTATTTCAGCATCTTCTACTTCTACTTTGAGTTATCAGAACAATACCCCCTGGGTTAGGATTAGGTGTAGATGGTTACTTTCTGGCGAGGGGTAGTTATCCTAGAACCTTTCTTATATTAAATCATATCATTCTATATGAAGCACAAACTTACGGTTCAGCCTCCCGTAACTTGGGCCTAGCACCCGAGACTCTCTCCCCAGAGCTGCTAGAGCTGACAGAGTCACTGGAGTTGCCGCTGCTGCCACTATCACTGCCAGGGCCATGGTAACGTCCCCAGCCCCCTGGGGGCACACGCCTTGCTAGGGTGGGGGAGTTGTCACTGGATGTTGTCTCCGGCGCACTGCTGTCTATACTTGCCATACCTGAGCAGATATAAAGGAAACAGATGCTAATTATGTGGTAGGTATTAGGCAAGTACATGCCAAATCATAGCTCTTTTAAAAACATTATTTTTAATTTCTAACCATGTAGAAATGTAAAGCATAATTCATGTCCTGGTAGAAAAAAAAGTACATCGGAATGAAAGCTGCTATCCTGCATGCTGTGCAATGTAAATTCCATGAATTGCCCTTATTTTACCTGTGCATCCATATATCACGTCCATGTTTATACACATGCCTCTTTGAAATAGATCCACTTTTTAAAAAAGAACTATGAAAAAGGCAAATTTATGCAATTTACTGTACACAACATATACATGTATGAGAGCAGCTGGCAATTGACATTAACAAAATCAAAACTTAAAACATCCGAAACTGTTATCCTTTGACGGATTTTCACCAAACTTTCCTTATATTTATCATTTTTGAAATCTTTATTTTTCTGCTCTTTTTAACAGATGAAATTCCAGGGTAGACTTCCCTTTAATACGATCAATTAAAACCCAATCATCGTCATAGATACCTTTGCTTTTCCTTGGATGCCTGCCAAATATTCTGCCCCAGTATCCGATACCGGTAGTTGTTGAGGGGTGGCTGGTCCCTGGGCCATGTGAAGAGGGGTGATGGTTACCCTCATCCTCCCCACTGATAGGAGGGAACTCCCCTCTCCCCCTACCACCGACCCCACCCGCTCCCATGCTAGGCTGAGGTCCTGCTATCCTGCACATCGCTGGATCCAGGTTAGAGTTCCCAGAGGTGTTCGGAGGTCCGGACGTCACCGGGCGTGGTCCTGGAGCTTCTAATCGAGATTTTGTTTTCTTGTCCTTGCGACTGCTGCTGTCTGAACCACCCTCACAGCTATCATGGCTATCCTTGCCATTGCTCTTCACCCGCTGGGGTTTGACACCAACAGGGCAGGCGAGGGGCCTACCCGACAGGGTGAGATGTTCCATGTTCTGGGCGATGCGGGCGGCGGGGTCATCACCGATGGTGTTTTGAGGGTGGGGCAGGTGCCCTCCTTGGAGTTGGGTGTGACCTTGGGTGTGGTTATGGGTGTGACCGTGAATGGGGACCTGCTGAGAGGGTCGTGATACTACTGGGTTAGAAGGGGTAGGGACAGCACAGGGCGTCTTGTGAGTCTTGGCACCTTGCTTGTCCAAAAGGGCATCTAGGATCTGAATGGAGAAATTAGAAAAAATATTATATGCACAACAAAGCAGTAAATTATTTATTACTCTCGCTACTTTTGGGGAAAATAGAAAAATATAGATATTGAATGATTCGCTACATAAATGAAATATTATTTATCTTTCTCTCTTTGAAAGATGAGAGCACACATCTAGCTAGAACCATATCCATTCTATGCATAAATCATTTTCAGAGATATTCAGAATCAAAGTCCCCAAATGAGAATAGAACAACAATAGGGAATCTGATTTTTAGCTCTTTACAATATTATATGTATTGACACCCCAAACACAATGCAAGGACAGAAATAAGATCAACAATACATAAATCCCTGAAGTCACATACATGTACCAGATGAATGGCTATAATTTTGTAAGATTGGAAGTTGGTTTGTAGTCAGTTTGAAGTCTATTAGGAGTGTGATTTTGATCTAACCTGTCTGAATTTGCCTTGATCCTCCTTATAATGTGAGAGCATAGCTAGAGCCAGGTCTCCTCTCTGTCTTCTTGTTCCTTCGCAGAGGAGAGGATGATCGGCCTCGCTCACGTTGGCCTTCATCGCCATGGCAGCCACTGCTGCTTCAAAGCCCATCTTCTCATCATTGGGGCTGCGCTCTCTGACGAGGGCCAGACGGACTGAAGTGCGAGGGATGTTTGCAGCTGGCTGGCCTGTAGAGAGGATAAATACAATAAGTTTTATTACATCTGAGTGGACGACCCTGAAGGCTGGAGTGCCTCAAGGTACCATCCTTGGGCCGATTGTGTTTCTCACTCTCATAGATGACGCATTACGCGAGTGTGATCTACCATATTGGAAATACGTAGATGATCTCAGTGTTATCGACATGAGATTTGAAGGAGATCCCGATGGACTAGTCGTATAGTGAGGATTTGGGACAATACAGGGTTCAGTGGAGAGCCAGGCTCAATACCTATTTTAATAGATCTGTTAAATTCAAAATAGTTCAGTCATTTAATGTAATGACTTCGGGCTCCACCTTGTTTTCTGTTTCTAATACTACTTCTTTATGAGCATTTTTAGAATTTGTGGACCTATTGTAATTAGTTATATGTATTTTAATGACAATTTTGGAAAATTCATAGTACCAATTTTGAAAAATTCATAATACCTTTAAATGACGTAACCTCATCAATCCATACGACTTAAGCCTGCTCATTTCCTTGTCGACCAAAATGTGGCACTTATATCATTTCAAACTATCCTTCTTTTTTTTAGTTTACACAATCTGTAAAATCTTTCAATATTTAATATTTTGAATATTTTAATGTTACACATGTTTCATGTTTCAATTATTTTCAATATTTCAATATTTAATATTTTCATCATATTTGCAATATTTCAATATTTCAAATTCTTCAATGGTTTTCAATAATGAATATATGCTTTCGCAATCTCTAAAATATTCATTGTTCATATTCCCAAAACTGGTAATTTCTTGTATATTGTATTGCATTTGAATATTGTATTTGTACGCTTCATGTTTACATTTGGAATGAAATTATAAGTTATTGTTATTGGCTAACGCTATTGAACGTAAGTTTTATCCTTACTTCAATAATTTTGTACACACTTCCTTTGCTTCTCGTAAATTACTTTATTCTTGATTTTTACCAGATGCCTAAGTTTTTCCTATGTCGCCATATCTCAAACTGGATAATCATAATTATGTTCTTTTCATGCTTATGCTCGTTGATAACTAGCTGCTCCTTTTCTTTCAACGCCCTTTGTCTCCTTCTCTGCATATATTGAATTTGCGTAATATTCT
>CALNVZ010003433.1:11496324-11507643 GCA_940671915.1 Paracentrotus lividus
GCATCACTTTTGTTGGAAAACAACCCTTCAAAACGCCTAGTGAATGGTCCTTGTTCAAACGGTATGTCCCTAAACCGGCTAAATGTGAGACCATGCAAATATGTTTTATGCGAGAGCCCCCCGAATCTCCACTATTGAAGTAGACCATCAAGCCTCTCAAGCAATCTGAATCGGTGAAATTGTTAGGTGTCCATATTCGAAATGATTTAAAAGTGGAATGACCAAGTAGATTCAATGATAAACACGTGCTAATGGAAGAATACATCTAATTAGGATTCTGAAAAGTCATGGTTTCGCTACTGAAGACCTCCGACAACAATCTACATCGGTTTCTAAGACCATTATTAGAGTACGCTTACCCGCGGTTTGGAATGGTGGGGACTGACGAAAACAGCAGATTGATCGTCTTGAAAGATACAAAAAGAACTCTCAAAATAATCTAGGACCCATATATCTCTCTTATGATAACGCCTTGGAATGTGAAGACTACTTCTTGGTTGACAGAAAAGGAGGACTGTGTAGACCTTTGCCGAAAAGTTGATTTCGAACGATAAACTGTCCTAATCTTATCCTCCTTGCAAAAAAACATCGAACACATTTCGTAGGTCTAATGTTAGAGAGCAGTTGAAATGTAAAACCAAACGGTTCAGACGAGCTTCAATACCTATATCAATTGATCTGTTAAATTCAAAATAGTTCAGATTCATTTCATGTAATGAACTTCGGGCTCCACCTTGTTTTCTGTTTCTAATACTACTTCTTATGAGCATTTTAGAATTTGTGGACCTATTGTAATTAGTTATATGTATTAATGACAATTTTGGAAAATTCATAGTACCAATTTTGAAAAATTCATAATACCTTTAAATGACGTAGCCATCATCATCCATACACTTAAGCCTGCTATTTCCTGTCGCCAAAATGTGCACTTATATCATTTCAAACTATCCTTCTTTTTTTAGTTTACACAACTGTAAAATTTTCAATATTTCAATATTTTGAATATTTTAATGTTACAACAATGTTTCATGTTTCAATATTTTCAATATGTTCATCAATATTTCAATATTCAATATTCAAATATAATATTTTTTAATTATTAAATTTAATTAATTAATAATTATTTAATTAAATTATAAATAAAATATAAAGTTAATATTTTAATATTATTTATTATATAATTTTTATATTTAATTATTTTTTTTATTTTTATTTAATATTATTTTTATAAATTTAATTATTAATTATTTAATATTATTATATTTATTATAATTTTATTTTTATTATTTATTTTTTTATTATAAATTTATTATATATTTATTTTATATTTTATATCATATTATTTATATTATTATTTATTATAAATTTTTTTATTATATATTATATTTATTATAGTACTTATTTATTTATCATTATTTTATTTTATTATTATATTTTATATTATATTATTATATTTATTTAATAAATTATTATTATTAAATTTTTTTATAATTAGTTTTATTTTTTATTATAATATATTTATTTTATTAATTATCTTTTTATTTATAATTAATTTATTTTTAACTTTTATTTTTATTATTATAATAATATATATATTAATTTATTTTTTTATTTTATAATTATTTAATTTTTTTTTTTATTATTTTAATTTTTATATTTTAATTTTTAATATTATAATTAAATTTATAAATTATTTAAATATAATTTTTTAATTTTATTTATTTTTATTTATTTTAATTTTTTATTTTATATATTTTTTTAAATTAATATTTTTTTAATTTTTAATTCTATATATAATATTTATTATTTATATATTTAATTTAATAATTTTTTTTTATTTATAATTTTATATTTTTATTTTTACTTTTATAAGAAAATTTAATAAATAATTTATATATTTATATTTAATAATATATTATTTAAATATTTATTTTATATATTTTTTTTTATATATTATATAATTATTATTTATTATATTAATAATTTATATTAATTATATATTTTGTTTTTTAAATTTTTATAATTAATTTAAATTATTTTATAAATTATTGTTAATTATTATTTTTAATTACTAAATTATATATTTTTATTTTATATTAATTTTATTTTATTATTTTTTTTATATTTAATTTATTTTATTATAGTTTTATTTATAACTTATTAATTAATTATTTAAATTTATATTTTATATTATTAATTAAATTTAATATATAAATTAAATTTATTTAATATTTAATTATATTTATAAATAATAAATAAATTAAATTAATTTATATATAATTTATTTATTTTATTATATTTATAATTATTGATTTATTTTTATTATTATATATAATTTTTAATTATAATTATTTTAATAATATATTTTTTATTTTATTATTTTTTTATTTATTTTACTTTATATATTTTTTTATTATTTATTAATATTTTTTTTTATATTTTATTTTTAAATTATTCATATTATTTTATATTTTTATAATTTAAATAAAAATTATTTATATTTTTAAATTAATTAATTATTTATATAATTTTATTTATTTTAATATATTTATATTATTATTTTAATTAATATTTATAATATTAAAATTATTTTTATTATTAATAATTATATTATTATAAATTATATTAAATAATATTTATTTATAATTATTATTTATTTTTATTTTTTATATATTATTATTTTTTTAATTATTATTTTAATTTATATTTATATATATTATTTTTTATATTTATTTAATTTGTTATTTTTATTAATAAATTTATTAAAATTTTTTTTATAAAAATATATTAATTATATTATTTTTTTAATATTATTATTATTTAATTTTATAATATATTTTATTATTTTATTTAATATTTATTTATTTTTTTTTTATTAAAAAATATTTATTTTTATTTTTTATTTTTTATTTATTATAATATATTTTTACTATTAATTTAAATTTTAAAATTAATTTTATGATTATATTTATATAATAATATATATATTTTTTAAATTTTTTAATATTATTAAAATATTTTTATTAATTATATACTATATTATTTTTTATTAATTTATTATTATATATATTATATTTATTTATTTTAATATATATAAAATTTTTATTAATTTATTATTAATTATTATTTTAATATATTTTAATATTAATATTTATATATTATTTTTTTATATAATATATTTTATTTATTATTTATATCAATTTAATATAAATAATTTATTTTATATTAAAATATTATTATTTTTTAATTAATTTTTTAATATTATTATTAATAATATTTTTATTTTATTTTTATTATTTTTTTATTATTTATTTTTATTATTTAATATTAATTTTTTTTTTATATTTATTATTATTAAGATTTTATTTATTATTTTATATTTATTTATTTTTATATTTTTATATTTAATATTAAATATATATTAATAATTTTAATTTATTATTAATTAATAATTTTGAATAATATTTATTTGATATTTATAAAATTTTATTTATTATATAATAAATTTTTAAATATAATAAATATTTATAAATATTTTATATTATATTATTTTTAAATATTTATATATTTATATATTAATTTTTATATATTTAATTATATTTTTATTTTTTAAAAATATATTATTATTTAATATTTATTTTTTTTTATAAATTTATAATATTTTATTTTTTATTTTTTATATTTTATATTTATTATATATTATTATAATTTTTTAGTAATTATGATTAATTATATATATATATTATAATATATTATTTATTGTTATTATATATATTATATAATTTTAATTTTTTATTTATAATATATTAAAATATTATAAATATTTTTTATATTTTTTTATTATTTTAATTTATTTTTTATTTTTTTTATTATTTATAATTTAATATTTTATTATTTTATTTATTTATTTTTAATATTATATTTTATTATATATTTTATTTTTTAAATATAATAATTTATATTTTTTTTATTTTATTATTTATATTTTTAAGATTATTAAAATTAATATTTTATATTTTTTATTTTTTTTTTATTTATATATTTTTTAATATTTTAAATTTTTTTTTTATTATTATATTTAATTTTTTTTTATTTATTTTTTATTTTTTAATTATTATTGTTTTTTTAAATTTTTAATTTATTTATTTAATATTAATAATATTATTAATATAATTTTTTATAATTATATTTTTTTTTATATATTTTTATCATTTTTTAATTTATTTTTTTTTATATTTAATATTATTATTTATTTTAAATATTTATTTATAATATTTATTATTTTTTTTTATTATTATTATATATTAAAAATTATGTTTATTTAATTATTATAATTATTTATATTTTAATAATTTTAATTATTTAATTATATTTTAATAATTTTTAAATTTTATATAATAATTTTTTATTATTAAATATTTTTAAATATTATATTTTTTTTAATATTTATTAATTTGTTATTATATTATTTTTTATTTTAATTATTTTTATATTAATATATTTAATATTTTTATTTATAATTTTTTAATTATTTATTTATTATATTTATAATTAATTATTTAAAGTATATTATTTTAATTATTTTTAATATATATATATAATTAATTATTAATATTATTTTATTTTTTATTTTATTATTTATTATATTTTTTAATTTAATATATAATAAATAATATATTTATTTTATATTTATTATTTTTTTTTATTATTATAAATTTATATTTTTTTTTAATTAATTTAATAAATAGTATTTAATTTTATATATTTTATTTAATTATATATTATTTATATATTTTTAATTATATTATTTATATATATTAATATTTATATTTTATATAAAATTTGAATTTTTAGTATATAATTATATATATTTTATTTAAATATATATATTAATGATAATATTTTTATTTTTTTTAAATTTATATATATTTTATATTTATTTTTTAATTTTGTATTAAATTTTTATTTTTTAATTTTATTTTTTAATTTATAAATTTTATATTTTTATTTTTTTATTTTTATAATTTAATTTTTTTTATTTTTTTTAATTATAATATTAAATTATTTTATATATATTATTTTATTATATTTATTTAATATAATTATATTATTATTTAATTATATTATTATATATTATTATATTATTTATATTTTTTTAAAATTTTTTTTTATTTTATAAATTATTATTTAAATTATTTTATTTAAATAATATTTTTATAATTAATATTTATAATTAAGTTTTTATATTATTAATTTAAATTTATTTTTATTATATTATTTAATATTAATTTTTATTTTGATATATTTTTATATTATATATTAATTAATTTATTTATAATAATTTTTATTTTTATTATTTAATATTTTTTATTTTATATAATTAATTAATATTAATATTAATTTTATTTATATTTTTAATTATATTTATATATTAATATTAATTTTTATTTTAGTTTTATATATATATAAATTTTATATTAATATTAATTATTTTTTTTATATATTTATTAATATTATTTATTAATTTTATATATTTTTTTTTATATTTTTTTTATTTTTATTATATTTATATTTATTTTATAATATTTAAATATTTTTATATTTATTTATAATATATTTATATATTATTTTTATATATTTTTTATTTTTTAATTTTTAATTTATATTTTTTTTTTTATTTATAATATTTTTCATTTTATATTAATTTTTTTTTATTATTTTATAATTTTATAATCTTTTTTATATTAATTATTATTGTTTATATTATTATTATTTTATATATTTTTTTAAATAATATTATATTTTATTTATATTTTATATATAAAAATTGATTTTATTATTATTTATTTATTTTTATTATTATTTAATATTTATATTATATATTAATATTATAATAATTTTTAATATTAATTTTTTTTTTATTAAATTTAAATTTATTAATATTATTATTTATTTTTATAATGTTTTATTTTTTTTTATATTTTTATTATATATATATATTATAAATTTATTATTTTTTATTGAATTTAATATATATTATTTATTTATTATTTTTTATTATTTTTTTATTTCTTTTTTTATATATATATATTATCATTTATTTATTATTAATTATATATTAATTTATATATTAATTTTAATATTATATATTTATTATAATTAATATTATTAATTTATTTTAATATTTTTATTGTTTTTAATTAATATTATTTTTTAATTTTAAAAATATTTTATTTTTAATTATATATTATTTTTTATATTATTAATTATTAAATAATTTTATAATAATTTTTATTTTATTTTTTTTTATAAATTTATTAAATTAATTTTTATTTTTTTTTAAATTTTAATATATAAAATTATTTATATTATTTTAGATTTAATATATTTTATATATATTATATTTATTTTAATTTATTTTATTATTTTATAATTATTATTGTATTTTATTATATTAATTTGTATATATTATTAAAATATTTTATATATATATTTTTTTTTTATATATTATTTTTTTATATTTTTTTTTTTTATAGTTTATTAATATCTTAAATAAATTTTATTTTTTTCATTTATTATTTATATTTTAATTTATAAATTAATATATTATATATATTTTATTTTATATTTATTATTTTTTATTTTTTATAAATTAATTAGATATATTATTATATTTTTTTTTTATATTATTAATTTTTTTAATTAAATAATATTTTTATTAATATTTTTGATAGATTATAATTATTTATTTATTATTATTTTAATTTATAATAAATTAAATTAAATATATATTTTTATTTAATTATGAATTATTTTTTATATTATATTATTTAAATTTTATATATTTTATTATATTAGATATTTAATTATATTTTATTATATTTATTAATAATTATTTATTATTATTTTTATTTAATAATTATATAATTTTATTTTAAATTTTCATATATAAATATTAATTTTAAATTTATATTATTTTTTATTATTTTTTTGATAATTATTATTTTTATAAATTTTAATTATTTTTTTATATATAATATTTATTTTATTATATTATTATTTTATTATAATTATTAATTTTATTTATTAAATATTTAATATTATATATATATTTTTTATAATTTTTTTATTTATAAATATAATTTTTTTATTTATATTTTATTATATAAATTTTATATAAAATATTTTTAATATTTTTTTAATAAAAAATTTATTTTTTTATATTTTATTTTTATTTTTATACTTTATATTATTATAATTTTTATTTTATTATATATAATTTTTTTTATATAATTTATAATTTAAATTAATTTATTATATTATTTTTAATTATATTATATTAAAATAATTTAATTATATTATTATATATATATTATTTTATTTTTAATTATTATAATTTATAATCATAATTTTAATTTATATTAATTTAATTATAATTATTTATAATTTATTATATATTTATTATATAATATTTATCTTTTTTATATTTATTTTATTTTAATTATATATATATTTTTTTTTAATTATTTTTATTTATAAATTTAAAAATATTTTTTTAAAATTTATATTATTTATATATTATATATAAATTTTATTAATTTAATTTATAATATATTTTTTTATTTTTTTTCTATAATATAAATTATAAATTATTTTATTTATTTATTTTATATATATATAATTATATTTTTTTTTATAATTTTTTTTATAATTATATTATTAATATATATTAATAATTTATTATTTTTATATATTTTATATTTTTTATTATTTATATATTATATATCTATATTTAAATATAATTTATATAATTTAATTTATTTTATTTTTTTATATTTAATATTTTAAATTATTATTAATTTTTTTAATTTTAAAATTTTTTTTATAAAATTAATATATAATTATTTTTATATTTAAAATGTTTATATTTTAATTATATTATATTATTTATTTTATTAATTTATATTTTTATTTATTAAATTTTTTATATATTATTATTATTTTATTTATTTTTTTTATTATTATATTTTTATAATTATTTTTTTTATATATTTATTATTTAATATTTAAAATTTATATAAATTAAATTATATAATTTTTTTTAATTATATAAATTATTATTTTTTTTATTTTTATTTTATTTTATTCTATATATATTTTATTATTTATATTTTATATTAAATATTATTAAATTAATTTATATTTTTTTTTTTATTTTTAAATTTTTAGATTGTTTATTAATTATTTTTTATTTTTTATTATATTTTATAATTTTATATAATTTATATATTAATTTTTAAAATTTATTAATTATTTTTTATTTATTTTATTATTATTATATTTAATATATTTATTTCATGATATTATTATTTATATTTAATAAATTAATATTTATCATATATTATTTATATTAATATAAATTTTAAATTTATTTTTTATAATATATTTTTTATTTAAATTATATTTAAATATTTTTATAATATATATATTTATATATTTTTTTTATTATTATTTTTTTTTTTTTAAATTTTAAATTTTTTATTTATTTTATTTTTATTATATTTTAATATATAAATTTTTTAAATATATATTAATATATTTTTTATTAATTGATTTTATTTTTTAAATTATAATATATTTTATTTTAAAATATTTTATTTTATATAATTTTTTTTTATTATATATTATTTTATAATATATTTATTTTTTTTTTATTATATATTTCATTTTTAAATATATAATATATTATTTTTTTTAATTTTATTTAATATATAATTTTTTTTTATTAAATTATTATATTATATATATATCAAAATTTATTATTATATTAATTAAATTTCATATTATTTTTATTATATAAAATTTTTTATACTTACACTTAATTTTCTTACGTAAATATATATATATATCCTAATCACTAGATAATTCCGACTCGACACTTAATTATTATTATTATTATTACATGTACAGTATGACTTGTTTAACTCAAGGAAAAATGTGATATATTTTATGACCTTTCCTGTCGCAAATGTGTGCAATGTATATTTTACCTATGTAAAAATGATTATTTGTAAAAAATTCTACAATTCGGCCATGTGGCTGCAATTGACTTTTTATTTGAATAAACCATTACTACTACTACTACTACTACTACAAGTTGCGATGTATTTATGATTGCATCAACACTATGAAATTTCATATAATTTCTGGTTTCTATGATTTCATCATGTCCATTCGGAGCCCGTCTTCTCATTTTTGGGGATGCATTCACAGACAAGGGCCAGATGAACTGAAGTGCGAGGGATGTTTGCGAGCAGCTGGCCATTACAGGGAAATATGATTTATGATTTACTTTCCATTTTATGGTTAAAAATATTACATTTAAAGCGAGAGCGAACTGACCAACACTCTCATTGACTATGTGTTATAAAGAGCTAGTCTTAAAGTATACATTTTGGCATACCTATTAATGTAAGAGTCACTAAAACAGCCTTCAATTTTATTTGTGTCAAGGAAACTAAAATAAAAAAGTATTTGTTTGCAACTTGTTAACACTATCATTGCCTATATTATATTGGGCTTTGACTATATTGAGTGGTGAGTTATTGCGTTATCATTCGAGTAGGCCTGTATCATAAGACTACACTGCTCAGGATGTTGCATTGTGGGTTAAGAATAAGGGCAAAATCGAGTAGTTGAGGACTTGAGGTGGTGCTAGTCAAGGCTGCTGGTTCGTACTGGCTTTAATATTTGCTCCCCAGTTTAAATAAACAAAACTCAAATTTGAGAACTAGTAACAATATCCTTACAAAATTTTTCATCAAAGTCAAAAAAATTCTAGTAACTATACTTGACCTATAAATACTCATAAGGACTCTTGCCTTGTCCTAGAATGCATCATCAACCATATCAACACTGTAGAATCATTAGACTTTATTTGGTAGTGCCAAGGGAGCTCAGGAATGTATACAGAAAGGGAATGACTTGATTCCCCCCCCCCCTCTTCTATTTAGTTCAGAAATTAACATTAATATGTCTGGATAAAATCAATGACTTCTTTACTGTAGAGTCATTAAATTTCATTTTGGTGTTACCAATTTAAGCCTAACGATGCTTTACCTGGTAAGCACAGGGCGTCAAACAGGAAGCTAGCAAGCATGATGGGTAGAAGAGCTTCTCCCCTAGACCGTAGGGTTCCTTCCCTTAGCTTTTGAGCCCTCTCGCGTATCATACCCAGCTCCGAGGGACCTAGGGGTATCCTCTTCAGTAAGGTAACCAAGTCTGTCTCCTGGCTATTCAACTTCACCTGTTAAAAAATAATAATAATAATCAAATGAATAAATAAAAATAAAACAAATATGATACATTTGGTAAATGAAATATTTGGTGACATGACTATTTTAAGAAGTTATTGTGCCATATCTTGTATCATGCCAAGCCCCAAGGGACCTAGGGGAATACTTTTCAGTAGCATCACCAAATCTGTCTGTGAAACTGTAAGCTTCCTAGCTCTCTTGTACATCTATATCATACCCAGACAAATTTTTAGAACGCTTGCATTTATTCAGTCTATGAAATTGTGAAGAAAACTGAGATATGAAAATTGCAATTATAGTAAATCATAGACCTACAATGTACAGTTTAGGAAATAATAACTATTAGACCAAACCGTGAGGAATCTTTGAAGGAAAGTGGTATAACAATTATTTCCCAAGCTATACATCTACGTGTATATCTCTAATTTATATCGTTATTAATTAGTTCAATATTGGTACATTTAACAAGGGTACGAACTGCATGTACCTACTCAATGCTAAACCACAAATATCTATACTCGAAAAAAGAAAGCTCTACCCAAGGGGCTTAAATTACACCATAAGAAATTCTCTTTATTACCCTCCCAACACTGCCACCCCTCCCTGTACTTCATAGGAAACATCTTCCATATTTTTCCAATTTCCCAAACTCATCATTCAAAGTTACAAACTTTTAGCCGGTCGTAATGTCAGATATTTCCTGCCCAATATCATTTCACACCTTACATATGTTGTGAACAATCAATGTAAAGCTGTGAATGATCATTTGAACTTAACCACAGACAAATCATCTTCTGAGTAGCAGAAGGACAATAATTTAAGTGTTTATTAGTTTAGGAGTTCGTGCCCTTCTGGCTCTATGACTGCATGGAACAATGTCTGCTGTCAACAGAGAGCTCTTAGGGCATCATGATTCAATGCAAAGCTCAAGTATACCTCAAGAGAGTTTTCCTCTCTCTCTCTCTCTCTCTCTCTCTCTCTTTTTTTTTTTTTTTTTTTTTTT
>CALNVZ010003433.1:11510126-11532595 GCA_940671915.1 Paracentrotus lividus
AGAAATATTTGCTTTGTGTTTGGAGGGTTGAGAAGCAAGACTCTGGGCCACCTGCAACGGATACCTCCAACCGATCCTTCACGGCTTATCTCCTGCCCTGTCAAGCATGGTAGTAATGGAGAGGTTTTACCCTAGAGTGGGCTTTGACACATCCAGGGTTCCCTTCAAACATATGGATGGAATTTCCAGGGCAAGATAGGGGTGTGTGGGCTCTCCTTCAATTCTTTTCATATGTAAATGTAGTCATGCAACATCATACAAAAGAATGATGCTTAGATAAATGTAAATGTAGAAATTTTGTAAGTCACCCATCCTCCTTACCTCCAAAGCCCTCCACCCCCCCCCCAAAAAAAAGACCCACAATTTTCTTTGATTTTCATATACACGTAGATACATTCCAAAGCTCATGTCAATAAATATACTTGTTGGGAAAAGCTCCAGTTGCTTTGCTGTTTTGTTTTTTTCTTTCTAATTTTCAATTGGCATGACATCATATCAGTAGTTATAACCTAACGTCATATCGAAGGTAGCCCTTCGAAATACTTCTAACTTTTCAATATTTTTTTGAGATGGAAATAATACGTACCTCTAGTGCTTTGGTGGATGCTGGTTGCCGTGGCAACTCCAAACCAAACATGCCCATCCTGAAGGCAAGATGATGACATTCTGCTTGCTCAGAGAGAACACTGCACAGGAACGCTGCTTTGGATAGCGTCATGCTGGTAAGGACACTCTGCGAATGGACATGCTTCTTCCTTGCCTGTAGCAAAGGACAAAAAACATAATAAAAAGTAATAACAAAAGACAATAATGGTGATTTCTTGAGAACCTCTTGTGACAGTAACAGAGCAATTTCCTCATTTATTTGTTTTAATAACGTAAGTGTTCTTGAGCTTTTGTACTTTGACTGTGCTCTGTTCACATTAATGTGATGCATCTTCATTATTCACGTACCAAGATCCTTCTACTCTAAAACTAGATGAATCCTCGACCGCGCACGGTCGAAATTTATGCCTCCGCCATTGCCAGATCAGAAATATATGGAACATTCATCTGTATCGTGCCTGTTCATAATGTGAGTCACTATGTAAACATTTTTCTAAATATATCAAAGCAGATGGCATTGATACCCCAAGGGACCAACATGTCAACGGAAAAACATTAATTGCTAATATGGAATCAAGGCTGCAGCTTAGTTATCTTGATGACTTGGAAATGTACGCTTGCTCAGATCTGTCGGAAAGCAAAAATGATTTAACTGTGTCACCGCACAGGCAAGTGCCTTGGCAGATTGAGGCTTTCTATTCAAGGGCACAACTTTGGAAAGGTAGCTCCTTAGATATCTTGAGTGGAATTTGAAGGTACATGTCTATATATGATGTATGAAGTTCTACATGAGGAAGGAGAGTTAGGCCATTAAATAGTAATATTCTCAATGAATAGTAGATGCAGTAATACATGCTACATAATATATATCATAATAAGAAATGTGTAAAATTAATTAAAGCCTTTTGAGGAATGCAATATAATAATATAAATTAAAACCTTACAACGTGGAAATTCACTAATTAGATACTGGGCAAAACTTCTGTGAGCGTTCTCTTGTTTGGGGCAAAAATCGCACAATTGATCTGACACGGGCGCCACGTAGCAGACGATGACGGTGTGTGCGATAAGACAAACGCCACCACCTGGCTGCACCACTTGCTAGCCGAGCGGCACGTACAGCTACAGAGAGATACGACGTCGGTCAAAGGTGATGGCACGTTGAAAGTCGCACTGTACCATGCGCTGTCATAGATGAGAGACTACAGTCCCACTCAGTAAATCCTGTACGTCTAAATAAAAAAGTAGCATAATAAAACAACAATCTTTTTAAACGTACATTTGCCATACAAAAAGACGCTTCCAAATACATCCCTCATTTCTAAATAGGAACAAATAGAATGAGCCAAATCCCCAACGTAAGTGCTATTTTGCATTCTAGAGCCTTTATTAAACTAGCAACAGTAGGCAGTGTCTTAAATGTATCATAATCCATCGTTCAGATTTTAATGTTGGCCAATAGTTTATGTAAATCTCCTGCTGTTAAGTTGATAACAAAATAATGTGGGAAATTAATTACTTCCCAATGTGATGTATATCATACTTTCCTCATGAGGGGATGTCCCACCGTTAAGTATAGTAACTACAATAATTAGGAAAATAATCTCAAAACACCAGAACAAAAAGAATCGATAATCGATCTTAAACCTAACCTGATACATTTTACATTAAGACAGTTCCTATGTGAAAAGATGTGGTAGATCTAGACATATAACATCTAAACAGATGAACAATGAGGCTCGAACATACATGTGGTGACCTACTTAATCTGAGTTGAAGGTTTGCAGGTGGAAAAAAATATAGTTGCTCTACCAACACAAACGATTAATTTCAAAAAAGCACCCAAATTCACTCCTCAAGTGAATAGATGCTCATCAAATCGTATACTGAGATCCCCTGAACAGAATATTTCAATTACAGTCACTCAGAGAGGTCTTTTCATATTTAGCCCTCCACAGGCTGCTTTATTAGCAAAAACAAGATAGACATACAATAATATAATCACAATATCAATCTTAAATAACCACTATCAAAATAACTTTTTCTTAACACAAGAGTGAAGGTTGAACTGCCACTTAAAGAGCAACATATCAATCAGAGTTCAAATAAAAAGTACTATTGACTTTCAACAAGCCCATAATAAGTATCATTAAAATGCTTCCTAATTTAGTAGCACCATTTTTTACTCTTCCTGAAATATGTCTGATGAAAACCCCTCCCCCTTCCTACTTTACAGGGATGACCCCTACGTACTTGCAATGTATACATGTAGAGATTATATTTCCACAGATCACAACTGTCTGAAAAATAGGCCTTGCTGTGCTTATTATTATTTAAGTTGCTTAAAAATCGTAGCTGCTTAAAATGGAGAAAAGACTGTGTATTACCAATTTGAAGCACATCTCTGACTCTTTGTTTCCGGACCATATGCTCGCCTCTCGGGAACCTCATCAGGCTACCATTAGCAAACACGATACAATCTGAAAAAATAACCAAGACAATACAGAACAGTTAATTTATAGGATCAATTTAACCAATCAAAAATCACACATCTATTAATATATTAATAGCCCTGCGAGATTATTACCCAGCTGATTAACATAACAATTATGTTAATATTGGCTTTTATTGTTCTTTTCTTTTGTGCATTTACATGGAGCTGACAAATAAAACTGAAATAAATACAATAAATCTGGATGAGATGAAAATATTTGGCATAATTGTAAAGTACGCAATGAATATCACACATATTGTAGATGAGTTGCAATGACTTGATATCTTTGCACTAACATGTAATACACTGACTCATAATCATCAACCACTTATATAATCTAAACACAGGAAACTTCTAAAGGATTATGGAAAATATCCATTAATTATGTACTTGTTACTGAATACTAAAATAAAAATGTTCAAGTACATCCAAATCATAATGCCCTTTAGAAAAATATTGCTATTTTTCTTTGTAATATTGAAAAGAGCACACACAAAAAATGCTCCTTTTCCCCTTTGGGACATGTATTCAATCTCTTCTAACATCTCCTTTTCTTCTTCCACTTCTTCTCCTCCTCCTTCCCCTTTTCCCTCTCATCAACTTACTCTTCTCATTCTTCTCTTTAATCATCATTTTTTCTTGTCAACTGTTCATATTTCCACCATTTTGCAAGGCATCAAGGATGATAGGCAAATAGATTTGAGCTTCCTCTCTTGCTTCGTTTCTTCCCTCTCCGTCTTCGTCCCCTCCCTGTCTCTCCTCTCCTTCCTGCTTTTTATCTTCTACTCCTTCTTTCTTTACCTCCTCCCCTTGTTCCTCCGAAATTTCAATCTCCTCCCCTTCTACGTGCTCGTATCTTCCCTTTTCTTCCTCTCCTGCCCTTGTTTTTCCATTCCCTTTCCAACTCCTCTCTCTCTGCTCTTAAATTACCTTTCTTCTTTCAATCCTCCCTGTTCCCCTTACTTATCCATCTCCTCCTTCTCATGCTCTTTATCTCTCCATTTTTCTTTCCCTTGTCCTTTTATCATCCCATTGTTTCCCCTTCACTTTCCATCTACTCTCCTTTTCTCCTCATTTCTCCTCCTCTACCTGATTTCCCCTTCTATTATCTTCTCCCTTCTTCCTCCTCCCCTCCTCCTGATTTCATCATATCTAATCTTCCCCTTCTTCTTTCCTCTTCCTTCTCCTCCCCCTTGTTTCTCCCTTACTTTCCATTCCCTCTCACTCTTTGTCTTCTTCCTTCTTTTTCCTCTTTAATTTTTTCCCCAAAAGACATTAACTAAAAGTCTTTCTTCCAAAAGAAATGGGCTGCGACCATAATAACTCCATGAGTACATTTACTATATTCAGCGGTTTAAACGTTAGTACATGTAGCAGGGCAATGTTTCATGCAATTGCAGCCCCTACATTGTATATTAGTACAAGTTCTAGTTGCAATATTGCAGATGTTAATCCAGTCAGTTATCACATGTAGGATGCGCCTATAGACAAGCATCTATTCGAGAGAGGATCAATTTCGAAGGGAGGCGCTGAGGAATAAACAGCAGGTAACGAGGGCCCTATGCTATTGACCTACGCTAGCGTGTCACCTGACAGGGGTTATGTTTTGTCTGCGATGCTGGCTGCAGGGTGTTTCCTCCCCCCCCCCCTTGATCTGATCGTCACATCGGAGAGACCCAGGCTCCACTTCGACACACTTTCACCATGCAGTGCACACGTTTGTCCAGAACATGCATAATTATGTGACACAACTCTACCACGTACAAGCACATATAACGTAATGTATGTTAACCTTGACCCATAAAGGACAAACTGTGGCACCAAAAATGAGTCCAGTTTATCATATATAGACTACTTTTGAACTCATATTAGCCAATGCTATATTTAAAGACATTACTATAAGTATAATTTTTTTTTTTAAGATTCACTATTACTTGCATACATTACTAGATGGATCATATCTTCCATCTTAGTAAAACTGAAAAAACTAATTAAGCTATATGCAAAACTAGTAAGAGTTCAAAATAATCTGGCTGTTTAAAAGCATCCTAAATGAAATCATAAACTGATGTATACCCATTGACCTGCCTCATGCATCAATCAGGCGCCATTGAAGACAGCTAAGTTGCTTGACCGAAAACCTATTTTCATTTCCTTTCCTGACCGGTTCCCTAAAACCAGTTTAGAAGATTGGTTTGCGACGTGTTCTCATAAGACCTTCTGAACCAAACGTGACAAAATGGCATCAACCTACACTCAATCTTTTGTCATTTACTTGTTTTCCAATTTAAAACTACAATCACAATACAATATTAAAAGCGCATCCAAATTTCAATGGCCGAAAACAAAAGGTGAACAAATTTTTGTAGTGCTACAATTGATCGGGCAGGCAGCCAACAGAGCCGCCAGACAAGTTGCTTTTACACCCTTTATTGTTAACGCAAAACAGATTACAGCAACTCCCATCTGTTTAAGACTTTTGAATGAAGCAACCACGTATCGAACCACGACCTCCCATTATGAAGCACGCTCGTATCACTGAAGCCACACAAGTGATTTCCTACATGTAATGACACCCTGCAAGTGAAAAAGATAAATTAGCTTGCTGTCCTTACCCTGATATCCTCCTCATTTCAGGAAAGCTCCAGGAATGCTATACGGTAGTGAAGTTCTCAGGAAACAGCGATACACTTCTCTCAACCACCTCAAACGGGGATATGAAGGCGTGATGTTGGCCGTTAGTTCAAACCAAAAGGGAACTATAAGAGATAGATCCAGAAAACAAGATGAAATGGGTTGATTAATGTTTTGCTGAAGATCACACAATGTAACACAAATGCACAATGGCCAAAATAAAGTGGTTATGTATCACATGATTTTATTTTCCCGAATTCCGTGGAATCCATCTTACGAAAATTTTGTACCTCAACCATAAAACATGTAGGCCATCCTTTATTACTTAAAGCCAATATTTTCAATGGATTCTGCTAGTGAATCCGTCGAGAGCCAAATTTTGCGATTTGCGATGTTTCATACAATACCATTTAAGCCTGTATTGAAGTTGATATTTTTGTTGAATGACCGACTCCGAAATTCGGAAAATATAGTCACCGCGACAAATAACCACTTCAACTTACCATAGTAACTCCCACTTCCCAATTTGCCCAAACTAGTCCAAATCGGCAAAATAAAATGTTATGGGCACTGCGCCCTCTGTTGAATAGGTAATTTTATCGCTCACAAACCACAGATCAAAACAACAAGTGCCTGAAGAACACCATTTCTCATACACTGTATTTTCCACCTTTCGTCAAAGAGTATGTACCTTAGTCCACCGATGCAGACCGACCCCAACCGACACCAACCGACAAATATACATCTACCTGCAATAGGCACAGCTAAGTGTCGGTTAGAGTCGGCTCGCCGCGTGCTGACTCGGTGTTAGTGGAGTAAATAAGTCAAAATTTCCACTTTTTTCAGCAGTATGATTGAGACTACAATATCAGTTGCTGATCATATACATGTAGCGCAACTTCACAAAATTTTAACAACAACATGGGGGTTCCTTGAATCCAATTGTCAATGTGATACATTAATATGTAATCGCTACCATACACTGTACATGTAGTACGAGCCCACAGAATTTCAATTAAGGAAAAATCACAGAGTCAGTATGAGCATAGTACGAGCCCACAGAATTCAATTTAATGAGGAGTTGGCACGGAGGAGTGTCTCACTGTCCGACTCCTTAGCCTTCTCCTCTTTGGATCCTGGGGTTTCCGCTTGGGGACTACTACTTACAACTACATTCACCTCATGTTGGCCAGGTTCCGGGCTCGAAAGACGGTTCCCTATCCTGGAAGATTCCTGCATTTTCATGTTACTCCCTGAGATTTCACCGTTTGACCCATCACTACAGGTACCTTGATCTACTTTCACTCGAGGGATGCGTGTTTCTCTGTGCGTTATGCCCTCTATGGGAAAATCACTCCAGTCCAACATGCACGCCTCAATGGCGGGCTTGAAGCCTGCAAACACCTCAATGTCCACTTTCCGTAGATTGTTATTGTTCCCACCCGTGCCGCCAGCCCCGACCCAATGCGACGGTCCCCGGGCTTTACGTGCCTTCTCAATCACCTGCAGGTGCCATTTGCGGAACTCTTGCTCATGGTTGACACGGTCTTGACGTGAGTTGACCGGGTTCAGTGCGGCCAGTCGCCACAGGGTTACGATCTCCTCACACATGCTAGCGCAGGCGTGTTGAGCTGCTGCCGTGCTGCTATTGCTACTTGCCCGGTGTCCATGGTTTCCATGCTGTGAGTGAAGGGCTGAGGTACGGGTGGTGAACCACCAGATCACAATCTGAAAAAAAAAAAGAAAACAGACATTGAATGTTTGATGTACTTGTATGCTAAGAATAAAAACAGCAACATAAGAGAAAATTAGTAACATTTGAAATTTTCACTGTTCTCCCCTTTCTTTTTTCAAAATATATTAAATACTTCACATAAGTTATACAAATACATGTAAGCAGCATTTTCAATTAAAACCAAAATATTAAAGAATATATGAGTATGAGGAATGTTGGTGAGAGAGGGCTTCTTAAAAAAAAAAAACGAAAAAAAAAAAGGAAATGATAAGGCCATTTGACTTGACACCTTTTGGCTTTAAAGGGGAAGTTCACACTGGAATTTTATTGGTTTTAAAAAATGCAGAACAATAAAAGAAAAATATGAATGAAAGTTTGAAGACAATCGACCAAAAAATAGCGAAGTTATGAATATTTTAAGTTTTTTATTCTGTGACGTCACGTGCGAGGAGCTCTCCCATGTGTTATGTATGTAAATTCCATAAATTTGTCTTTTTCCATGGTTCTTGATAAAGGAATGGGACAATTTGCTAGAGGCATGTATATTAACATATGTTTGATGATGTATCGACCGCACAGGTGAAATAATTAATTTTCTTTTGAAAAAATGACTCTTTATGGAATTTACACTACGTAACACATAGGAGAACTGCTCGAATGTGACGTCACAACGTCAAAATTTTAAATATTCATAACTTCGCTATTTCTTGTTGATTTTCTCCAAACCTTCACTCCATATATTTTCTTTTATTTTCTGCATTATTTAAAAACCATTTAAACCCAGGGTGAACTTTCCCTTTAAGACACAATACAAAGTTGACTTGTTCAATCTTCTACCCTAGTGTTGATACCTTTGAAAATGGGGGAATTAATCCACCTTTTAGAAATGTTACATGTATGCCTGTTGTGTTGTGTGGATATCCCCCCCCCCCGCCTCGTCATTTCACTGACCTTCTTTCTCACCTGATCACCATATATCCACCCTCGTGAAGAATACGAAGCATGAGATAGCGTTGCTGTCACGTCGCCGTACCATCTACTCTGACGATAGAACAGGATGTCCAGATGCCTTCAGGCAGCGTCCCCCTGAGGGTCGAACAGGTTGGTCCACTCGGCCGCTGCTTGGGGCGCCGTGGATGACAGGTAGAGGGAGTTCACATCACTATGGAATAAAGCAAGGCAAAATCACTCAAATTGATGATTAACCCCTTAGAATGGATTGAACATAACTTAACAGTAGAAATGTTTTTGTCTAGAACCACTTGACTGGGAATGCAGAGGCTGTGGGTTCGTTTTATGTCACAGCATGTCTTTGATCAAGGTCTACATGCTTCTCATTACCCACGTGTGAAAATGGGTACATCCTAAATAGTGCAGCCTGGAATTGTATCCAATGATCGGGGTTATAATATATTGTAAAGCACTTTGATTAGCTATCAACTGGAAAAGTGCTTTATAAAAAGCAATCATTATTATTATTATTGAATAAAAATGTAATTTTAAGTTTTCTGTATGTGTACTCGATGACACATGCTTAGTACCCCTAATTCAATTATCCAGGAATCTTCCAACTAAATATAAATTAATGCCTTGTCACATGATTTTGTTTCCCTCCTTGCAATAAAAAAGAAGAGTTCTTACCTAAAGACTATTGGTGAAGGACCACTGAATCTAATCAATGTCTTCTTGATGTTTTCATGAAGAATAGCTTCATCTAAGAACCAGTGGGTCATCTCGGTGGCTGGGGGTCCTGCAGTGGGGTCTGGTGCACCACAAACCTTGTTGATAGCGCTGCCCTGGGACAGGAGCAACTCGTCCAGGAGTCGCTGGGCAGTGGGTAAAATCTACAAAATATAGAATTTATATGATGATTGAATGGAATTTGGAAAGTTTAATAGTATTAAGAATTAATAAATGCTTAATATCTAACAAGAGTCAGTATGATGTGGGCAAATATAATAATGAAAGAAGTTTAAAGGAGTTCTCCAGACTGGAGTTTGTATGTTAAGAAAAATAGAGTAAAATTTACAAAGCACAACACTGAAAATTTCATCATTTTTTTTCATTTATTGACCAACATTTAAACACTGTTAACATACTTTGTACACGTAATACTCAACTGATGAAGCAGAAATCTGTGCCTGTTCATAATTGAGTCACTATGTAAACATTTTTTCTAAATATATCAAAGCAGATGGCCGATTGGATACCCCAAGGGGACAAGACAATGTCAACGAAAAACATTAATCTAAAATATGGGACATCAAGGCTGTCAGCTTAGTTATTTGATGACTTTGGAAATGTACCTGCTCAGTATCTGTCGGAAAGCAAAAATGATTTGAAATCTGTGTCACGCACAGGCAAAGTGGCCTTGGGCAGATTGAGGCATTTCTATTCAAGGGGCACAACTTGGAAAGGTTAGCTCCTAGAATTCTTGAGTGGAATTTGAAGGTAGATGTCTGATATATGATGTATGAATTTCTACATGTAGGAAGAGAGTTTAATGGCCATTAAATGTAATATGTTTCTCATGAATAGTAGATGCAGTATACATGTACATAATTATATATCATAATAAGAAAATGTGTAAAATTTATTAAAGCCTTTTGAGGAATGCAATTATAATAATATAATTAAAACCTACCAAACGTGGAAATTCACTAATTAGATACTGGGCAAACTTCTGGAGCTGTTCTCTGTGCAATCGCGACAATGACTCTGACACGGGCGCACGTAGACAGACGGATGACGGGTGGTGGATGCGATAAAGACAAAGCGCCACCACGTGGCTGCACCACTTGCTAGCCGAGCTGCACGTACAGCTACAGGAGGAGATACGACGTCGGTCAAAGGTGATGGCTACGTTGAAAGTCGCACTGGTACCATGCTGCTGGGTCATAGGATGAGAGGGCACTACAGTCCCACTCAGGTGAAATCCTGTCGGTTAAATTAAAAAGTAAGATAATAAAATCAATCAATCTTTTTTTTAACGTACATTTGCCATTACATAAATAGAAACGCTTTCCAAATACATCCCTCATTTCTAATAGAGAACAAATAGAATGCAAATCCCAAACGTAAGTGTATTTTGCATTCTAGAGCCCCTTTTAAAAGCTAGCAACAGTAGGCAAGTGGGTCTAAATGTATCATGTAATCCATCGTCCGATTTTAATGTTGGCCAATGATTTATGTAAATCTCCTGCTGTTTAAGTTTGATAAACAAAATAATGTGGTGAATTAATTACTTCCTCAATGTTATGGTATAATCATTACATTTCCTCAATGAGTGTCCATCACACTTTAATATAGTAACTACAATAATTAGAAAATAATCTCAAAACACCAGAACAAAAGAATCGATAATCGATCTTAAACCTAAACCTGATACATTTTTTACATTAGAGACAGTTCCTAGTGAACAGGATGTGGTAGATCTAGATCTATAACATCTTAAACAGATGAACACATGAGGGTCGAACATACATGTGTGACCTACTTAATCTGGAGTTGAAGGTTTGCAGAGTGGAAAAAAATTATGTTGGCTCTACAAACACAAACGATTAATTTCAAATAAAGAGCACCCCAATTCACTCCTCAAGTGTTAAATAGATGCTCATCAAAATCGTATACTGAGATCCCCTGAACAGAAATTATTTCAATCTACAGTCACATCAGAGAGGTTTTTCATATTTAGCCCTCCACAGGCTGCTTTATTAAGCAAAAACAAGATAGCATACAAATAATTAATCATACAATATAATCTTAAATAACACTATCCAAAATAACTTCTCTTAACAGACAAGAGTTGAAGGGTTGAACTGCCACTTAAGAGCAAATATCATCAGAGTTGGCAATAAAAGTACTATTGACTTTCAACAGCCCTTATATATAGTATTTCATTAAAATTGGCTTCCTAATTTAGTGCACATTTTTTACTCTTCCTGAAAATATGTCTGATGATAACCCCTTCCCCCTGTCCTACTTCTAGGGATGCCCCTAGGGTACTTGCAATTATACATGTAGAGATTATATTTCACAGATCTACATGTCTTGAAAAATAGGCCTTGCTGTGCTTATTATTTATTTAAAGTTGCTTTAAAAAGTCAGTAGCTGGCTTAAAATGGAGAAAAGACTGTGTCTTACCAATTTGAAGCACATCTCTGACTGCTTTGTTCCGGACCATATGCTCGCCTCTCTGGAACTCATCAGGGCTACCATTAGCAAGACACGAATACAATCTGAAAAAATAACAAGACAATACAGAACAGTTACATTTATAGGATCAATTAAACCAATCAAAATCACAACATCTATTAGATATTTACAAGTAGCCCTGGAGGGATTATTACCCAGTTGATTAACATAACAATTATGTTAATTATTGGCTTTTATTGTTCTTTTCTTTTGTGCATTGTACATGTAGCTGACAAATAAAACTGAAATAAAATACAATAAATCTGTGATGAGATGAAAATATTATGGCATAATTGTAAAGTACAGCAATGAATATCACCACATATATGTGTAGTATTGAGTTGAATGACTTGATATCTTTGCCACTAACATGTAATACACTTGACTCATAATCATCAACCACTTATAATAATCTAAACACAAGGGAAACTTCTAAAGGATTATGGAAAATATCCATTAATTAGGTACTTGTTACTGAATACTATAAATAAAATGTTCAATGTACATCCAAATCATAATGCCCTTTAAGAAAAAGTATTTGCTTTTTTTTCTGTTGTAATATTGAAAAGAGCACACACAAAAAAATGCTCCTTTTCCCCTTTGGTTACATGTATTCAATTCTCTTCTAACATCTTCTTTTTCTTCTTTTCCACTTCTTCTCCTTCCTCCCGTTCCCCTTTTCCCTCTCATCAACTTACTTCTTCTCATTCTTCTCATTTTAATCAATTCATTTTTTCCTTGTCAATCTGTTCAGTATTTCCACCATTTTGCAGGCAATTCAGGCAAATAGAGTTTGAGCTTCCTCTCTTGCTTTCTTTTCTTCTCCTCTCCGTCTTCTCCCTCCCTTTCCTCTCCTCTCCTTCTCTGCTTTTTATCTTCTACTCCTTCTTTTTCTTTAACCTCCTCCCCTTGTTTCCTCCTAAATTTCAATCTCCTCCCCTTCTACGTGCTCTGTATCTTCTCCCTTTTCTTTCCTCTCCTGCCCTTGTTTTCCATTCCTTTCCAACTCCTCTCTCTCTGCTCTTTAAATACTCTTTCTTCTTTCACATCCTGCCCTTGTTTTCCCCTTACTTTCCATCTCCTCTCCTTCTCTGCTCTTTATCTTCTCCATTTTTCTTTCCTCTTGTCCTTTTTATCATCCCCTTGTTTTCCCCTTCACTTTCCATCTACTCTCCTTTTTCTCCTCATTCTCCTCCTCTCCTGATTTCCCCCTTTCTATCTAATCTTCTCCCTTCTTCCTTCCTCCCCTCCTCCCCTGGATTTTCCATCATATCTAATCTTCTCCCTTCTTCTTTCCTCTTTTCCTTCTCCTCCCCCTTGTTTCTCCCTTACTTTCCATTTCCTCTCCTCTTTGTCTTCTTCCTTCTTTTTCCTCTTTAATTTTTTTCCCCAAAAGAAATTAACCTTAAAAGTCTTTCTTCCAAAAGAAATGGGCTTCGACCGATAATAACTCCATGATGTACATTGTACTATATTTCAAGGGTTTAAACGTAGTACATGTAGCAGGGCAATGTCATGCAATGCAGGCCCATACATTGTATATTGTACAAGTTCTAGTGCAATTTGCAGAATGTTAATCCAGTCAGTATCTACATGTAGTCGCCTATATGGACAAGCATCTATTGCGAGGAGAGATCAATTTCCGAAGGTGAGGCGCTGAGTGAATAAACAGCAGGAAACGAGGGCCCTATGCTATTGACCTAGCTAGCGTGTCACCTGACAGGGGTTATGTTTTGTCTGCGATGCTGGGCTTGAGGGTGCTTTCCTCCCCCCCCCCCCCCCCCTTGATCTGATCGTGCACATTGGAGAGACCCAGGCCTCCACTTCGACACACTTTCGCCATGCATGCACACGTTTGTCCAGACACATGCATAATTTATGTACACAACTCTACACGTACAAGCACATATATACGTAGATGTATGTACCTTGTATCCATAAAAGGACAAAATGTGCACAAAATGAGCTCAGTGTTATCATATATGCCTACTTTGAACTTCATAGTAGCAATGCTATATTCAAAGACATTACTATAAAGTATAATTTTTTTTTTTAGCTAACTTGCATACATACATGGTCAATTCCATCATAACGAACATAACAGTATTAAGTAGAAATTTGGCTGTTTAAAACATCTTGAAACAAAACTGATTACATTACCTGCTCAGCTCAAGTAGGCGCCATTTGAAGACAGCAAGTTTGCTTGACGAAGACCCTATTTTCATTTCCTTTCCTGACCCGGTTTCCCTAAAACCAGTTTAGAAGATTGGTTTGCGAGTGTTCTCATTAAGACCTTCTGAACCAAACGTGGACCAATGGCATAGACCTACACTCAATCTTTTGGTCTTTACTTGTTTTCCCAGATTTAAAATACAATACAATACAATATTAAAGGATCCAAATTTCAAGGCCGAAACAAAGGTGAAACAGAATTTTTGTGTGCTCAATTGATCGTGGGCAAGGCAGCCACAGAGCAGCGCCAGATCGATGTTGCTTTACCCCTTTATTGTTGAACGGCAAACAGATTAACAGCAACTCCCATCTGTTTAAGACTTTTGGAATGAAGCAGCCACGTATCGAACCCACGACCTCCCGATTATGAAGGGCACGCTCTATCCACTGAGCCAACACAGTGATTTCCTACATGTAATGACACCCTGGCAAGAAAAAGATAAAAAATAGCTTGCTTTCCTTACCTGATATCCTCCTCATTCTCAGGAAAGCTCCAGAATGCTATACGGAGTTGAAGGTTCTCAGGAACAGGTGGATACACTCTCTCAACCACCTCAAACGGGATATGAAGGGCGGTGGTTTTGGCCGTTAGTTCAACCAAAGAGGGAACTATAAAGAGATAATCAGAAAACAAGATGAAATGGGTTTGTTAATTGTTTGCTGAAGATGACACAATGTAACACAATGCACAATGTGCAAAATATAAGTGGTTATTTTCACATGATTTTATTTTCCCGAATTCCGTGAATCCATCTTTACGAAAATTTGTACCTCAACATAAAAAGTAGGCCAGCTTTTTTATACTGTAAAGCCAATATTTTCATGATTTTTTGGCTAGTTGGGGAAATCCGTGAGAGCCAAATTTTGCGATTTGGGTGATGGTTTCATTACTATACATTTATAGCCTTGTATTGAAGTTGATATTTTTGTGATGACCGACTCGCGAAATTCGCGAAAATATAGTCACACCGAAAAATAACCACTTCAATACAGTAGTAATCCACTCCACATTTTCCCAAACTAGTCCAAAATCGCAAAATAAATGTTATGGGCACTGCGCCCCCTGTTGTTGAATAGGTAATGTATCGCTACACACACAGGGATCAAAACAACAAGTGCTGAAGAACACCATTTCCTCATACACTGTATTCCTACCTTGTTGGTCAAAGAGTTGTACCTTAGTCACACCGATGAGACCGACCCCAACCGACACCAAACCGACCAAAATATTACCTACCGTGAATGGCAAGCTAGTGGTCGGTTTGGAGTCGGGCTCGCCGGTGTGACTCGGTGTTAGTGAGTAAATAAGTACACAAATTTCCACTTTTTTCAGAGTATGATGAGACTACAAATCAGTGGTGATCATAACATGTAGCGGCAACTTCACAAAATTTTAACAACAACATGGGGGTTCCTTGATCCATTGTCAATGATAACATTATATGTATATGTACATACACTGTACATGTAGTACGAGCCCACAGAATTTCAATTAAGAAAAATCACATAGTATTATGAGCATAGTACGAGCCTACAGAATTTCATTAATAACTAGATGAATCCTCGACCGCGCACGGTCGAAAATATGCCTCCGCCATTGCCAGATCAGAAATATATGGAACATTCATCTGTTCTATTTTCATGTTCATGTATACAAATATGTCTTTGACCTTCACCTTTGACCTTGTAAAAAGTCTCAATCTAATCGGATCAGTGCACCTAAGTATGCACACATGCACTAAGTATGAGATGATCCATGAAACAGTTCTTGAGTTATCATGAGACAAGCTATTTCACATATTTATTGACCTCTGTGACCTTTGACATTTGACCTCATGACCCAAAAATCTTATCAATATTGTCACCCAGTATGCATCATTACCAAGTATGAAGATGATTAGTGACACGGTTCTTGAGTTATGTGTGAGAATCGAGCTATTCACCTATTTATTGACCTCTGTGACCTTTGACCTTTGACCCTGATGACCCCAAAATCTTATCAAATAATGTACCCCAGTATGCATACATTTACCAAGTATGAAGATGATTAGTGAAACGGTTCTTGAGTTATTGTGGGAACGAGCTATTTTCACCTATTTATTGACCTCTGTGACCTTTGACTTTTCACCTCATGACCCAAAATCTAATCAGATCATTGTCACCCCAGTATGCACACATGTACCAAGAATGAAGATAATCCGTGAAACGTTTCTTGAGTTATTGTGAGAACGGCTATTTCACCTATTTATTGACCTCTGTGACCTTTGACCATTTGACCTTGTGACCCCAAAATCTAATCAGATCATTGTCACCTCAGTATGTATACATGTACCAAGAATGAAGAATCCGTCTAACGGTTCTTAAGTTATCGTGAGAACGAAAGTGGGACGGACGTACGGACGTACGGACGGACGGACAACCCAAAAACATAATGCCTCCGGCGAGACTTCGTCGCGGAGGCATAAAAATTGCAATTGTCTGTTACCCAAAACACATTCCTCCCCACCCCCCCACCCCCCAAAAAAAAAAAGGTGGCAGATGTACATGTAAAGCCACGATTATAAAAACTTGTACAAATCTTGTTTTAGGTTTTACCCGCTTCCATGAAAGGTTCATTAAAAAGACTTTTCTGGCAAATTGAAGATAATAGGCCAACATACATTTACTGCAAGTATAGAAAAAAATGGACAAAATGTTTTAAAACTTGTGTCCCTTTCCAACACAACATGTTTCTGTTGTACATGTACATGTATAGGCCTACATGTACATGTACATTGTAATGGATTGCACAAAAAAGATACTCCATACATGTACATGTATATTCACGTACATGTAAAATTGTAAAAGTAGTATCCAGTTTCACTGCCAGGTGTGCTTTTGTGTACACTGTTTACTACAAGTATGAATAAACACACCCACCAATAACACATTCACACGCACTTCATTTTACTATGCAGAGCAATCTATACACAAAACTGGTTGCCATGGAAATATTTCATTATCCATGCATGACCAATTACAATGTATGCATGACCAAGGGACAAACCCTTGTTGGCCAAAAAGGGTCTAATATGTTGCACTATACAATGTACATGTATGTACTCAATGGCCCTGTGTATTACAGAGATCTAAAGTCTTGGACAGTCATTTTTGACACATCCAAAAAGAAGATGTAGGCCTACATGTACTTGTAGGATTCGCCAAGACAAATTGTGTTGAAGTTCAAATTACATGTAGGCCTACATGTAGGCCTAGAGTGTGAGCTTTCAGACTGAATCATGGCTGCAGTGTATTAATCAATTTCATACTGCATTACTTATGAAAATTATAGTCAGTTAAGTATAATATGAATGTGAACAATTTATGCATGGATCCTACATCAAATTAAAACCAAAATACGAATTTGTGCATGAAAATGTGGATCCTAAATTCTCTTTGGATTAATAATGATTAGGCCTATTTCATATGTTGCATATATATGAAAGACTAAGTTGCGATTTATCTCTTTAATTAAAATAAAAAATAAAATAGTATACTGTGAGTGTCACTGCATTAAATACAGTAAAATGTATACTTGTATTAAAAGGAGAAATTTCGACAAATGCCAACTTAAAGTAGACACACGGAGAAAATACACAATATTTGCTAATAATGGCCAAATTACATGTTAGTGAATAGATTTTCCTTCGTTTATACGATTGACATGCTGAAAATGACTTGAATCTCTCAGAAATAGCTGTAAATGGTTTTTAGCGTTTTTGTTTAATCCGCCCCCAAATGGGCCGATCGGCGTGCGGAGGAGCTCCTAGTTTGTGACGTCGCACCTTGGACAGCTCGGCCACCTGATCTGAGTTTACGCGCGCAGCTTGATGCATACGTATACACGTAAACAGATTGCTTGCACTGTACTAGCTTGCTATAGCTGCTGTGTCTGGTCTCGATTAATATGGCTCTTTTATCACAACTGATTTCATCAATTGGACAAATCATACATGATGTATACCTTAGAATATCGTGTTTGAGATATTGTTAACGATTGGATTAATTGTAGATTTGAACTTCGCTGCGATAGATTTTGAAGAGTTGCAATCATGATAAAAGCACGAATTGCCTGCTCATCTCTCACCAGGGCCGGAACGATGCGGCCCTGTTGGTTGTGGTGAATCGTTTAATTTTGCCCAGTGACATGGGAGATATAATGCATCTTAAAATCCACGTAAATTATAGCGACTTCATTCTTAAGAAGACTTATCTGTGTTGAATCTATATTGATTTTAATATTGATTTTTTTTAAAATATGAATCCCTCCAAATAAGGTTTTAGAGCAAAATATAATCATGCCCACCGTCATGACTTTCCAACTAACTTACAGGATTAACAACTACCATCATTAATTTGACGAGGTGTCATGTCACATTTCCTTCAAAATTCCTTATTTATCAGAAATTCCATGGCTAAAAGACCAGAAACTTCCTTAAATAAAATCAATATATATTGAAGAGACAGAATATGTAAGAATCAATGATGTAAGCATTGAATTGTTGCGATATTTACAGTCTACTAATTTGATTTGGCTTAATTTCTTACACACGCAACGGATGGGGTAGTGTATATCAGTCCGGCAGAGCGCGGATGAATATACAGTCGTCTCTCGTAGACTGCTGTTTATCACAAATGCAAAATCTGTCAAATTCATTGCAAACAAGTCGAATCTACAAAATAATGTTATTTCATTGAAACAATATCTAAAACCATGAAAAAAGGTCACATACTGTAACTGAAGAACTAAGAGCTACGTATTCCATCCAAAAGTTGGACGAGATTACATAGCTAACGGATGAAATTATCTCGGGATCTGCACAGACAATAATATAAAGACTACAAAACCAAATGAACAATTTCAAGATTATATTACCTTATAGCTTATCATATAGAATTATAGGATTATTGGTTACAATCATTCTCATATATGACAACAAAACTAAAAGTTGATATTGAACATCCACAATGAAAACAATGTCACTTTGTTTATTATCTTCTTTTTCACTCACTCTCTCGTGCTGAGGCATACTTTCTAATTATATGTTAATATAATGAAAAATAATACATCATTGGAACGGATTAAACATAAATTATAGATAAATGGTAAGAGAACAGTCGCAGAAGAAATCACCTTGACCAGTTAGTCAGGGCCAGCGGAGAAGCATGAGATGAGAGAGCTAAAGAAAGTTTTCAAGAATCAGATTGTGCAATGTACCGATATAGCACAGTGCAGGACGTGCATACAGGACACGGTACAGGTCCCAAGTGTGACGTCATAATCTCAGACGCCCTCCCCTCGGCGCGGTAACCGCTGAAGCCTGAAAATGGGGCCCTTCTTGAAAGGTGTGATAACTCCCGATCTAAAACAATTTGACAAGGGTTTAGATATATCTGAATCAGAAAAGATTTTCGTCTGCGAATGGTATGAATTTGTGTTGCAATTAAAAGCGAGTTTACTCTCCAGTTGTCACTTAAGTCTTTTGCAGACTGAACTGCATGTGTACCTTCCAAACTTTATATGACCTTTATATACCCAGACTCACTTTGAACCCTTCAAACAAAGGATTATAATCATCTTGATTTGATAATTTCCCCCCATCTGGAGTCCACATTTCTCCACCTCACAAACATATTCTTTAGGCCCACAAATGTGTGTGAACTCACTTTTTCTGACCCCTATTTTTGCCTTTTTTGGCACCCATATTTTCATTTTGCATCTCTCTTTCATATTTCCAGCATCTCTATTATCCCCCCCAAGAATATGAAAATGCATACATGTACATGTAGGCCTCCATGTAATACATAGAACCTGTAGGCCTACATGTACCGGGTACAGCCCACAAGACCGACACCCACGAGACCGATGGCCCACGAGACCGACGACCCACGAGTTCGACAGTAAAGTAAATAGGCCAACGAGATCGACTATAAACAATTTAGGCCCACGAGACCGACAGCCCACTAGACCGACACTAGATCAAACAGGCCCACAGACCGACACTACAACGATATGACCCACGACAGAAAATTCGCAATGAAGGCCCACGAGACCGACGTAGAGCAAAACAGCCCACGAGACCGACATACATGAAGTATACCCATGAGTCAGAAAAGGGACGTCTAAAAGGCAAGAAAGGGGTGGAAGAGGGAGAGAGAGACATGGCAAGGAGAGAAGTCAAAAAAAAAAAAATTTAAAGAAAAAAATAGGTGGAAGGGCAACAGAGAGATAATGAAATCAAAGAACTAAGGAGGCAGGTGACCAACGGCAGGTTCGAACAATCCATAGGCTTTGGAAGATTTCAGGAGGGGGGCTCAATTTTTTACCAACTATTTCAGGAAGTTTTTATATACCCCCCCCCTCCCCACGTTGACAAGAGTTTGTGAAAAAGAAGAAGAGGAAAATAAATGTAGACCTAATCAAGCTAAGATGTTTATGATGTAAACAATTCTATAAGACCTTTGTATTTATTTACTTATTTGGTGTGTGTGTGTGTGTGTGTGTGCTTTATCATTTCTTTAAAGGACGTATAATTGAATAAAACATGAGATTCACCTTATCTCGGGTGAAATGATAACATTCCAATCAAGACCTGAGGCGTGTTGCGTAATCTTCAGCGCCAACCCGTCTCGAGCTAATCCGGTAATCCTTCATGGCTAGACTAACTACCCAGAAGTCCGAATAAATCTAACCTATGTTTTGTTTTTGAAATGGAGTGTTTATACAAGTCCTCTCTTTGAATTAATATGAAGAGACCCATTGAGAGTCTATAAACTAATCCGAAGCTATTGACCCTATTGACTGACTGAATTCGGTAAACTTCGTCATGTTCGTGCTGTCCGAATGTTAATCCCCAGTAGGCCGACCCTTCGTAAGCCTCACTGTAGATTGTGTATGAGTCAATGGAGCTCAAGAAAACGCGCATTCCCACGATCTCCGACTTGCGAGGGCCTTTAAGAATGTTATCGAGCGCGAAATAGCGAGCTATGAAAAATAAATTATATTGGGAGCCTAATTTTTTTATATCAAATGAAAATTGTGTTATTCAAGCGTTTTTGTTTTTTGTTTTTTTTGTTTTTAGGGGGGGGGTTCCAGGCCTGCCCCGTCACCTTGATCCGCGCCAGGGGGGGGGTCATTACAACCTCTGTTACGTACCTGCCCCTTACGGTTCTTTGCTTCTAGTCTCTGTTGCTTTCCCCACCCTTTTTTGTTTACTTCCCCTTGTAATTTCTCTCCCTCCCTGTTTTCTCCCCCTTTTTGTTTGCCTTTTAGATGTCCCTTTGCCTACCCGATAAGGGGGGGGTGGGAATGGCCTCGTGCCCCGATGATACCCCTGGATATTCGCTTGTTTCGTTTTCATGACCTAATTGAAGAAACGTCTGACTCGTGGGTATACTTCATGTAACGTCGGTCTCGTCGGGCTGTTTTGCTCTACCGTTGGTGTCGTGGGCCTTATTTGCGAATTTCTCTGTCTCGTGGGTCATATTATTGTGGTGTCCTCGTGTACCTGTTTAGTCTAATGTCGGTCTAATGGGTCTTATTTGCTAGCGTCGGTCTAATAGGCCTTTTTTTTCTAGTGTCGGACTTGTGGGCCGTCGGTCTCGTGGGTGTCGGTCTTGTGGGATGACCCCATGTACCTGTAGGCCTACATGTATGCATGGATCATGTAGTACCAGGATCCATGATGTATCCAATCCAGTGTGCATTGTACACTGAAGTTACTTCTACAGTGCGTCCCAAAAAATGAATAGCGAATTCCTGTGCAGGCTATTTTTTGTGTCCTTCATAAAAAGTGGTCATTGCTCACTGAAGAATGCGTTATTTTTAGAATTTTTTTGTGTCATAATGATAGTTGAAGGGGATTATTCCCTCAGAGAAATTTAGCTTCAGTGAATGGAGACAAACCCCCAAAACATATTGGGAAAGTTTCAGAAAAAGGCAATGAATAAGAGAGATATGAATTTTTAGATTTTGAGATCACTTATGATATGGAGATCCTCCAATTGGCAACGCGACCATGAGTGTGATGTAATGCAGGGAGATCTTTCCCATATCTATTGTACACATTGTACTAAAATCCTCTTTTTTCTTGATTCTAAAGGGAGAATAAAGAATCTTTTTATGGGATGACTTGTAAATATATGACAGTCATAATATATCATGAAAAGAAAAGCTGTTCTATCATTAGAATAAATAAAGAGACATTTTGAATAGTTTTTGTGCACACCATAGGAAGTTCTCCCTTTG
This sequence comes from Paracentrotus lividus, assembly GCA_940671915.1. NCBI lineage: Eukaryota > Metazoa > Echinodermata > Echinoidea > Camarodonta > Echinidae > Paracentrotus > Paracentrotus lividus. The sequence continues at coordinate 11,532,309 of CALNVZ010003433.1, forward strand.
TGACATGGCAAATGGTGACCGCGTTGCCAAGGAGATTTCTATGTCATTAGAGATCTCAATATTTAATACTCATAACTTTCTTTATTATCATTTATCTGATTTTCACCAGATCTTCACTAATGTGCTTATTTGATTTTCTGCATCCACAGTAAGCCAACTATCTACAAAGGGACAATTCTCCTTTGAGGATATGAGCCTTGTATCTAAATCTTTTCCCCAATAATACTATATTTTTAAATTGGTAGCCTTGTCAAAAGTGCATAGTTCTTTTTGAAGCATCTCTTCTT
>CALNVZ010003433.1:11532620-11548272 GCA_940671915.1 Paracentrotus lividus
TAATCTTAAATAACACTATCCAAAAATAACTCCTCTTGAAAACAGACAAGTGTTGAAGGGCTTGAACTGCCACTTAAAGCAAAATATCATCAGAGTTTGGCAATAAAGTACTATGACTTTCAAACAGCCTTATATATAGTATTCATTAAAATTGGCTTCCTAATTTATGCACATTTTTTTACTCTTCCTGAAAATATGTTGTGATCATCCCTTCCCCTGTCCTACTTCTAGGGATGCCCTAGGGTACTCGCAATCTACATGTAGAGATTATATTTCACAGATCTACAATGTCTTGAAAATAGGCCTTGCTGTGCCTTATTATTTATTTAAAGTTGCTTAAAAGTCAGTAGCTGACTTAAAATGGAGAAAAGACTTTGTCTTACCACAATTGAAGCACATCTCTGACTGCTTTGTTCCGACCATATGCTCCTCCTCTCTGGAACTCATCAGGGCTACCATTAGCAAGACACGAATACCAATCTGAAAAAAATAACAAGACAATACAGAAATAGTACATTTATAGGATCAATTAAACCAATCAAAATCACAACATCTACATGTATTAGATATTTTCAAGTAGCCCTGGAGGATTATTACCCAGTTGATTAATATAACAATTATGTAATTATTGGCTTTTATTGTTCTTTTTCTTTTGTGCATTGTACATGTACATTTGTACTGACAAAAAAACTGAAATAAAATACAATAATCTGTGATGAGATGAAAATATCATGGCATACATGTAATTGTAAAGTAAAGCAATGAATGTCACCACATATACAGTGTAGTATTGAGTGAATGACTTGATATCTTTGCCACTTACATTTCATTCCATTTCATTTCATTTATTTCCACTTCAAGATAAAAACATTTCATACATACATATAAATATACAAACAAACAATGGTAATACAATTATCTTTGGTGGGAGGATCATAAAAAGCCACATAAATGGCTTGTTGGAAATGATCCTCAAAAACATGCAAACAAAAACTGGTTTAAAATAGGATACATAAAAATGGAAATATGATTACAAATACAAAAATATAAAAGTGAAAAAAAAGAAGGGAATATAGAAAACTGGAAAAATACATTTTGTAAATTATTACATTTGATGAAAAAGATATTGCTACATTGTCTTTTGAATTGATATATTGTCCTACTATTCTTAAGGAGATGGAAGGTTGTTCATAAAACTGAGCCTTTATAAATATGGAAGATTGTGTTTAATTGCAATTCGATTAAAAGGGCGGGTGAATATTATGTGCATATTCTTGTATTATAATAAATTGTGGCATGCAATAATTCATAGTAAAATAATTACTAAAAACTTCAGGAAGCATATTATTTTGTAACTTAACACTAAACATAGCGGTTTCCAGCGATATAAATTCATTAATAGTAAATATATAGTGTTTATAAATAAAGGTTTGCTGGAAGATAGATATGAAGAATGTGTTTATTTAATCGGACACCTCTTTTCTGTAATTTAGAATCCTTTGCAATGTTTTTCTTTGATGTGAAGCCCCAAACAGTGATACAATAGTTTATATTGAGACGATATAAGGAATGGTTATAACAAATTTTAATATTTTGGGGGAAGAAACTGAAGCTTATACAGAATACCAATACTATTTGACACTTTTTGACATTGTACATGTAATACACTTGACTCATAATCATCAACCACTTATATAATCTAAACACAAGGGAAACTTCTAAAAGGATTATGGAATAATTCCATTAATTAGTACTTGTTACTGAAATAATATAAATAAAATGTTCAATGTACATTCAAATCATAATGCCCTTTAAGAAAAAGTATTTTGCTTTTCCTGTTGTAATATTGAAAAGAGCACACACAAAAAACGCTCCTTTTCCCCTTTGGTTACTTGTATTCAATTCTCTTCTAACACTCTTTTTTTTTCTTCTTTCCACTTCTTCTCCTTCCTCCCTTCCCCTTTCCCTCTTTCTCTTCTCATTCTTCTCGTTTTAATCATTCATTTTTTCCTTGTCAATCTGTTCAGTATTTCCACCATTTTGCAGCAATTTCAGGCAAATAGAGTTGAGCTTCCTCTCTTGCTTTCTTTTCTTCTCCTCTCCATCTTCTCCCTCCCTTTCCTCTCCTCTCCTTCTCTGCTCTTTTATCTTCTACTCCTTCTTTTTCTTTACCTCCTCCCCTTGTTTCCTCCTAAATTCAAATCTCCTCCCCTTCTACATGCTCTTTATCTTCTCCCTTTTCTTTCCTCTCCTGCCCTTGTTTATTTTCCACTCCTCTTTCTCTTCTTTATCTTTCCTCTTTTCTCCTCTCCTCATTTTCATTCTTCCAACTCCTCTCTCTCTGCTCTTTAAATACTCTTTCTTCTTTCACATCCTGCCCTTGTTTCCCCTTACTTTCCATCTCCTCTCCTCTCTGCTCTTTATCTTCTCCATTTTTCTTTCCTCTTGTCCTTTTTAATCATCCCCTGTTTTCCCCTTCACTTTCCATCTCCTCTCCTTTTTTCTCCTCATTTTTCCTCCTCTCCCTGATTCCCTTTCTATAATCTTCTCCCTTCTTCCTTCCTCCCTCCTCCCCTGGATTTTCCTTACTATCTAATCTTCTCCCTTCTTTTTCCTCTTTCCTTCTCCCCCCTTGTTTCTCCCTACTTTCCATTTCCTCTCCTCTTGTCTTCTTCCTTCTTTTTCCTCTTTAATTTTTTTTCCCTAAAGAAATTAACCTTAAAAGTCTTTCTTCCAAAAGAAATGGGCTTCGACCGATAATAACTCCATGATGTACATTGTACTATATTTTTAAGGGTTTAAACGTAGTACATGTAGCAGGGCAATGTCATGCAATGCAGGCCCATACATTGTATTATTGTACAAGTTCTAGTGCAATTTGCAGAATGTTAATCCAGTCAGTATCTACATGTAGTCGCCTATATGGACAGGCATCTATTGCGAGGAGAGATCAATTTTCGAAGGTGAGGCGCTGAGTGAATAAACAGCAGGAAACGAGGGCCCTAATGCTATTGACCTAGGTAGCGTGTCACCTGACAGGGGTTATGTTTTGTCTGCGATGCTTGGCTTGAGGGTGCTTTCCTCCCCCCCCCCCCCACCCTTGATTCTGATCGTGCACATTGAAGGGACCCAGGCCTCCACTTCGACACACTTTCGCCATGCATGCACACGTTTGTCCAGACACATGCATAATTTATGTACACAACTCTACACAGTAAAAGCACATATATACGTAGATGTATGTACCTTGTATCCATAAAAGGACAAAATGTGCACAAAATGGCTCAGTGTTATCATATATGCCTACTTTGAACTTCATAGTAGCAATGCTATATTTCAGAGACATTATATAAATTATTAATTTTTTTTTTTAGCTTACTTGCATACATACATGTACATGGTCAATTCCATCATAACGAACATGACAGTATTTAGTAAAATGGCTGTTTAAAACATCTTGAAACAAACTGATTACATTACTATTACCTGCCTCAGCTCAAGTAGGCGCCATTTGAAGACAGCAAGTTTGCTTGACGAAGACCCTATTTTCATTTCCTTTCCTGACCCGGTTTCCCTAAAACCAGTTTAGAAGATTGGTTTGCGAGTTTCTCATTAAGACCTTCTGAACCAAACGTGGACCAATGGCATAGACCTACACTCAATCTTTTGGTCTTTACTTGTTTCCAGATTTAAAATACAATACAATACAATATTAAAGGATCCAAATTTCAAGGCCGAAACAAAGGTGAAACAGAATTTTTGTGTGCTCAATTGATCGTGGGCAGGCAGCCACAGAGCAGCGCCAGATCGATGTTGCTTTACCCCTTTATTGCTTGAACGGCAAACAGATTAACAGCAGCTCCCATCTGTTTAAGACTTTTGGAATGAAGAAGCACGTATCGAACCCACGACCTCCCGATTATGAGGGCACGCTCTATCCACTGAGCCAACACAGCGATTTCCTACATGTAATGACACCCTGGCAAGAAAAAGATAAAAAATAGCTTGCTTTTCCTTACCTGATATCCTCCTCATTCTCAGGAAAGCTCCAGAATGCTATACGGAGTTGAAGGTTCTCAGGAAACAGGTGGAACACTCTCTCAACCACTTCAAACGGGATATGAAGGGCGGTGGTCTTGGCCGTTAGTTCAACCAAAGAGGGAACTATAAAGAGATAATCAGAAAACAAGATGAAAATGGGTTTGTTAATTGTTTGCTGAAGAGACACAATGTTAACACAATGCACAATGTGCAAAATATAAGTGGTTATTTTCACATGATTTTATTTTCCCGAATTCCGTGAATCCATCTTTACGAAAATTTGTACCTCAACATACAACATGTAGGCCCAGCTTTTTATACTGTTAAGCCAATATTTTCATGATTTTTGGCTAGTTGGGGAAACTCGTTGAGAGCCAAATTTTGCGATTTGGGTGATGGTTTCATTACTATACATTTATAGCCTTGTATTGAAGTTGATATTTTTGTGATGACCGACTCGCGAAATTCGCGAAAATATAGTCACCGCGAAAATAACCACTTCAATACAGTAGTAATCCACTCACAAATTTCCCCAAACTAGTCCAAATCGCAAAATAAATGTTATGGGCACTGCGCCCTCTGTTTGTGAATAGGTAATGTATCGCTACAACACAGGATCAAAACAACAAGTGCTGAAGAACACCATTTCCTCATACACTGTATTCCTACCTTGTTGGTCAAAGAGTTGTACCTTAGTCACACCGATGAGACCGACCCCAACCGACACCAAACCGACCAAAATATTACATTACCGTGAATGGCAAGCTAGTGGTCAGTTTGGAGTCGGCTCGCCGGTGTGACTTCGGTGTTAGTGAGTAAATAAGTACAAATTTCCACTTTTTTCAGAGTATGATTGAGACTACAAATCAGTGGTGATCATACATGTAGCGGCAACTTCACAAAATTTTAACAACAACATGGGGGTTCCTTGATCCATTGTCAATTTGATAACATTATATGTATATGTACATACACTGCTACATGTAGTACGAGCCCACAGAATTTCAATTAAGAAAAATCACATAGTATTATGAGCATAGTACGAGCCTACAGAATTCATTAATAACTAGATGAATCCTCGACCGCGCACGGTCGAAATATGCCTCCGCAATGCCAGATCAAAAATATATGAACATTCATCTGTTCTATTTTTCATGTTCATGTATACAAATATGTCTTTGACCTTCACCTTTGACCTTGTAAAAAGTCTCAATCTAATCGGATCAGTGCCACCTAAGTATGCACACATGCACTAAGTATTGAAGATGATCCATGAAACAGTTCTTGAGTTATCATGAGACAAGCTATTTTCACATATTTATTGACCTCTGTGACCTTTGACATTTGACCTCATGACCCAAAAATCTTATCAGATCATTGTGACCCCAGTATGCATACATTTACCAAGTATGAAGATGATTAGTGACACGCGTTCTTGAGTTATTGTGAGAATCGAGCTATTTTCACCTATTTATTTGACCTCTGTGACCTTTAACCTTTGACCCTATGACCCCAAAATCTTATCAGATCATTGTTACCCCAGTATGCATACATTTACCAAGTATGAAGATGATTAGTGAAACGGTTCTTGAGTTATTGTGGGAACGAGCTATTTTCACCTTTATATTGACCTCTGTGACCTTTGACTTTTCACCTCATGACCCCAAAATCTAATCAGATCATGTCACCCCAGTATGCACACATGTACAGGAATGAAGATAATCCGTGAAACGTTTCTTGAGTTATTGTGAGAACGAGCTATTTTCACCTATTTATTGACCTGTGACCTTTGACCTTTGACCTTGTGACCCAAATCTAATCAGATTCATTGCACCTCAGTATGTATACAGTTACCAAGAATGAAGAATCCGTCTAACGGTTCTTAAGTTATCGATGAGAACGAAAGTGGACGGACGTACGGACGTACGGACGGACGGACAACCCGAAAACATAATGCCTCCGGCGAGACTTCGTCGCGGAGGCATAAAAATTGCATTGTCTGTTACCCACATTCCTCCCCCACCCCCCCCCCCCAAAAAAAAAAAGGTGGCAGATGTACATGTAAACACATTTAAACTGTAAAATTTGTTTTAGGTTTTTACCCGCTTCCATGAATGTTCATTAAAAAGACTTTTCTGGCAAATTGAAGATAATAGGCCTACATACATTTACTGCAAGTATAGAAAAAAAAATGGACAAAATGTTTTTAAAACTTTGTGTCCCTTTCCAACACAACATGTTTCTGTTGACATGTACATGTATAGCCTACATGTACATGTACATTGTAATGGATTGCACAAAAAGATACTCCATACATGTACATGTAAAATTGTAAAAGTAGTATCCAGTTTCACTGTCAGGTGTGCTTTTGTGTACACTGTTTACTACAAGTAACAGATAAACACACCCACCAATAACACATTCACACGCACTTCATTTTACTATGAGAGCAATCTATACACAAAACTGGTTGCCATGGAAATATTTCATTATCCATGCATGACCAATTACAATGTATGCATGACCAAGGGACAAACCCTTGTTGGCCAAAAAGGGTCTAATATGTTGCACTATACAATGACATGTATGTACTCAATGGCCCTGTGTATTATAGAGATCTAAAGTCTTGGACAGTCATTTTTGACACTTCCAAAAAGAAGATGTAGGCCTACATGTACTTGTAGGATTCGCCAAGACAAATTGTGTTGAAGTTCAAATTACATGTAGGCCTACATGTAGGCCTAGAGTGTGAGCTTTCAGACTGAATCATGGCTGCAGTGTATTAATCAATCATACTGCATTACTTATGAAAATTATAGTCAGTTAAGTATAATATGAATGTGAACAATTTATGCACGGATCCTACATCAAATTAAAACCAAAATACAAATTTGTGCATGAAAATGTGGATCCTAAATTCTCTTTGGATTAATAATGATTAGGCCTATTTCATATGTTGCATATATATGAAAGACTAAGTTGCGATTTATCTCTTTAATTAAAATAAAAAATAAATAGAATACTGTGAGTGTCACTGCATTAAATACAGTAAAATGTATACTTGTATTAAAAGGAGAAATTTCGACAAATGCCAACTTAAGTCTTTTGCAGACTGAACTGCATGTGTACCTTCCAAACTTTATATGACCTTTTTATAACCCAGACTCACTTTGAACCCTTCAAACAAAGGATTATAATCATCTTGATTTGATAATTTCCCCCCATCTGGAGTCCACATTTTCTCCACCTCACAAACATATCTTTTAGGCCACAATGTGTGTGAACTCACTTTTTCTGACCCCTATTTTGCCTTTTTTGGCACCCATATTTTCATTTTGCATCTCTCTTTCATATTTCCAGCATCTCTATTATCCCCCCAAGAATATGAAACTGCATACATGTACATGTAGGCCTCCATGTAATACATAGAACCTGTAGGCCTACATGTACCGGGTACAGCCCACAAGACCGACACCCACGAGACCGATGGCCCACGAGACCGACGACCCACGAGTTCGACAGTAAAGTAAATAGGCCAACGAGATCGACTATAAACAATTTAGGCCCACGAGACCGACAGCCCACTAGACCGACACTAGATCAAACAGGCCCACGAGACCGACACTACAACGATATGACCCACGAGACAGAAAATTCGCAATGAAGGCCCACGAGACCGACGGTAGAGCAAACAGCCCACGAGACCGACATTACATGAAGTATACCCATGAGTCAGAAAAAGGGACGTCTAAAAGGCAAGAAAGGGGTGGAAGAGGGAGAGAGAGACATGGCAAGGGATGAAAGTCAAAAAAAATTTTTTTTAAGAAAAAAATAGGTGGAAGGGCAACAGAGAGGATAATGAAATCAAAGAACTAAGGAGGCAGGTGACCAACGGCAGGTTCGAACAATCCATAGGCTTTGGAAGATTTCAGGAGGGGGGCTCAATTTTTGTACCAACTATTTCAGGAAGTTTTTTATTACCCCCCCCTCCCCCACGTTGACAGAGGTTTGTGAAAAAGAAGAAGAGGAAAATAAATTGTAGACCTAATCAAGCTAAGATGTTATATGTAAACAATTCTATAAAGACCTTGTATTTTATTTACTTATTTGTGTTGTGTGTGTGTGTGTGTGTGTGTGCTTTATCATTTCTTTAAAGGGACGTATAATTTGATAAAACATGGGGAATTCACCTTATCTCGGTGAAATGATAACATTCCAATCAGAGCCTGAGGCGTGTTGCGTAATCTTCAGCGCCAACCCGTCTGGAGCTAATCCGGTAATCCTTCATGTGGACTAACTACCAGAGATCTGAGATAAATCTACCTATGTTTTGTTTTTGAAATGGGAGTTTTATACAAGTCCTCTCTTTGAATTAATATGAAGAGACCCATTGAGAGTCTATAAACTAATCCGAAGCTATTGACCCTATTGACTGAACTGAATTCGGTTAACTTCGTCATGTTCGTGCTGTCCGAATGTTAATCCCCAGTAGGCCGACCCTTGCGTAAGCCTCACTGTAGATTGTGTATGAGTCAATGGAGCTCAAGAAAAACGCGCATTCCCCACGATCTCGACTTGCGAGGCCTTTAAGAATGTTGATATGCGAGCGCGAATAGCGAGCTATGAAAAATAAATTATAATGGGAGCCTAATTTTTATATATCAACTTTGAAAATTGTGTATTTTCAAGCGTTTTTGTTTTTGTTCTGTTTTGTTTTTAGGGGGGGGGGTTCCAGGCCTGCCTGGTCACCTTGATTCGCGCCAGGGGGGGGGGTCATTACAACCTCCTGTTACGTACCTGCCCCTTACGGTTCTTTGCTTCTAGTCTCTGTTTGCTCTTCCCCACCCTTTTGTTTACTTCCCCTTGTAATTTCTCTCCCTCCCTGTTTTCTCCCCCTTTTTGTTTGCCTTTTAGATGTCCCTTGCCTACCCGATAAGGGGGGGGGGTGGGAATGGCCTCGTGCCCCGATGATACCCCTGGATATTCGCTTGTTTCGTTTTCATGAGCCTAATTGAAGAAACGTCTGACTCGTGGGTATACTTCATGTAACGTCGGTCTCGTGGGCTGTTTGCTCTACCGTTGGTGTCGTGGGCCTTATTTGCGAATTTTCTGTCTCGTGGGTCATATTATTGTGGTGTCGGTCTCGTGGACCTGTTTAGTCTAATGTCGGTCTAATGGGTCTTATTTGCTAGCGTCGGTCTAATAGGCCTTTTTTTTCTAGTGTCGGACTTGTGGGCCGTCGGTCTCGTGGGTGTCGGTCTTGTGGGATGACCCCCATGTACCTGTAGGCCTACATGTATGCATGGATCATGTAGTACTAGGATCCATGATGTATCCAATCCAGTGTGCATTGTACACTGAAGTTACTTCTACAGTGCGTCCCAAAAAATGAATAGCGAATTCCTGTGCAGGCTATTTTTTGTGTCCTTCATAAAAAGTGGTCATTGCTCACTGAAGAATGCGTTATTTTTAGAATTTTTTTGTGTCATAATGATAGTTGAAGGGGAATTATTCCCCTCAGAGAAATTTAGCTTCAGTGAATGGAGACAAACCCCCAAAACATATTGGGAAAGTTTCAGAAAAATCAGGCAATGAATAAGAGAGATATGAATTTTTAGATTTTGAGATCACTTATGATATGGAGATCCTCCAATTGGCAACGCGACCATGATGTGTGATGTAATGCAGGGAGATCTTTCCCATATCTATTGTACACATTGTACTAAAATCCTCTTTTTTCTTGATTCTAAAGGGAGAATAAAGAATCTTTTTATGGGATGACTTGTAAATATATGACAGTCATAATATATCATGAAAAGAAAAGCTGTTCTATCATTAGAATGAAAATAAAGAGACATTTTGAATAGTTTTTGTGCACACCATATGGGAAGTTCTCCCTTTGTGACATGGCAAATGGTGACCGCGTTGCCAATGGGAGATTTCCTATGTCATTAGAGATCTCAATATTTAAATACTCATAACTTTCTTTATTATCATTTATCTGATTTTCACCAGATCTTCACTAATGTGCTTATTTGATTTTTCTGCATCCACAGTAAGCCAACTATCTACAAAGGGACAATTCTCCTTTGAGGATATGAGCCTTGTATCTAAATCTTTTCCCCAATAATCATATATTTTTAATTTGGTAGCCTTGTCAAAAGTGCATAGTTCTTTTTGGGAAGCACTGTAGAGGCAGGGATCCAAAATGTATTTTCTTCAACACCCCTCCCCCCTCTTTCTGTTACCTCTCTCCAATTAAAACAACAGGATGAAGAAGAAATGCAGACAGGCAGCTGAAGTAAAGGCCTATTTTCAAGAAGATCAAATTGACCTGACCTAATTCCGCTCCACTCTACCATCAGTGTCCATGACCTTTGCTCTTTAAATGGGGACCAGAGTTCAGTCTAAGGACACTACTCACAAAAACAAGCTTATCAGTGCCCTACATGTGTATGTACAGTTAAACTGTATCAGGGTACATTTACGGTACTGATCATAGTAGGCCTACATCAGAGATGCCAAGTTCAGAGAGTGGCTGGGCGTGAGATCTTCAGCATCATCTTTGGAAGCAGTGCGCACGCTGCGCGCGTTACCATATGTGGGTGCGCGCCGTACTAACTTGTACACAAAGGAGCCGTGCGCGCACGCTACATACATGTAATTATGTAACATTTTGTAAGCTATCTTGCATGTAACGACCGCATGCATGAAAATAGCGCATTCGCAGTGTTTGTTGCGCGACAAGACTGCCGATATTTAGAGTTTTGAGGCCCCCAAATGGTAAAAATTTATAGTTTTTGATAGTTTCTTCAGTTTCTTTTTCTGAGGCGTGAGATTATGAGGGATGGGCGGGTGAGCGGGAGATGAGGTGCTGAGGCGTGAGTCTCACGCCGGGGCGTGAGACTTGGTACATGTAGGTCTGCGTACATGTACATGTAGACCTAAGTAGTGTTTACATTTACAAATCTGCGTACATGTACATGTACATATCTATCTATGGACGTACATGCACATGTAGGCCTACATTGTACAATGTACACCTGTACATAATACACTTGTATCAAAATACAATCATTACATCATTACAAATTAGGCCTACATAAATAAATGATGGTGTGGGGGTAAAATATCTTGTCTTCTGTACCTATACTGTAGTACCACTGAGTAACCCACATTCAAAAGCACTCAAGGATTCCATCCACTCCATGGACCTTCTGTGAGGTCAAGAATATGACCATACATGTAGGTAGCCATGAACACTTCAAATAGCTCTTGAACCTGTAAGGTCACACTGCATGTATCAATATCAACAAATGACTCAACAATGGATGGACATGTATATAATGTAGGCCTACATATGGTTTGGTAGATCGATACTAATAGACTGTACACTCATGTACATGTACATGTATGTGTAGATGGTTCCATGTCTTTTGCTCTGGACACGAGTCAATCCCAAATAAATGAGTTTCATTCCGGTTACCCTACAAATTTACATGTAACACAAAACCCTATTGCAACCTTGATCCTAATAAACCCTACAATGTATTGAAAAAAAAGTCTGAGCGATTCTCAGAGCATATGTCATGTAACAATATGCAATTTGCTAATGCTGGTAACAAGAAAGTTTTGCAATTTTATTAGCTTTTGTTTTGATGCAGGGGGCTTGAGAAAATGTTTGGTCAGATGAATATTGACAATGACCCAGTCATACAATATTTTCAACCATATTGACCTGTAATTTGCATTGTTTTACACCATGTACATAAAGTTAAACAATATTTTTCTTTTGTTTTACATTGATAATAGTCCATATGAAGAAATTGTACAGGGAATCAAAGTCCTCTTTTGAATGAAGCTACATGAACGTGCACATGTAGGTCTACAGTGATTAATCAATGAACAATTATAAAACAGATTGATACAATGTACATTGTAGGCCTACATTGTAAACATACTGTACATGTACATTAAAATTTGTAAGGAAAATGCACAATTATAAATGATATTCATTATCCTCATGTACACTACCTGATGAGAACAATGATGAATTCAGCCTTGATAATGATATGGGTCACGTCTGCTCAGCTACACTCATTATTCATGATCAATCATACAGTCATGGATTCATGACAATGACCAAATATCCTTGGCCTGCAATTGTCCTACATGTTTTTACTTTTGAAATGGTTCAATGTTTACTGTTTTGGGGTGTTTAAAAAATATAGAGCACAAACCAACTATAATGTCCTGCATAAATCTAATTTTTTTCAGAGGAAACTGGAACAAAGGTCCAGACCCTACAGATAGTTTAAAAAGTATTAAAGTAGAAATAAAAATCAATAAATCAACAAAAGTATGATGAGCCATTCCACGGTAACTCGCGTTACAAATAACCGGTACCTTTCACGATTAAAGTCCCCTATCTTTCAAACTGCTAGGATCTCCAAGTTAGTTTTTGCACCATATGTAAAGGAGACATAGAATAACCAAATGGATCAAAAAAGAAAAATATTTGTCAACCTCGTTCAGATTCTCGGGTCGTTAAACTTCGGTAACTCGCGTTACGCAAAAAGGACATGATCAAAACCATGATGCAGATTAGGGTGAATTGTTCCTAAACTATCCCACCTGGGCACAAAATTTCCTATCATACACTGAGCTTAGCATATTTCTAACCTATCAACTGCATCAAAGTGAAGAAAAAATGAACAGGTAAAATACAGGGAGCGTTAATGTCGGTAACTCGCGTTACAGTTTGTCCGTCAAGATATATTTCGAATTTGAATAGCTTTTCTGTGACTTCAGATTGAATTTCATTGTTAATTTAGGTGAAACTTAATATTCTTCAGATTATCCAGTTGGAAAGATTGCAAAAGGAATTTTAGTTTTCTGTCAAAGTCTTAAAAACTTTTAAAAATTGCATGTAGTCCCACGTGCTTCAAACTAGGTATAGTTCTGATTCTCCTACAAGGACATACAATTTGAAGGTAAAATCAAACTTAAAATGTGTTCCCCAATGTAATAATAATTTCAGAGAAGTTTAAAGCCCAAAGTACTACCTGAATTTGAGATAAAGCAAAAAGAAGAAATCAACAAATGTCCTCCCGACCGTGGAATGGCCCACATGATATTGACAGTTCATTTTTTAAGAAAAGGGTTCATCAAAATAACTTTAACTGGAAAGTGGAAGCTATTAAGATGGGAATTGAATTGATTTGAAGTTTCTTTGTTCTATTATATTTTTTCTTCCTTCACCTCCATACGGATTGTGCAGGATACACATATTGTACAAGTGTATAAGGTGAGATGTATATTTTCTTTTGTGTGGCTTTCTCTTGCCACAATCATTCCCCTGTGTCAGCCACCACAACAATAAGACTGTTTCAAGGAAACAATGTGTGTAGAGTCTAGAGATAACCATTGAAAAGCTTATTGGTTATCCTTCCCCTATTGATAATGATTATCCCTTTCCAGCAATGTGTGTACAATGTACATGTACATGTGGCTTCAAAGATATTCCTTTGTTTTGGGGGTAATACTGGGTAGGGCACATGTAAATTTATGGCAAAAGTGAAACTGAACTGAACAGTTCAATCTACATGGGGGCTACATACAAATATGTACATTATCATTTGGCTATTAAAACATTCAGAATTATTTGTGCCATAAATGTTGAAATGTACATGTATCTCATAAAGCACAAATCTTTGCCTTCCCGCAGAAAAGGCTTTACACGTTATGCGGGAAGACGACAAAATAACTAATTTAGAAAAAAAAAAAAAAAATTTTATGCATTTCCTCATTCCCTAATATTGATATTATTGAAGATGAACCTGTTCATATTGATTCAGTGAGAAAGGGGCTACATGTACAACAAGGAAAAACAGAGATAACACTCTTCGGAAGGAAGTGGACCCTGGCTACCTACATCCTGTACACCCGCTAAACCATTTCATGGACTCTATGAAACAGGAACAATAAAATCATATGCAGGAAACTGGTGCATATGAACAGAATGGAGATGATTTATTTTCCAAAAGCTTTAAGCCTATGACCTAAAATTCAAACTGGGCATTTCAATAAATTGTAATTTTTCATTTACATACATAGATCTTTACCAATTCAAGCGAGTCAGTGAAAACATTGAATGAAAACAAGGAGCAATTCACATCTCTGTTAAATTTGCAAGCTCACAAAGCATACAAGCCAAGTCTCCCGCATCTTGCGTGAGAATCACGCATTTCGGGTCCGTCTCACGATCTCACGCAGAACACCCCATTTCTCACACAAAATGAGAAAAAGTAGCATTATTATAGATTTTTTTACCATTTTGGAGTCTCAAAACTCTAAATATCGGCAGTTTTGTCGTGCATCATTGCAAGTGCAATGTTTTCAAGCAGGCGATCGTTATATGCAAGATAGCTTACTACGTGAAACGCGTGTAGCGTGCGCGCGCCTCTTTTGTGTACAAATTACTACTGCGCACGCGCACATGTGGTAACACGCGCCGCGTCAAACACGATGTAAATGATCTCACGCAAAAAAAAATTTTGAACTTGGCATGTCTGACAAAGAATTCTTGTGAAAAAAAAAGCAAAACAAAACAAAACAGAAAAGATCACACACAAGTTTTACTGCAAGGAATTTTCACTTGGAAAATTGGATCCAATAAATAATTCTTGTTTAAATTTCTTCTCTTTTTTTAAAATATTTTTTTTACACCAATATCATGTGGTATTTACATACAAAATGCCACATCATGAATCATGTACGTTTGTACACTGGTTTGTCATTGTGTAATATTTCATACATTTTTAATGCTACATAATTTTTTTTTCAAAGAACTCCACAAATTTACGTATTATAAGATTTATTATCTCTTTCAGTTTCATCTTTTGTTCTTTCAGCCCAACTGACAGTTTAATTTCATTTGATTATCAAAGGTATAGAGTCTACATGTATGAAAATCCAAACAGTCAAGGATAAAAGAAAGTCTTAAATACATTAAAACAAGAAGGCAAAGAAAAATTGAAAAATTGGAAGATGAAACTTTTTCACATCACGACACTAGATCTACCATGATCTACATGTAGACCTCTACAAAAGTTTTTCTTTGCAAATCTAAATCATCAATCATGATTGACGCAAAAAAACTCTTTTGAATCTTCATCAGATCTAATTAATCAAAGTACAAATTGTTTATACTTAAACATCCTTTAAAAAGTTTAAATTAAATAGTCACCTTCTGTAATTGAGGAGGAAATACCAGGAGCTATTGGGACAGCAGACATCAATCTCTCTCCCCCTCCAGTTCCATTGCTGTTTTTCTTCCATCCTCTCCAGTTGTTGTTACACACACTCTCTGCTTCGCTCACCCAGGAACATAGCGAATCTTCCTCGAACCGATCGCTATCCTCAAATGAAAACTGATCTCCTTGGTCATCCCAATCATATATAAAATCCATCATACAAAACTTGGGTGAATTTAGGCTTGAAGTGTCCGGAAATGACAGTAATCAGCCAAACCTACTCTCACTTTTGAGTCTTGTAAACATGAACCAAATCAGCCTCACTCTGCTCACACAAGCTTCTTCTCCTGCAATGC
>CALNVZ010003433.1:11550030-11566778 GCA_940671915.1 Paracentrotus lividus
GGGGGGGGGGGTGAGTAAATAAATTTAACACCTAAGTTAGATTCCTATAAAATATTGCAGAGATGCTAACTTAATTTTAAACAAAAAATTTTCGTGAGATTTTCATGACTTAACGTTAGCGAAATAGCGTCTATCATTCGCATTGTTGGTTTGGAAGCAGTGCGCACGCGGCGCGTGTTATGATGGGGAGACCATAGTTCGTGCAAATTTCAAAAATTATAATTTATACAAAATGTGACATTCAATCAACAATGTTTCATGTTTTAACTGTTACACAAAATCAACGAAAACTATAACTTGTTAGATCTAAATACCAAATAAACGGCAAAATTCTAAACTCCGAATCGCCGAACGAAGAAGTGAACTAGATCTAGATCAAGGTCAAAGGGTTTCGACGACATCGCGATTTCAAAATTCTATGTCAATCGAACGATCGCGCATTCTGAAAAAGTCAACAAAACAGTGTGACCTTTATTCCCGCACAGGCGTTTGACAAAGATTTATTAAGAAATTCCTTCAGTCTAACAAGTTAATTCTAAGGAAAGGGAATACAGTAAATGTAAGTCAAAATTTCATAGAATAAGATGATATTATTATTAATATCATCTCACAATTTTATGACATTAACTCGGAAAATGATGATTTCCAGACCCTTGTCAAAAAATCACGTAATTTTCGCAACAGACACGCAATTTTCCGATGTTTCATCAATAATTTCACAATTCAATACACCATACCGTGACAAAAGTTTGGATCTTAGGCAATTTTTGGTCCCTCTTTCTGTTGGTGCTATCAGATTTTCACGATATTGATTACTTTTTTAGATATCCATCGTGCGTGAACTCAGGTTCTGCGCGAATTATGGTCACACCACCATATTATTTTTGCATGCGGGCAGTAGTAGGCCTAATTTGTACTCAAAGGAGCGAGCACGCACGCTACACATGATGAAGCACGTAGTAAGCTATCTGCATATAACGATCACCTGCATGCAAACATCGCATTCGCAAAGCTTGATGCGTGACAAAACTGCCGATTTTAGGGTTGTGAGGCCCCAAAATGGTTCAAATCTATGGTCATGATGGTTGTCCGGACACTTAACAAAAATGAACCCTGGTTCATTGTCTCAAGATTAAGCCAAAAATATAAAAATTATGTTGAATACTTATCTTCATCAATATTTGTTCTCAACAATATTTTCTAACGTTTTGTGCTAAAAAACTACAAAGACATTGCCTTTTAACCCTTCCAAATGACTTGTTAAAATTGAGTGTCTGGATATTCAACCCGTCCGAACATACAACATCTGGGTAGATCCTAGATCTATATGTTTCTTTTTTTTTTGGCTTGAAAAATATGCGTTCTGCGTGAGCTTGTGAGATGAACCCTAAATGCGTGAGACTTGGGAGCTCTGACATTGCATTGGTCCCTGTTTTGATTATTAATAATCATAATGACATGGTGCCAATTAATTAATTTTCGACTTTGTAATAAACCAACAAATCTTGCAATAATCAGACAAGAAATTGAATGAAAACATCCTCTGCCCATCTATTTTTCGAACAAAAATATGGCCTGTCGCCAGAGTAGCCAGTCAAAAAAAGATCAAACTCAAAGCAATGATGTATTCGCATTTCTGTCTAATTCTGAAATGAATATTTGGTCGCTTACCATTTTGTTACAGGAATTGACTGAATGGTGTTAGACCAAGCGGACATTAGACGAAATGGTATAGATTTCTAGACCTTAGATCCTCTAGGCAAGTGACGTATTGTGAATGTTCTATTAATCCTATTTTTTTGTTTGTTTTGTTTCTTTTTACCATTGTCTTCCCAGCAGCCGAAGATGGCGCCACGTAAAGGGAAGGTGCAAAAGCAAGAAGTGCAGGTCAACCTTGGCCCCCAGGTTCCAGAGGGAGAAAATGTCTTTGGCGTTGCCCACATCTTTGCCTCCTTCAATGACACCTTTGTTCATGTGACTGATCTGTCTGGCAGGTATAAAAAGGCTTATTTTACTAGCATAAATGGAATAGAAATTAAAATCAATTTTTCTCTCTCTCTCTCTCGCTTGCTTCAGGATTGTGTAGTTTTATTAATTTATGGAGATTTGTTAAAGGGTAATATTATAGATGCAAGAGTTGGCACTGAATGCGGAATAGTTTTCCAGCCAATCTACATTCTAATACATCAGTTGAATCATTTAAAAGACATCTTAAGACTTATTTATTTTTGTTGTAGTGTACTATTGGAGATCTCTATGTAAAGCGCATAGAGCACTTTTTAATTGATTATAAGAACCGGTTTATTATTTATTAATGAGAACCTCACGAAACTCTTGTCTTAGGATTTTATTATTTGGCACTGCCATTCTCTCTCTCTCTCTCTCTTGCTCAAACATTACAATTGTGTAGTTTTAAGGAAATTTGTGAAAGAGAAAGGTTCTAGATGCAAGAGTTGACATTGCATAAAAATCTCAATGCAACTCTTGAATTAGGATATATTATTTGATGCTGGCAATCGAATTTGAACAATTTGTTTTAATTTAGAAATGTTAGATTAATTTCAAAGCAATTTTTTTACTAACTCCATATTATATGGAGAATAAACAATTGAAGATGAAAACCTAATCATTAGCTTACTAAAAATTCAATTATTTTTATTTCAGGGAGACCATCGCCAGAGTGACCGGGGGCATGAAGGTGAAAGCTGACCGTGATGAGGCTTCTCCATACGCCGCTATGTTGGCTGCCCAGGATGTTGCTGTCAAGTGCAAGGACATTGGCATCACTGCTCTTCACATCAAGCTCAGGGCCACTGGAGGTAACAAGTAAGCAGCCTCCGCATGATTTATCATTTTTTTCTTTGGATGGCCATTGACCCCATTGAAGCATACCATCAACATGGTTGAATGGCACCGGGCTACTGCTAAATTCGAGCCCCTGTGATTTTGTTAATGGAAATACTTTGTAGTTCTTGGAATCAATGCACCAACTTTGCTCCCGATAGTGACAATTCTCTAAGCCAAGATCAGGCCGCTACAAAAAAATTGGGCAAGTGAAATTTTTTTTTGCTTGCTCAAGAGGAAAAAACACTTGCCCAAATTTTATTTTCATTTTCTTTGTTTAAAGATATTTTTGAGTAGCAATATCATCTCATAAATGTCCACAAGCAAAAAGCCTAAAAGACAAAAGCACCACTAAATTTGGATCTAAAAAAAAAAAAAAATATTAATTAAAAAATTAATGAAATCATTTTCATGCCAAATTATCTTTATTTCTACATGTAACAAACAGAAAAAATAGCATTGAAATGAACATTAACAAAAGGTAAGAAAGAAAATATATCTGAATTTTAATTATTTTCTCATCTATGAATATTACAATAAGTCTGTATGTTAAGACTAGCACCATACATCGCAAGCTCTGCAGATCGGCGAGATGTTTAGAATAACAAATTGGCTTATTTTACAAGTTTTAGGGATTTTATTTCAATTGTAAGGTAATGTTTTCTACAGAAGGAGAGCCCTGTGCAAGTATTTTGTCTAGTTCGTGCTTATAAACACGTCTTTTATAGTGTTTTTTAGGTAAAATGTTATGGGGAAATCGTGATGCTGATACCCAGCACCGCCGATTGCCTGGGCCGCTGGGGCTGGCTGCAAAGGCGCCTTCAACACGCTCAAATCATCACTTGCCCGATCGGGAAAGTGACTTTGAACTTTGCTTGCCCGCCCGTTGTTTTCACTTGCCCCGGGCAAGCGGGCAAGCGGGTTTGTTGCGCCCTGCAAGATTGTCCAAGATTCATGGTTGGGGTTGCGATAGGGTTTTAAATCAAGTACAGGGTTCTAGGACAACTACCCACTGAACAATTACCCCTTGGCAACTCCTCCTACCAAAACTCCACCTCTAACTCTACACCTAGCCCTATTTCTGGGGGGTAGTTGTCATGATACGCAAGTTTATGATTGGGTATTGAGTCAATGGCTGAAGTTATTCATTTGTTTAGTGTCAGGATTGACCAGTCACCTAATTGTTGATAGAGGGTCATTCCATGCCAATTCACCCAATGGGTTACACCCTACCGTCTCAGAATTTGCTCAAATTTGGTACACATAAAGTTTAATAACATTACCTTCCCATAAACAAAAAAATAGCGTAAACGGTCCGTCGGTTTCCGAGCTATGGCCCGCCCTTTTTGATTCGTTTTGGCAAAAATGGGTGTGACCTTCCATTTCAACGGCACAATGCGCCTGAACTGGGTGACCAATTTTTGTGAAACTGGTACCATTCAAAAGGAAATTCAAAGAGGAATTCAAAAATGGTATCAAACATATTATTGGAGCAATTTAAAGTGCTATGACCTTTGACCTTTCCTTTAACCTTGATTTTGACCCCAGACGAATAATATTTTTACTTGATTTTTATGTATGTTAATTGTCAGTATAATATTAATATAACATGTAAATATCTAGGATGATATTTATTTCTTCACCTTTAAAAACTCTTTTTAATGTAATTTACAAAGTTACTGTTACCCCCACATACTGATATTTGTGTTGGTAATGTGTGTACAAGTCCTCCATTATAGGCTTACTTGAATACTTCCAAACTGAAGTTAAATTACATTCAATTAAAAACAGGAAACTAAACATTTCAGGTAATAGAGGAAATATTAAACACAATGATAATGTATACATGTACGTAGACTCCATTTGCTTATGAATAGAGACATTTGTTTAGCCCTTTTGATTGGGGTGCAATAGGTATACATACAAATCATCAGAAATCGGCGTTTTGACAGAAACAAAATGCTTCCTACATGTAGTCAGCTCTACTGTCCAAACTGGATACATCCTTGAGATCTTTGAAGCATCAGCAACAGATATGGAATACATTATGGCATTTGATTGTAATGTTACTTCAGTTTGAAAGTATTCATGTATAATGGAGTCTTGTACACACATTACCAACACAATATCAGTATGTGGGGGTAACAGTAACTTTGTAAATTACATTAAAAAGAGTTTTTAAAGGTGAAGAAATAAAATATCATCCTGGATATTTACATGTTATGTTAATATTAATACT
Organism: Paracentrotus lividus; assembly: GCA_940671915.1. Taxonomy (NCBI): domain Eukaryota; kingdom Metazoa; phylum Echinodermata; class Echinoidea; order Camarodonta; family Echinidae; genus Paracentrotus; species Paracentrotus lividus. The sequence continues at coordinate 11,555,114 of CALNVZ010003433.1, forward strand.
GAAATTAACATACATAAAAATCAAGCAAAAATATTATTCGTCTGGGGGTCAAAATCAAGGTTAAAGGAAAGGTCAAAGGTCATAGCATTTTAAAATGCTCCAATAATATTTTTGATACCATTTTTGAATTCCTCTTTGAATTTCCTTTTAAATGGTAGCAGTTTAAAAAAAATTGGTCAACCAGTTCAGGCGCATTGTGCCGTTGAAATGGAAGGTCACACCCATTTTTGCCAAAACGAATCAAAAAGGGCGGGCCATAGCTCGGAAACCGACAGACCGTTTCCGCTAAATTTTTTTGTTTCATGGGAAGGTAATGTTAAACTTTATGTGTACCAAATTTGAGCAAATTCTGAGACGGAAGGGTGCAAAATTGCACTTTCATTGGGTGAATTGGCATGGAATGACCCTAGAGGAGATGTCATGAAATCTTGGAAGCTTTCAAAGAACATCTGTATTTTTCTTCTGAATAAACCTTTTTCTTTTTTTCCTTTCTTTTTTCTTTAGAGCTATGATTTTTAAATCTTGGGTTTTATTGTTGAAATTAGAAATATATTGTCTGTGAGCTGTCAAAGAAATTGTTGGATTTGCCAAGTGCTATTGGGGGATTCGGGAATCTCTGAAACAAATATTGTGTTCCATTTTTGTACAGGACCAAGACCCCAGGACCCGGTGCTCAGTCTGCTCTTCGTGCGCTTGCTCGCTCTGGTATGAAGATTGGACGTATCGGTAAGTTCATCTTTCCAACCTCTATTATGCACTTCTCCATTTTCACTCCGTTTCTCCAACTTGTATCCGCAATGTCGGTTCTTAAATGCGGATTATGATAATTCAGGAAACCACAGATGATTTTTTTTTTTTTTTTTTTTTTTTTTTTTTTTTTTTTTTTTTTTTTTTTTTTTTTTTTTTTTTTTTTTTTTTTTTTTTTTTTATTTATTTATTTATTTTTTTATTTATTTTTTTTTTGGTCAGTGCATTATTTACGGTAGGCCTTTTCTAGTGACCCCCCTGTTCATGCATGTCATATGATTTGGTAAATATGCTGCCATATTGCCATATTTTTATATAAATTAGGCATGATATAGGAGGAACATCAACACTGCAGCAGCTTTTTACAAAATAACAGTGACATTACCAATAATCACTCAGATAGGTCATGTGTATGAAGAATTTTAACGTTTCGTTTCGTTGACAATTGATATATTTTTCTTAGTCAAAGTATGTAAGATGAACCAAGTATGTTTATCCGTCATTCGACATCAACAGGGCATTTAGGGATGTCAAGCAATAATGGATTTTCAGAGATATAGTGTGAAGAGGAGGGATAAAAAAATATTTCTACCTTCAAAACCAAAACCAAATTGGCCCTTATGTATGGTTAATCCCAATGCTTTTATTTTTGTGGTATAATGAAAGATGAATTTAATTTACTGAACATTGTCTTTTTCTCTCCATCCACTTTCCAACCTACCGCTTCTTTTATATTTTCTTGCCAAACCCCTTTCCTTTTGACAATCTTTCACATCTTACTCCTTCCTTCTATCACACCAACTCCATACGTCTCTTCTATATTCCTCTTTCTTCCCATCTTTCAATTTCTCTCTTGGTTTATTTTCCTTTGGCACATCCATTCAATCTATTTTCTGCCTTCTACCTACTCTGCTATCTGCCCTCTATGTTTGTGCATAACAGAGGATGTGACACCAATCCCATCAGACAGTACTCGCAGGAAGGGAGGTCGTAGAGGTCGCCGTCTCTAGGCTTGAACATCCAGCCACACGTCGTCGCCAATTGTAACATATGTCTCGTAAATGCATCTCAGAATAAACAACCTGAGGAAAAAAAAGTAACATTATTTCTCTAGACTTTTATTCTTGTGTCTTTGTGTGGAATGATGGCTGTTTCTAATGTGTTGGTCACTAGTGTCATAAGTGGAACATGCCAATCTTTTGACTCAGAGAATTGCACGTTGTAGATAGTTGCCTATGTCTTTGTAGAAGGAGCTTATGAATCAAGAGTTAATTGTATCTATGGTCCACTTCTGTTCTAGCAAGCATGAATACATTTTGTTGCCAGCATGTCATTATGAAGACGTGCTAAAAATTCTGTATGCTGAACAGTAAACACATCGTTTGCATAAATTTGGGATCAAGAGAATAAATGACTACTATAATGGGAGTGGACTGTATGGCATGATTCTGCCGGGTTCAATTCCAAATGAAACGCAAATGTTATGTTGTGTATACATGTAACAAAGCATTGTCATGAGTTCCTCATTATAATGGGAGTGGACTGTACTTGTACTAAATAATAGTGCAATCATCAATTTAGTATATTCATCATGGTCTATCCTCAACTAATGATGACCCACAAACCTGAAAGATGGATATCACAAATGATGTTGGGTTACCAATTCTTTGTATATTCCACTTTTGTAACAAAAACTCTATTGCAACATTTACAAATGTTTGAAACCTATGACTGGGGAATCTATTCATCACTAAACCTCATGTTTATACTTGCTAGAAGGGTAGTGGACTGTACATGTAAGAATACCGTGGATGGTGTTTCACCAATTCGTTGGGAGAGTTAAGAAGGACTTTACAAACAACTGGAACATGTTTCCGTGTTCTATACTGATGACATGCTCAATCATTTAGCTCAAGAACTGATCACCAGTCGTTTGTTTTTTGTAAGTTACGAATGACTTGGTGAAACACCACCCAGATATAACAAGGCAATTTTCTGATGGAGTATTCTAGAGTGCAAAGAGGTTGTTGTGCATGTTCTGGCTTCAAAGGTTCTAAATGTGTGCGGAAAAGCAATAAGACGTCTCGTCGTACATGCTATATTAATGTCCATCTAGCTCTGGCATGTTAGACTTTACGTAATCATGTAGAATTATGGTTGAATTGAATTACCTGATACCTAGTCATTCTTACCATGTTGGTTTAAGTCGAAATTCTATTCAAGTCAACTTCTCTTTATATTCTTTTGCTTTTAACCATTCAGGGCATAAATTTCACGGAGGCCATCGACGGCTATGCCGTGGATGCCTATGTCCCTGGCCGTGGTGCCCAAGGGAAAACAGATTAATTCACGGGCCAAGCTGGCCTTGCCTTTTTTCAAGCTGGGCTTGCCTTTTTTCAAGCTGGCCTTAATGCCCTCTCATGAAATTTATTGCCCTTTCCTGAATGACTGACTCTAATACCTACAATAAAAGGGAAATAAATATGTCACTATTTTGTCACATTAAAGTCTCAAATCTGTCAGTATGTAAACAGAATGTGGTTTTTACATGATATAGACAGGCCAAACAGAATGTTCATCTGCAAATCCCATTGGAAAGGAATTGTCTGTTATAATACAGAAAAGGCAATATTTTAAACAGAAAATCATCACCTGCTGACCTGGCTGGTGCATCTTTGGACTTCTTCTTTTCCCCCCTATATTTTGTAATGTTTAAGGCTGTTGTCATTGTCATGATTGCTTTATATTATTATAATGTAGATCTATTGTTTCACTTTTGTTGCCTGGAAATCTAATAAATTAAAAATGGTTAAATAAATTTTAGGGGGGAAAAGTGGCCTTCGATGCCCTTTTTATGAAGAAAAAGTGGCCTTCGATGCCCTTTTTATGACAAAAATTTGGCCGTGGATGCCCTTTGAAGTGGACAAAGTTCCCTAAATTTTGGAGACAAAATGGCCTTGCCCTTAAAGTAACGAAATTTAAGGCCTGACCATTCATATGTCAAGTCGCAACTTATTCTTCATGCTCAAAAGATTTTGGCAAGGATGACTATGTGTCGGGATTGAGGAGATCTGAACGTGGTATTCCTGGAATGTGTATTGGATGTGATGTTTGTATCATCTGCTGAAAGCTAGTACCAGAAAGATATCAGAGCCATCATTAAACTGAGTTTGTCCAACTTTGTTACAGCTGGGTAACAACATGGCACATATTCTTTTGTAATGGGCTTGTCTAACAAAGCAGTACGCGCCATGTTGTAACGTTCTCAAACCGGGTTGGCCAAACTGTTTATTGACAGCTCTGAAGGAGGTAAAGACATACGCCATCTGGCTCTTAATAGCAGACTCTCTAACATTGGATGATTGTGTGAACTGTAGCTGGATCATTTCTCGTGATTGAAAATGCGCATTATGTGTGACTGGAGACTTGATCATATTAAAAGCATTTATTGCTAGTGTGCTGTCTGATAAACATGTTAACTCTAAGGGTGATATCTCACTTCGCGGAAACTAGTTTGAAACAACTTTGAGACAGACTTGAAACAACTTCGAGACGGATTTCGGAGACGTCGCCGAGACGTTTCATGAGTCGCGGAAACTACTTTTGAGACAGAATAGAACATTTCGTCTCCGCGACGGATAAAAAGGATTAGAGACGTCTCGGAGACGGATTTGGGACTACTTCAGACTTTTTTTTTTTCATTAATTGTCGCGGAGACGTCTCTGCGAAGTGAGATACCACCCTAAGAAACCTTCTTTCCTAGCCTTCGTGACTGTCAAGTTGAATCCCAGACTAGGGAATATGTAATTATTTATGCATGACAAACTGTTTGAGATCTGAAGGAAGGTGATTTATTTATTTTTTTAAATCTTTGATGAAAAAATATTATCTTCAATCAAAATGCAATTGACATCCAACTGAGAGTATATTTTTCTTGGCCTCCATTCGCTAGACTCATTTGCGTGATCGTGATTAAAACAATTATGATCTGATGTCATTACATCGTATTTGTTATTTTCAAAGCAAAGCGAAAATCTTTACAGTCATTACCGAACAATCAAGAATCTTGAATTTCCCATCAAGGTAATCCTAATATACTGGTTAACTGTTTGTGTGATCATTGTTAAACAAATTGTGGTCTGCCATCTGAAGTTTTATCTGAATTCAACTTGCTGTATATGGGCAGTTCCAAGGTAACGGAGTGACATTCAGAAGCAACATTTCAGCATTCAAACTAATTTATCATCCAAGTTTTAATCTTTATTCACAAAGAAATGGTTCATGGCAATAGCTGAAGGTACCCTCTTTTCAAAATGATAACATTTATTATAGTGACCCACCTAATTAATGAGTTATGAATATTCATAAACATGGTTACGGAGTGACGTAAAATGGACATGCATATTTGAGCAAAAAACATTTTGCTTAAACTTTGTAAACTTTAAATCGCTATCACAATTTTGAGTAATTGATTAGATTATATGTTATACTAGGTATAATATGCCGCCTTGCAAAAGAAAATTGGTTGAATATTTTGTTAATTATGATTTAAAACGTGAACCCGTGCCTGGTTACGGAGTGACGGTTACGGAGTGACCTCTGAAACATCCACACAATGGCAATGTAAAAAGACTATGTCTCCCTTTCTAAATAAAAAAAAACCTCTTGATTGTTTCAATTTAATTTTTCTTGCTCTATATGATAGCTCTAGGTGGGGGATTCAAAACTTCTACACAGAACTTTGAAACTCATTAAGTATGCTAATTTATGCGCATTTTTCAAAATTTACAAAAAGTGGTTCTTCTTTATTTGTCAACAGATTTTGATTTTTTTTTGTTGCATCTGGTAGAGCTACATGAGGTTTACCAAACTTCTACACAGAATTTTGATATTTTGATTTGAAAAAATGTCTAAATGTATGCTAATTTATGCAAAATTCTTCAAGAATATTAATAAATGCTTCTTCTCCATTATTTGGCGATCACTTTCAATTCTGTTTGCTTTATATAATAGCACTAGGTAGGGGATACAAAAATTTGACACAATTTTCAAACTCATTAAGTATGCTAATTTATGCAAATTAATCAAAATTCACAAACAATAAAAAAAAAATTGACAAAGCTCCATGAAGTTCAATAAACTTCTACAATAAATTTTGACATTTTTACTAGAAAATAATCTATGCTAATTTATGCTAAATTATTTTTCTCTTCAAATGCTTCTTCTCGGTCAATTGTTGATCAATTTCAATTGTGTTGCTTTATATGATAGCACTAGGTAGGGTAATTGTCAAACCCATTGTCTTATTTTCATTCATATGTACAGGTCAGTGTCTTCTTTAACCCTAAAAAGACTGGGGGGGGGGCTCATTCAGCCCCCCCCTCGACATTTTTCGCGATAAATTCGCAACGCGGGAAAAAAATTCGCCAAGACTTCATGACAATTTTTTTTCAAGCCTCGCGCAACTTTTGAGACCAAATTTGCGATGCCCGGGTACGCGGTTCCGAAATTACGTAACATTTTGTAACCGTGCGTCAGACCCAAAGTTGCTCCAATACGTGATTTTGTGTACAAATCCAATGCAAATTGTGAATTTAGCCAAAATTCATAAATGTATCATTATTTTCTCTTTAACTGATTAAAATCAATTAATTTAAGGTTGTTTATGATTAAAATTGTGTCACCAATGATTTCCATCGAAAAAACAATAAAAAACAAAAAGTCGAAAAACAAAGAAATACATAAGAAATTTGAAAAACAATAGAATACATAAGAAAAAAATCTTGATACAGATTTTTTTTTACTAACATTTCACCAGAAGCCTACAAAGAGCCTGTAAACTAAAAATTAGCACTTTTAGAGCTTTATTTAATTAATTAGAGCAAATCTTAGATTTTATGCATAAATTAGCATAATTAATTAGTGATGAAATTTTTCAGAGAATATGACTCTTCAGTTTTGGAGAGGATGCCGCGGGTAACGCGCATGCCAATCTTCGGCGCGATCGCGCGCTTAATGGCCGAGATCTTAGGGGGGGGCTGAATGAGCCCCCCCCCCAGTCTTTATGTGTGTCAAAATAGCCCAGTCTTTTTAGGGTTAAACTACTATCTAAACTACATACATGTAATTTGTACAACATACCAAATGATTTCAGCCTCATCTACTTCCTTCCAAAATAATCTGCTGAAGTCCTCAAAGGAGCTCATATCAGACCTTACACAAATGCCTGAGTTGTGTAATTAATTGCTGACAAAGAGCTCATTTGCATAATTATGATATCATACCCTCAAAGCATGACAGCCCGATGTCTCTCTTGGGCACTTCACTAAAAGAATTCTGAACTTAAACATTTCTAGTGTGGAGTGAGCTTTGATCGAATTGTACATGTAAAGTGTACATGCAATTCAATGGGATGTCACTCCGTAACCATAATGGTTACGGAGGACCACATTTTATGAAGCCATATTCTCAAACAAAATTCATTCAAATATAAAAAGTTTATGTAATTGATAGATATGGGTGTTCTAGATTTGCAAAAAATTTTGTTGCATTTAAACCCAATTATTCTAAAATATTATAAAAATATGTGTTTTTGTGGTTACGGAGTGACATTTTAGGGAACTTCATGTTTGTGCGTCACTGATATGGAACAAAGATCGCAAAGCAAAAAAACTTTACTTTTTTATATTCCTGCTTTCATAATAAAATATAATCAAAGTATTTTTTCATTTTACTAGGTACATTCCTCTTAATGATATTTAAGTAAAAAGATACAAATTTGACAATTTTAGTAAATTGAATATAAATGCCATTTTTTTAAAACCCAAAATGCTCAAAAAGGCCAAACCATCCACAGAGATTTGAAAATTTGGACTTTTAGCTCTCATATGATACCAAATTTGTCATGAAACCAATATTCGAAATTTTTGGGGTCATGTCCTGTTTTGCTTGGAACTGCCCATATGGTACTAGTACCAGTGGTTGATCCAGGATTTCATTACAGGAGGGGGGGGGGGGGGGCCCAAAATCGGAATTTCAGATTTGGTACCACCAAATTTGAGCCAAAAGGTACACTCAATGTCACGTCACGCTGGCCGAGCGATAAGCGGGGGGGGGGGGGGGGGTCATCATGTATCAGCTATAGGGGTAAGGTTGGGGGTCAATCGGCTCGTTCGTCTATTTTACTATGATTTTTTTTTCCCTTTTTTTTTTTTTTTTTTGGGCTGGGGGCGGGGGGGGGGCGGCGGGCCCGTCGGGCCCCCCCCCCCTGTATCCGGGCCCGAGTACTATAGCCTGATTCCTATGCCAAAAGAAGATTGTTTCGATGGCAACTAAGTAAAACTGATATAGGCTATGAGCGTAGGCGAAGTCTGTAAACAAAGGAAGATTTAACTTTCCTTTTTTGTACTCTTGATTTATTCATAATGGTCAGATATGTATACAAATTTTACATGAATTATGTTTAACACATAAATATTTTGCTGAAAAACTACAAAGAAAAAAATAAGATCGATGTGATAATTACTACTGCTCTCTGGATCTATATTATATCTATAAAATTTAATTCTGAGAAACGAATATGGTAATTAGAAGAAAGAGGAAAAACTGATTTACTTTTTGGAAGGGAATAATAGAAAGAATGGATATCATTAATGTCCTTATGAAAAAGGGGAATAAAGAAATGTACAATTTACTTGCTACTTTGGTTATGTAACTTATGTTGTTGTTTGTTTGCTATAAAATCAATGCATTATGTTAGGGGTTATATTATAGTGTCATCCTAATAGTGATTGACCCCCCCTCCCCCCCAAAAAAAACAAACAAACAAACAAAACAAAACAAACAAAACAAAACAAAACAAACAAAACAAAACAAAACAAAACAAAAACAAAAACAAAAGTGTGCGAGCTAGCAAACTGGAAGCGATTGATATCCCATATATTCCCTCTAAAAATGAAGGGTCACAATGAATCCATTCAGGGTCAACTGGGGCCATATGCCATTTTGTTTTTGTTTGCATGTTTGTTTTGTTTTTTTAAATAAAATCTATAAACAAGAAATAGACATTTATGTTTGACGGTGATTGGCGACCTTTACCCAGTGTACCATGGATTTTATTATCAAATTTGTGACGTCATAATAAATACACATACTAAAACTTTTTACCAAACGCATTGTGACGTCATCTAGTTTCTCGTTTGTGATGTCATAATGAGTACGCGCACTAAACTTTAGCATCGCTTTGTTACTAACGATGTAAGTAACAAACTGAACACAAAATACAGATTTTAAAAAATAAATAAATGCAATTTTGTTTAGTGAATCCTGGGCGGTATTTAGATTGTAGAATTCAGTTTGATTTCAAAGTTAGTTAAGATGTTTACTGCTGCTATAATTCTGATGGAAATGAAGAGACCGCGGGGACAGCGAAGATGTATTCACGGAATTGCGAGGTACATCTACATTGAATTTACAATCATTTATTTTAAGTAAATAATTATTCTGGTTACTACTATTGTTAGGGAAATGCAGGTACAGCGTGACATCCATAATTAGGAAAAATAAATAAATCCATCTATCACAATCAATAAGGTAAATTAAAATTTTCACAGTGATTGTTTGACCAACGCAGTTCAATTTTCATTCGTCTAAAACCAAGATAATTATATTGGTAATTTGACATTTGAAAATTCTAATGGAAATTAAAATAATTATTGTCATAATTTCACTTTAGATGACATTTCGTCAATATCAATTTTTTATTATTATTATTTATTATTATTATTATTTTTATTATTTTTTTTTTTTTGCGTTTGGAAAAGGTGACATTTTCTATTCACCGTCAAGAATTACATTAAGAATGTTCGAAGTATACATGTAAATTACTTTTAATAGAGGGATTGGCTTCTTAAAACATTCTAAACAATATTTTATATGGATTAATTAAACGTACATTGTGGTTTTCTATTAAAGTCCTATCAGTTTTTTTTATTCCTTTTATGATCATAACAATGTATCTCCTTTCCTCTCTCACCCTCTGTCCCATTCTCAAAATAATACCCACATTATCAGGAATCTACGTATACCAGGTGAACACTATGATTACAAATCAACGAATGGGCATGCTCAAATTAAAAAGACATTCTCCAAAATACCATCCGAGCACTTCTTCGAATCTCTACACAACATGCACGACAACGACCAGTCCGGACTGGTGCTCGTCAACCGACCTCCGCCCGAGGTGAAATCTATGTCGACCAACACAACATCGTCCACTACGGCTGTCGTCAATCCTGTTCCAATACGAGTAACAAAGAAACAAGCAACCCCAAAAGATGACCTCGCTGATGAAAAGGAGGTTGATGAGGAATTCGTAACTGCATCGGAGATACCAATTTTTGGCCCACCGGGCGACGTCGAAATCGACTTCAAACCGTTGTTCAATGAAATTAAAAGGTTTCCCGAAGAACTCGGCGAAGACGGCGACCGCATCGCGACTCTGCGCGATGAGATCACGATGAAGAAAGAGAAACGACGAATGGTCATGGATCAAATACTCAAACTGGAGGAGCAGAAGCGTCGCTTTATTCGCAACACTGCGCTCAATCTAAGAAAATTCCGCGACTGCCGGAAAAAACGCGAACAACTCGAACTCGACACTCAAGCCAAGGTCGACCGCCGTTGGCAACAGGTGATCGACCTCCAAAAGGAGAAGATCACGATGGAAGAAAAGCTGGAAAAGTTCGAGGACATTGGACTCAACCTCGCTATGCAGAAGGAAGAGAAACACCGAAGACTCCTGCAGATAATCGACAATGCACCGGCACTTTATCGGAAAGAAAGCGAGAATCTGGAAGAGCGCCAGCAACGTGAGAATGTTCGTTACCAGGTTGTGATGGGTCTATTTCTAGCTCTCTTTGCTCTTCTTCTCATCACATACATCTCTCGATTTGGCGTGACCGAGAAATCTCCAGCACATAGCGGACTGTTTTACTAAAATATGATACAAAACCAAAAATAATGTCACTCTTTATGATAGTCACTCAAATCGCATGCATGACGACAAATCCAAGTTGATACTGGCTTGTCATTGTTGCTTTCGATAAAATACTTTTATACGTTACTAGTATTTTTGTTTGGAAAAAAAAAACAAAAAAAAAGGTTTAATCAAGCAAGGATTACGAACGGATTCCGATTCGGAACTAAAACAATGATACAAAGTCAAAGCACAGAAATTGGATCAAAAGGAATCCGTATGTTGGCAAAAACATAATTTCAAGCTTTTCATAGTACACTAAAGAGTTGCATGGTTATAGCTATGAGAACTATCATTAAAATGAAGAGAGATAAATTCTGTAAAAAATATAAAAAATAAAAGCAAACAAGCAATATCAGAAACTCTCTTGTGATATCTTTTACTGGTTCTATGAGTAGAAAAGCGGCACCCCCTCTGCCATTGACTGTTTGACGAACTTTAATTTTGAATATTGATACATTGTGCTGGTTCAATGTTTAGGTATCGCGTATATAGAAAATAGTTCTAACGGGACAAATATAATTATAATGCGTTTTTTTTTTTTTTTTTTTTTTTTTTTTTTTTTTTTTGACAATGCAACATAATAGTTATTAATAACGTCCTCAACATAGCACGCCATTATGAAATAGTGGGGCGAAATTTGAAAATTAGTAATCTGGTACTCGTTCTGACCATGAATTTTTATTTTCGATGTGTTGTTAAAAAAAATATAAATGAGAAGAGAGGCGCGCGCCTCTTTAAAAGGTAGTGTCATCCTTTTGCAGGCAAAAAAAATTATATTTCTAGTTTTTGAGAGGATTAGTAGTATATCAATGACTATATCTTCCCACAACATGATTAAGCTCAAATGTGTATGTTACTTTGTCATTATATTGCGATTAT
>CALNVZ010003433.1:11571779-11590675 GCA_940671915.1 Paracentrotus lividus
GATAAAAAAAAAAAAGACAAACAATTTCATCTTCTTTTCTAGTCATGCGAGCATAGAATTTAATAGAAAGGAGAATATGGAAAGGTGGCAATAAGGATTGGTGGTAATAACCCAGCTGGAAAGAACACAGCATCCTACAATGTGTTCACATAGTCGACTATGTTAAAATGCTCGAATTTAATAGTGTGGTGATGATTTCACACTGTGATATGGGTTACCCCATAATGTTCACATGGTGGCGTTTGGTCTCACTATGTGAATTTACCCCCTCACAATGTAAAAAAGTGGTTCACAGTGTTAAAACGCTCGAATTTAACAGTGTGAAGATGATTACAGTGTGTTCATACTGTGGTTCAAATTGTGTTTCATATTGTGGGACACTGTGTTCCTTCCAGCAGGGAAGTTGCATCAGTCCTTACAGTCTTTAAAAAATAATATGTGACGTTACGGCTCAGTTTCGGCAGAGCAGTGACTCGGAAACAAGAGGTCATGGGTTCGAAACCTATATAGCCATTAGGGTTGCATTACCCACAGTCAATTGAATAGGACTTTAATACCGATACATACATTGTAATTGATTTCTGAAGCACTAAAATATATTCATGACAGTGGCGGATCCAGGATTTGACAATAGGGATGCGCTGCCAAAAAAATTCTAATGTACAGTCAATGAGTGGTTTATTATAGGGGGACGTCCCCTGCGCCCCCGCCTGGATACACCACTGCAGGTAGGTATAAACTAAATCTCGATCATGTCTAGGCATCAGCTGCGGTAATGGATAATGGCGGCTTAGATCACGATTATGTTCAATGATTAAGGTTTTTTTAATGTTTTAAAAGCATGTAAGCCCACCCTCTCATTCTCATCTCTCTCTCTCTCTCTCTCTCTCTCTCTCTCTCTCTCTCGTCTCTCCTTTTTACTGTAGATCTATAGCTCTCTGCATCCCTCCTCCTTCCTTTCCTTTGTGAAAGTGTTATTCCACTTTACGGATTCCACCCCTTCTATTTTTTTTTTTAAAGAAAGAATCACCTCAATTTCACATTTCTTTGTTTTTGTTTTTTTTGTTTTTTTTCCTTCAATTCTTTCATTTTTATCCTAACCCCTTTTTGTCCACAATTCTGCTTTCAGTTCCTCTAGCTCCGTTTTCAATTTATCTTCTCATTCCCCCTCCCTCTCTCTCTCTCTCTCTCCATCAAAACATGTCCCTTGTATTAGCATGATTCCAGTTTTTCGTGGAAATTCTTGATTGGTTTGCTTTCCCCCTGCCTATGATATTGTCCAATGTTTGCCTCATGAACATGACCAAGTCTATACCGTCTGTCAGAATTCATTAAACTCTGACGCGTTTCTATCTCCTTTTTACTCATGAAACTGATTTTTTTTTTTTAATCACTTGCTGTAATCAGGTTCATAGTTGATAAATAACACCAAAAGTAAAATGTGCATGTATTTGTGAGAAGAGATACAAAAAAAAAAAAAAAAAAAAAAAAAAAAAAAAAAAAAAAAAAAAAAAAAATCAAAATGTCGGAAGCAAAACTAAAAGAGGGAGTGGGTGGAAAAAAAAATGTTTCCAATTTTGAAGGAAGATGAAAATACACTTAACACTTTTATTTCTTCACACACCGCAAATAGATTTTCAACAAGTTTGCGCATTTTCGATGTTCTGTCTTGTATACACCAATAAAAGATTCTATTCAGTTTCGATTGAGTCTCATTGGTTGTGTTTAAGTTGCAGAGTAGAATGCACAATATTCTGCAAATATAGCACGAGTTTCATGATCAAGGAGTTACTTCCATGAAGGAGGGTTCAAGTGTCCGGGCTTTCTAGGAAAAATTCATTTTTCATCTAGTTACTTTCTTGGAGAGGTATATTAATTTCAATCTTCCTATTCGATACACACTGGTTACAATCGTTACAGGTTAAGGTGCTTTTTCTCCTGGTAGTTGAAAGTGGTATAGGAAGTGTAAAGATATATTCTATATCATGAGAGACCGTTGATTTAGGAGGGTGGAGAAATGAAGAAGAGAGAGAGAAGAGAGAAAAAAGAAAATATTAACGAAGTGAGACGAAAAATAGTTATGTGGAAAAAGAAATCAAACGTTAAATAGACGTGTGCGAGGAGGAAAGGGACGGACGGTATAATTAATTAAGAAACAAAAGCGATAAGATTCAAGAAGAGAGAGCAGAGAGAGAGAGAGGGAGAGAGGGGGGAGAGGGGTGATTGTGATTAGTATCATCATCGCTCATTAAACGTACTCGATAACACTGTGATATCAAGAATCTCGGATTCAACGAGTTAAATTGAATAAAATTGACATCACCTCATATCGTCTGCGCAAGTACCGGATACGGCACTCCAAGCGAACACATTGAAGGATTGCGATAAAAGGTTTGAAACAAAACGTGTGCTCATCTGGTTTTCTTTAAAAAGCCCATTACGGAATAGTAAATTTAAGATATACATAGATACAGGTATCACAATTGGATTCCCGTCTCGTAAAGATCACCTCATCTGAGGATGTATTCTGCGCAACAGGGCATGCGTAAATTAGAGACACAGAGTCATCACCGCTCTATAAAGAGCGCGGCATCCTTTCCAGTCATTCAAAGTTCATAACACTCACCTGGATGCGCAGTCGATCGGGGCGAAAAGGATTCCCCTCTTATTTTATTTATGGTCTGCTGAATGAATCGCATGCCTTCACTTGAGTGAACGCCAGTCCACAAGTATGCAGCTCGCGTGCTATGTACATATCAAATATTTACTAAACTCCACGTGAAATTTATTCTACTACGCAGCCAAGTATATTGTTTATTTTCATGAATCATACCTATACCCGATCTCACTTCGCGAGACCGAACAAGACATTTTGTCAACCTCATTTTGGCGGTGACTTAGCTCCTTTGAGATTTTATTAGCGGACACCGACTTCCACAATGACTTTACCGCCGGACCGTCGGGTTGGGTTTCCTCTTCTCTTTGTACTTCTCACGGTGTTCCCTGTGCTTGGGAGATACATCTCACCTATAGATCGGATCCTCTCGCAAAGGGTAAGCCACTTCCATTTACCTCAATATTTTTATTGACATGATTGAGAGAACTTATCATGATTATGCTGTTTGTTATCACAATAAACATAGCAAATTTTATCTGTTATCCTTCCCGGGAGATGATTTACTATTAGGTTTTTATGTGATAAAAATGTACATGTAATAGACACTCTGATTGACATGCATGCAGATCTGTAGACATGAATTTTTTTTTCTATTTCGTTCAGAAAAGTTCATTCACTTCAATATTTTGTTCTGATTTGACAACAATAAATAACGAATATAGATAAAAACTAATATGCACAATCGATATGGTGGGTGCTGGGGGGGGGGGGGTTAACATCCATAAATTAATTTATAGAATAAAAATGAGAAGTAGCCCCATAAATATTGTTTCGAAAGAATGCAAATGGAAAACAAACTTCTTCTTTTTTTGCCTTACATTAAACATGTTAAACATTGTTTGAAAATGCATTTTTTTTTTTTCTTTGTATAATTTCATTTTTTGGGTTTTCATTGTAAAAAACGATCTCGTCAATACAAGTTTTAGAGGTCGAACTTTTTTGACGTGACTATTTTCTTGATAAAGTGAAGAGAATGAACCTCTAAACTTTACTAAATGTCATTAATAGTATAATTATTACATTGATATCATATACTAATCATGCTAGTTAAGTCTTATGATGTGTTCAGGTAACATTTGGAACAATTTCAAATTAGAAATAAACCACAGAATATTCAGGAAAAACAATAGGGGCATATTATGTATCCTGTTAAGTGGTCAAATGTCATTGATATTCCAGAATAATTATGTCATTTTTAATTTTTAAGTTATGCGAGACTGTGACTGGAATGAATGAGGAAAGATAAAATTGTTATGAGATGAAGCACATAACTTTTTATATTCATTTTCTCGAAGAGCAATACAAACAATCGTTTACGTAGTATCAAAATAATTCCCAAATTCAAGTGGAAAATTAATGAAGTAATATTAGGTCAAGGAAAAATAATTTCATTTCATTTATTTGTCCTAAGTATACAGTCAAGTACATGGATAATTGGTGTGTTCACAAATTGCTTCCGTTCATCATCATTTGAGAATACATGGTATATTTATAAACTATTATGTAGAAATAGTACACATCTTTCATTTGAAATTACGGTAAGTGTTGTTCAAATGTCTTTTTTTTAATATTCTATTATAAATTTCGTGATTAGTATTATTTTCATGAATTATAGGTCAATGACAGAATATAATTTCATGTTGTACCACGAATATTCGTTTTCTTGGTCAAAGACAAAAAACAAAACAAAACAAAAACAAAACACTATAGGGGGTATATCCTGTAACTGGGCAAATGTTTCAAATTCTATACCTGGACAACATCACCATGCACCCACCATCATTGAAACATATATATAGTTCTTCAAATGTCAATATATTCCATAATTGCATATGTCATGACTTCTAAATAGATGCAGGTGGTTTTAGTCTAACTTCATGTTAATAGTCAGGATTGTTTCCTGCCAATTGTCACAGGTTGATACTCAAACAAAAATCTCCTTTTCAATGCCAAAAAATCATGAGCCTTTTCCTGGAAAAATTCAACTATCTTGTATTATATCACGTTCACTGTACTCTGAACACCGCGGTTGTTGGTGTATACCATCGAAACCGCGAACTTCAGCACCCCGTAGGTCCGGGGAGGATAGGTAGAGCGGTTCTGACAGTGAGACTGGACGGCTTATTAATCAAAAACGATATTATCCCATCAGAAATGTGTAATTGTGTAATCTTTACAGTGACCACTTTCCTAAAATAACTTCGGAATTAGAGTCCGATGAATTACAAGAATGCTTTCAACCAGTGGTTTTCATTTGAAGGGTGTTCCAGCAGTACAGTGAAAGGAACGTAATTTTGTTCAAATATCATATTCTCAAAAATAGACAAAAGTATGTTCGGAAAAGGTAACTAGTGACGCATAATTGCACCAACTCATTTAGTTGTATGGTAAGGCAAGGCATTGATTCACCTAAAAAAAAAGTTACTGGAAAAGGTATTAAAAAAAAGCAATTAAATGTCCAAGGAAATCCATTCATAAATTAAATGGCTAAAAGCATGCAAGATCCTCGATTGAAATCAAATAAATCTTCAGTTTTTGTTTCTGTTTTGTTTGTTTTTTTTTCTTTTGTGTTTTGTTGTTATTTGTTAGTAGATGAAGATTTATCCTAAATTCTGTTTTTATGATATGTATAATCACTTAAGTAGAACAGCAGCGAATCCCGGTTTTTGGAAATAGAGGGGGCACATACGGCAAATTTAATATAGGGGGCACAGAAGGCAATTTGTTGGATACGATGTTATCAATATTGATGCTCAACGTGTGTTTCTTTTTAAAAAAAATAGAGGGAACGTGCGTCTCTTGCGCCCCACCTGGAGCCGCTACTGGAAAAGTTTTATTTCAAATTAATATACGTTACGATAAAACTAATAGTGACTTGGATAGGCTCAGTTCCGATTTTGGTAGGTTTTTTTTTTAACACCATGTAGTAATATGAAGGTAGAATGCATGCATTGTGGTGGCAACTCCCGTTGTGTGTCTATTACCAGAAGAAGTGCGTTCTTGGGTTAATATTTATCATCAAAGAAATTAAATACGGGGGTTGAAATAGAGACAGAAATAACCGTCGGGAAATGAAGGAAATTGTAGGATTAAAATAGGTCATCTTTATCATTTTTTAGTTATAGGAGCTGGTTTTCATGAGTTGAACCCCCATCGTTTTGAATTATATTGATGGACGTTCGTACAGACTCTCTCATTATTGATTACACAGCGGTTGTGACATGACTGATGTCTAGTATTAAGTCGGAATATTTTGGGGTTATTAATGGTCACGGCTTTATCTACTGAGCGAAAATAAATATTATAGATATCGTAAATTATATGTGGATAAAATATAGATGATGGTGCTTAACTGTTAAAGTGGGAATACCTGACCTATTCCCCAAGAAAGCCAGAATTATTTACAACACTGTAGAATTAAGGTAACAAATTAACCAGGGTGGGACAAAGAGTAATAATAATTTATTCATTTAAATGGAAATTTGTCTTAAGCCATCAACATGAACCAATTAAAAACAAATCAATATCAATATAAGAGTGTGAATCATGTCAATGGCAACATCATGAACATAGAAATCATAGCTTTTAAAATAATGAATAGTTCGAGAAGTAAGATTCGAAAATAACTAAGGTTTTATGCCTTTGAAATACAAGACCATAAAGTTAGGACAGAGATATTGTCGTGCTCGTAAGTTCATTTGTGGGATATTGCTTGCAATTCACCTTTGGATAATGACAGTTCATAATTCAAAATCGGAAATAACACCTATATGATGTAGAATAAAGTTGGAAAGAATCCAAACAAATTAATTTGAATTAATAATATGATAGGCCTTGTTAAATCCTGGTCCACTATTTAGTCTGATTATTGAAAATAAAATCAAATGGAGGCAATGCTAAGAAAAGTACAAATCAACGCATCTCGTAAAATGTACTAACACGATAGTATAGCTTGTGAAACCTGCATGAGCGGAAACCATTTAGTTCGTTTGTGTTTGAGGGATAGCCCATGTCACACCAGCCCCAACACAATAATCGACATTATTTTTTGCCATATGGATAGTGTATCATGCATTCGATATAGGTGTGGTTTCGGGCACATCAGGCTTGTGTGACTGGGTATATAATTATATTTAAAATTGAATAGTCTTGCTGTCAAAGTGTGACCTACAAAAGGGAAGAGAAGACCACAAACTCAAGTCCATTCAGTACGTGGTTAACACGGCAATACCAGTATGGTAAGGTTGGATTTGTATTGAAAAATAAAAAATAAATAGATAAATAAAAATCTGCTAGAGATGAATTTCACGCCTTATGATTTTGATTAATATCGATTGTCATGTTCTGGTGCATAGTATCTAAATCCAGTCCATCAAGTGATAAAAAGAACAATATTTCGTGTGTTCAGGGCCTGTTATGTTTCTTTTCAGACTATTTCTTTGAATTCTATTATATATTCAAATTTCCGTGAGTTAAATTTGATTTCATCGACAGTTGCATGAACATATAGGGGTTAATTTAAATGTAAGCTATATAGGCCTACTTAAAAAAAAAGAGAACATGTTTATTTCCAAGACGTCCTCTGTTTCATTAACATAATAGGGCTGGGGCGAGAGCCTTCCCCCCCCCCAAGACCCCCCCTCACCCAAGACGACAACTGGAGACCACTAAAACAACGTTGTTCGACACCATTCACGAGAAAAGGGAATTTAAATAAAAAGTGTAGCGGGGAATCACCAGATCACAAGAACACTTTGTTATTTTGTACTTGTTCGAAAAACACGCAAGCATATACCATGAAGACTATAATTATACAGGGCCTGATTGGCAGTATATTACAGCATGGCACACTTTTCTGATTCATTATACATCTGTTTTTCGCATTCGCACGTCAAAATAGATAGATCAAAACAATATCCATGAATGAATTTGGGATATAAAGCAGGAAAAAAAAAACAACTGCTTTTATATCTTTTATAATGTTTACAAATATAATGAAGAATGCAGGTAACGATGAATTAAGTAATTCATAGAAAAATTTAGTGCTGCTCTACTTGCAGTGGATAATATGAATTTTAATATTGCATATTTTTATTTGATACTTTATTTCATTCCAAATGCCGTGTTTTTATTACTTTAAAGCGATTTTCATTCTGAAAGAACATTACAATTTAATTAATGAATATAAATCGTTGTCTATACGCAATGAATGTAAACCTATGCACATGACTTTTGAATATGAAATGGAACATACTCAAAATTTCGTGGGAGGCATGAATTGAGGGTCGTATCATTCAAAGCCTGTAATAATGTGTTGATGAATCAAACCATGGCCCAATGTGACAACGAGTTAAAGGATCTACTGTAGTATCTAGTGATTAATCATGAAATGGTGTTCCATCATATATTACTCCATTATTTTCATTCATAATTTTCTTCAGAGTGACGCAGTGCAATTTAAAACTAGAAAGTAATTAATATTGCTTATCGTCACCCTTTCTTACAACACATTTCATTTCCCTCTTCATACATAATGAATACCCTACTTATTCTCTTTTTATCTTTCTCTCTCTCCGAGTTTCTCTCGAACTATTATTATAATCATGTTATCCCTAAAGCTTTCTCATCCTCCTATATCTTTACTTTCCTTCATCATCTATCACCATTCTCATCTTCAGTATCTGTATTCACTTCTTCATAAACATTTTACAATATCAATTCGTTAGCATGGAAAGAGGAAAGAGCAAAATTATGAATTTGTATCACAAGATTATTACCAGTTGTGCTCATACCCTTGCGTAGGCAACTAGTACTCTAATCTATATTATTATGACTATGTAAGGTGAAATCAGTGAATCTATGAATAGGAAAACGAAGTGAATTTATCATGAAAAAATACTAATAATTACATCTTTGACAGCAAGGAAGCGAAATTAACAATTGGAAACAACCTAGTACAAGAGTTATAGCGCACTTGTAAGTTCGACCATTGTAATTCGTAAATCAGACACAACGTGCATCGAACCGCATTGAGTCGTCTCGGTACAATACTATACCATCATGGGGTGTCGAATCCCTTTAAATCTTTTTGGAAGCACGGGCGTACAATAAAAATGTAGTATTCTTTCACAATGTACCAATTATAACGCTTGAAAGATTTTACACTCACTATTATAAACAGTAAATTTTGGGTTATTATGTGTCTGGAATTTTGTGGTTATATGGGGACAGAATGTCAAATATAACAATGGTGAATAGAAATGTATGAATTAGTGGCATGTATTATTTTTGGAACTAAATAACATGTCGCTTCTAGCACATGATATCAGTTCATGTATTATCATATAAGAAATTTACGTTATATTTATGGCACAATACTGACATAATACAACATAAGATTCCCACCACAAAAAGTGCACACGCAAAAAAAAAGGATATATATATATAAAGTCTATATAGTCTATATATTTTATATATATATATATATATATATATATTAGACTAGCGTTTGGGGTTTTAAAAATTGCCTAACTGTAGAATTACTTGGATCATCTTTATGGTCGAAACCCTTTGCGTCGTACATCTTTGAATGAAAATATCTGTATCATTATCTATTCCGCCCCCAAAACCAATTTTGCACTGTAAAATGCAACTCATATTTTGATAAACGTGCGGCCTTGTTCAATGTTGAGAACACTTGGGAAATTCTGAAAGTGGCAATTAAAAATTATCATATACTTAGAATCATGTAATATATCAAAACAAAATATTATATCGCGAGACTGCGACTAATTGAAACAAATGCGAGCAGTGGGAAAAAGTCAGTGCTAACCATATACTATTTATGTTGAAGTTATGGTTTCCAAAATAATGTTTTGTTTATTGTTAAACATATATCTTCCTCATATTGGAGCACAGCAAAGATATATATTTATGCATAACTATGATTACGCATTTCTTTTGACATCTCAGTTTCATTTAACTTCAAAATCTACAGATTACTAAAAAAAAAAAAAAAAAATCACTGCGAAGCACGGTAATATGAACAGCACAAAATGCTTTTATATTTCAACACCGAAAAATCAAGAAATTTAACAAACTTTCTTAATGAATTCCAAGTATCATTTCTATGTCAGCTGATTGAAAAATCCCCCTTTTTGTCAACGCTTCCTCATATTATTCACACAAACATCACCTTCGCATTAACGGGTAGTTGTTGAACAGGTGCTACGTGGGGCAAGCGATGGGTATTGATGGTAATACATGGTGTAGACAGATAAAGGATGAGTAGCGGGGTATATACTTTATATGAGACCTTTCCAACTCTGATATCAGGTCGATGTATGTTAATATCTTCTCTCCATATTCCTTATTGCTTTTTTAAAAAAATCGTAAAAAATTGCCCTGGAACAGTAACACAATTGCGTCGATTTGGGAGCGGAGGAAGAGGAGGGGCATGTGATACCAGTTTGAAATCAGTATCACATGGAACTTATTTTCTTTTGATGGCATCCCAATCCTTAAACTTACATGATTATATTTTTCAAATGCCAGTTTGATGAATAAATATTTAAAACCCAGTGTGCGTCTTAAACCCAAATTTAACCTTTATACAGAGTCAATTTTTTGGGACAAAATTTTGATAGACATTCTTTCAGTATCCCATGATTATTTCTCGAAGGTGCTTATAATCAGAGCTGACATAGCACCACATGAAACAATTCCAGCTCAATTGTTCCAGACAATTTTGGTTCAGAACAGTTTTATTACTCTTGACAAACTTGTTTTTCCCTCCTTCATTGACATGCTCATAGCTTGATTGGACGCGACGAACGCGATTAGAAGAAACAACGACCGCATGGCAAATTAAACTGTTAAAATATCGCTGATCTGGGCACCCTCCCCAAGATACATACGGATTGTTGAGTGCCAGGAGGGCCTTAACTCGATGTAAAACTATCAACGGGTCGGATGTAGCGACTTTCTGGCTCACAGCAGACGACGTGTCCGTCAAAACATCGATCGTAAGAATCGCTAGAATTATGACATCACCTGGTCGCCTGCCTACCCCCGTGCCCAGCATCGAGTTTCCTGTGCGCATCTTGGAAAGCGAAGAGGCAATGCCCTAGAGAGCTTTGAACTTGACTCGTAATTGGGCCAAAATCAGTGGCGGATCCAGGCGGTGGCGCAGGGGGACACTCCCCCTTAATTTGAGCACCACTCATGGGTTGCACATGATAAATTCGGAAAATTTCGGAGGCGCCCCCTATTTTCAAATCCTGGATCCGCCACTGCAAAAGCAATGACAAAACAGTTCAAATAGGATTCAACTTTACATTTTCTTGAGTGAATGTGCAATTTTAAAATGACGTTACACCACCAAACATTCGGGGGTAAAAACAAGCCCAGTGTGCAATATTTTGTGGAATATATTAGTACAAAATAAAGTCTTAGTGGGGGTGGGGGGGGGGGGGTGTTCCCTATTAACCAACAGCATTCAAGTATCATTATTGCTGTGAAATCACAGGTATATAATCGACTTGCTGGTTATGGTAATTAATAAATCAGGGGACATTTTAAGAATAATTTCTTATAAGTTAATATTTACCAACTTTTATAATCACTTTCTAAATCCTAAAGTTTAAAATTAAAGAAAATTAAAGAAAACACAAACCTGATAAAATAATTACTTATTGGCGAGCTACTAATATTCCAATAGTGTCTCTACACATTGGTTTAGCCCTATGACATTTATATGGATTAAGAAAACTTGTAAATATTTGAGAAACATTTGTTAGAGATCAACGGGAAGTAGTCTTTTAAAATAGTTTTGACAAGATAACAGAAAATTCGAATTTCATATTTATTTAGGGCGACGTTGTTACTGCTTTATGCCAGGAGGCATGATGGGCAGTAAGTAAGCCTATATGAAAAACATTTTAGTATCAGACGGGGTATTTCCCTTCCCTTGTGTCACATAATTAAAACATAGGAAGTGATTTTATTTTGTTATTTCACGTGTGGTCAACTTTCAATAAAAAACAATTGAATTTGAGAATTTCGGATCGTCCAGGATAGGGGGCACCGTCACTGTGATGTCATCATGACGTAGTTGATTAAATGAAACCTTGAGCAAGACATTGGTTTAGACGTGAACTTGGGAAAATGGTTAAAGTCATTATCGAAAGTCAACAGGTATATGGGGTGATTATTACAGGATTCGGAATTCTATAACGCAGCATCACAGCAGGCGAGTTTTCATTTAGATAATTGGGCGTGGTTATTTTACCGGTTCAGGATGCCTGGAGGAAAAATAACTGAATATTGTGAAATTTCTAAATCTCGGATGCATTGCCATTGAGTGAAGAATAAAAATCACATCCTGCCCAACACAGTTCTCGAAAAATGGATAAGTAATGTACAGGTATGTCTGCAATATTTCATAATATTTTTTTTTCGGGAAAAGGGTATTTCATCCAAATTGTCCATCCCTCCTCCTCCCTCCCATATTTCCTCTCTCTCTGTCTGTTTCTCTCTGTCTGTCTGTCTGTCTGTCTCTCTCTCTCTCTCTATCTCACGCCTCATATGTTAGTATATATGAAACTCTCTAAATTATAAAATCATGTTATCCATATTCTCTCATCTTTAATCCTGTAACTCATTATTGCTTCTTACACTTAACTTTAAGGGCGCTAAAAGGGGTGGGGAGGGTGTACCACCTTGGACGTTTTCTGTTTCATGATTGTTTTTCTGAAGGCAAATTTTAATTCAATGACCAATATTTTTGTAGTGACGCCCCTGCATTACCCCCTCTAAAATATGTATATCGAGTTCATATATACTTTGTTCAAAGTATGAGAAGGTATAATTTTCATTGTGGCATAGGAAACCTGTTTTGGAATCCATTTAGGCCTACTCCTAAGCGAATCTGAAATGTGAGCCAATTTCCCAATTACGCCTAACCTAGAAAGACTTCTTACTTACTCGGTTTCAAAAACTAACTTGTCATCCCACAATCACACTTTACCCATCATGCCCAAACAGGTTCTTGTTTTCCTGTAAAATGCTGAATGGTTATTTCATTCGGTTCAATATGCGAATATAACCCACAGGACCATTAATAGTTATACAGTGTCACATGGCTACAAATACATTTCTCTTTGTAAATATTAAGACGAAATGAATTATCAACATCTTATCAAACATATCATTAACACATCGAACAAATCAATAACATATCCAACATATCAAACATAGCAATTCAATATCGAACATATCAATATCAAACATATCTATATCGTAACATATCAATATCATATCAAACATATCAATATCATATCAAACATAAAAAAATCAATATCAAACATATCAATATCATAACATATCAATATCATATCAAACATATCAATATCATATCAAACATATCAATATCAAACATATCAATATCATAACATATCAATATCATATCAAACATATCAATATCATATCGAACATATCAATATCATAACATATCAATATCATATCGAACATATCAATATCATATCGAACATATCAATTTCATATCAAACATATCAATATCATATCAAACATATCAATATCACATCGAACATATCAATATCATATCGAACATATCAATATTATATCAAACATATCAATATCATATCGAACATATCAATCGAACACATCAATATCATATCAAACATATCAATATCATATCAAACATATCAATATCATATCGAACATATCAATATCATATCAAACATATCAATATCATATCAAACATGTCAATATCAAATATTTCAATATCATATCGAACATATCAATATCATATCAAACAAATCAACGTACATCTTATCGAACATATCAATATCAGATCGAACATATCAATATCATATCGAACATATCAATATCAGATCAAACATATCAATATCATACCGAACATATCAATATCATATCGAACATATCAATATCATATCAAACTTATCAATATCATATCAAACATATCAATCTCATATAAATAATATCGATATCGTGATATATCAAACATATCAATATCATGACATAAGTATCAAACATAATATAGTGTTCATATCAGTCTTAGATCTGGAGCGAACAGATTGTCACTCACAATTTATTGTTACGAGTCACCACAAAGATTTATCTGACTTCTGAATCACTAAGCTCTATTTATACTGACAATTATAGAAAATAGCCCATTGTTATCTAAAAGAATCCCAACATCTATTCACGTCAAGAAGAGCAGAGATAACAATAAAAAAAATCACATGAATGAAGAAATCGTTTTGAGGTATTAGTCACTGCAATAAATTCTTCCATTCGGGGCTCAAAAGCACTCAATCAAATTCTCTCCACATCGTTCACATTAACTAATCAAAAACCAGTATTGATATTCGAGTAGACAGGTCCGCGCTAAACTCGTTTCCGACAGATGACGAAACAGTTATGAGAGGTGTGTTGAGGAACAGAAGGTTACTAGTTCATTTACTATGAACACAGGTTTTATGTCCTTCTGTTTCTCAATGTATGAAAGGCTGTGGATGTTTAAATGATTTAAAGGTACAGTGTTGGTATTTTACTTATATGCCTGGTTTGAATGTCCTGTGTTACAAGAGACACAGAATGATACTGCATACTCTTTAATATAGAGATTTAATGCCAATTAACACTCGTTAGTTGGCGAGTTTGATTCTGATCGTCGACTTCTTTCCAAATTCCTTAACCTCAACACAGTTACATTACCTTTACTCCAAATAATAATCTAAGCAAATAGATCAGTCAAATGTATATTTCTACAAAATGTACATCCATGAAATGTATGATGGAGAATTTCAATATTCGGAGATGTTATCTATGAAAATTCATTAAAAACAAAGTTGGTAAAAGTTGACCTTTGAGCTTACAGGTATAATTAAACAATAACAAGTCCTATTTTGTGGTAAAATAAAATAAATATTTTTGCAAAAGATGCGATATTGAAGAAGGTATTTATTAGTGTGATCATCGTTGTAATTATGCTACCTGCAAGAACTTTGACACTTTTACAAAATTGGCCATGAACATCTACAGAATAGCACGAGGTATAATAGTCTTTAAAGATCAGACTTTGTTTCCCGCTCTATGACCGACATGTTTTAAAAGGGTTTGTTATTGCACACTGGTAATGATGAGGCATGCCATTTTTTTCATACCATTCTTCAATTATCTTTTAAAATGGATGACAGTGCCTTTAAATGGATCATAGTCTGGTTATAGCATCAATCAATTTATCCTGTCTCGTTACTGGAATCGGCTCGTACATCAGTTTTGATGGTGTCTATTCATATAGATCAAAACTTGGACGTATCAAGTGATTGCCGATTGTATGATAATTTTCTTTCATTTTCGTTACAATGCGATCGTCTGACGATTTTGTTTCGTCAGTCACACCCCGAGACAGAGTTCAAACAACAACCATTTTACCATCGGTCGTGATGTTGTTTTTGATTGGTTTGACGTCTGATGTGACTGCTCCATATATCCACATCTGTGCTGATACCCAGTTAAACTGTTTTAACCGGTTCTAGGACAATCTCCCCGGAGGACAACTCCCCGGGGACAATTCCCGAGGACAGCTCCCCCGGAGGACAACTCCCCCGGAGGACAACCTAACCCTAACCTAACCCTAACCCTAACCCTAACCTATGTCTCCGGGGGAGCTGTCCTCCGGGAATTGTCCCCGGGGGAGTTGTCCCCGGGGGAGATGTCCTGATACGGTTAAACCACCTCCGATCCGATTGATAACTGACACATCTTGTGGTGTTGGGGATGTTGTCCATATACATTTTGTTCAGTTTTGTCTCGGATTCGCCGTTGTGGCTGAAGTATGAATCATTGTAATCTCATCGCCAAAATGACAGCATCAAACTGCCCTGGTCCTTTATTATGTTTATATGAGGTTATCGAGAGGTAACTTTGGGCGAAGAAAGACGTGTGTGTGTGTGTGTGGGGGGGGGGGGCAGGGCGTGAAGCGAGGACAGGAATTTTTCATTACTTTTTAGGGGGGTTGCAATGCCAAATCTCTATTTTGTCTAATGTCGTTTGTGTAGTATCATCCAAAATGTAAAAAAGATAATAGAAATAATCTGCAAAAAGCTTTAACAAACATCTACTCTTTATGTCGATTTGTATTCTGTATTACTTATCAAATCTATTAAAGGATGGCAGTACCGCTATTGTAGTAGACAGCTTTCTAAACTCGCACAAGGTTGATCACAAGAGCGTATAGGTTATCCCCACTCACTTGTAATGCAATTACTCTATTTGGACTTACTTTGATTTCCCCACTAATTTCTGGTACCAAAATAGTTCGAGAGCCAGTTTCGGTCTCAATTTCCCTTGAAACGGTGGGCGAGCAACAGATCAAAACATTATATACGGGGGAAGGTGTCGTTATGACTTTTAAAGAATGTTGAAAGTCATTATTCATGTATTAGGTCAGTATACAATTAAACAATAATACGAGGAAATCATATTTAGAATATGAAATTAAAACTTTACAAACATTATAATGCTCAAAGAAAACTCTCTGATCAAATTAAATGTTTTCCTCTGAACAATTTGGAACAATATTAAGTTTTGGCATGTCCCTCTTGGCTCGAGGATTTCATCACCGGACCATTGTTCTCAGTTAGCATGTTGCGTGCAATCAGCTGGGGTGGAATGCATCACTCCAGATTGGAACGAAAGATGATGATGATGATGATCTTTTAGACAGAGATGGGAGGAGGGGATGGAAGGAGGAGGAGACATGAGTCACGGGGATGATGGGGTCACTGACCGATGGGACAAAGATAGATGAGGTCTATTGATAAAGGCATGGAGGAAAGAGAAAACATTTAAACCCATTTGATGGGACTAAATAAAATAGCTAGGTGACTAAACAGCTTGTTTTCTCTTTCCTCCATGATAAAGGGATGACCATGCAGTCATATTGAAAAAGCAGCGATGTTTACAACTAGGATGAAATTGTCAATAATATAATGAGATGATCAATCATAATATGGAAGGAAAATGACAGATGTATAAATAAAAAAATGACATGATATTGACGAGATGATTGAATAGAGGTCCATAAATGGATGACCAGTCATAATTTTTAAGAAAACGGAAACGGAATTGGATTTTAATTGGGAACTGGTATGTTGACAAGATGACTGAATTAAGAACCATAAAGGGATGATCAGTCATGATTTAAAAGAGAGAGAAACTAATGTGAACTATAGAGATATTTGAGGAATGACCAATCGTAATTTTGGAAGAGAGGGAAAGTATAGAATGAATATTTGAAACCTGCCGTGATGAGTATCATGTTTTTTAAGAGGATATAATACTTAATATCTCATGTGGGATGTATTTGAATGGTTGGCACATGACTTGGCACAAAGCGTCATTTAACAATGCGTCAAAAGAGAGGCAGAACGGATTTTTTATAACATATTGGGAAAAAGTGGAAGAGAGAGAAAGTGAGAGGGAGAGCTATGAGATGGAGGAAGGAAGAATGGATACGAAAAGTAAAGAGACAGATCGAGTCACACGGACAGCAAGAGAGAGAGAGAGGGAGGGAGAGAGAGAGAGAGAGAGAGAGAGAGAGAGAGAGAGAGAGAGAGAGAGAGAGGGGGGCAGCTAAAAACTAAATAGACAGAAACAGACAAGGGAAATCAACAAAATATATATTTCTGTTTTTTAACTTTGGGAGGTTGATGTCGAGAATTACATATTAAATAGATACTCGCTGCCTTCTCTCTCTCTCTCCCTCTCTCTCTCTCTTTTCTTTTACAACGGATAGCAATTTTATCACAGAATAAAAAAAAAAAATGTAAGAAGTAGCAGCAGGCACTTATATGAATTTTTTTTATTATTTTCCTTTTCTATAGGATGTAAGAATGCCATCTCTAGTCGCAACCATCAACGATGTCCCAGAAAACACGTTAATACGAGCACGACAACCATCAAACATTGCCCAACTTCTGGACAACCTCCTCGAGGAAAACGGCGGTTCCAGCGAACCGATATCATCAGCGTCATCAGCGTCGCTTTCGAGTGAATCCGGGTCATGGGGCAGGAGCTTCAACGATGGTCGTCATTTCGGTTATGGGGAGAATAATGACCAAGGTGGAGTGGTTGATACGGTGAATGAGGAGGGTGTATTCGGTGATCGTGCTCGGGCAGCAAGGACTCGTACGTATCTTCGTCGTGCTTCGGACGTGTACGGACCAGATATGGCGCCCGCCACTGCACGGTACATCTCATTCACAAATGCCTGTGAGTATTTTATTATAATCTTTTTACATTAGTTGTTTATCTATTATTTATTTTACTTATTTTGGAGCTGAGAGGCCTTTGTCACGTGAGAATGCAATGCATGCATACCTATTTTCATTTGTAAATTTTGAACAGAAAATATTGTGCGTATACTTTAACTTTGTATAAGATTTTCTTCTTAATTAATTAATCTATACCTCTTATCTGTAATCTTGCTTCACTTAAATATTCACACAAATATGAATTATTACAATAACTAGAAGCTATATTCGTAATAATGTACATGCATTGAGGAATGGGGTATATGTAGTATTTAGTGACATCATAATGACAATGATTATCTTTATCAAAACTAACACCTGAGGTTATGTTCACAAACATATGTAATGGCTTTTGTTGTATATACATGTACATCTATCCTGATTTCTTTTAGTTGTCTTATCTAATCTTTACAATAATTATTACAGACCAAGGGGAATAATTCTAATGAATTTGCGGTTTCATTCCCACCCTACCATAAATTCATTGATCACATAAGCCCCGCTTTGCTTGTTTGCAACAAAACCACTCTAACCAAATTGACCCTCCAAATTCCAGGAAACTTCGATAATATTTACATTTTTACGGTTATGCCTTCCCATCGATCTCAGAAAAGGAATTAAAATTTTGAGAGCTCAATACGAGAGTATTAGCGCCTTTTTGATGATTTTATTATCGCTTCCGCAAGTTGACAAATTGACAAAACCAATTTCTTTAGAATGATTTTATTGCTTTATGCACGTATCACATCCATCATGGAAAAAGATATAAATGTCACCTGCATAGAAAAGATAGGTATGCAAGTAAAGAATGAGAGATAGGGAGAGAGAGAGAGAGAGAGAGAGAGAGAGAGAGAGAG
>CALNVZ010003433.1:11592660-11636350 GCA_940671915.1 Paracentrotus lividus
TTAAATTACAAAACTATGATTCGTTAATAAGCCAATGGTATTAAGAAATGTGTTGATTTTAATCGACAGCACAAAGATACATTATGTAAGAATTATCCCGGGGGGGTCACTCAAAGAAAAAAAGTGCTACCCCATGCGTGTCCCCACCCTGAAAATGGACCCTAAACGTCCATTGCCATGAAAAGTCAAAATTTAACGCCCTTTCTCGACGTCAGACTGGAAAAACACTCCCTAAATGGCGTAAAACACCGTAAAATTTACCCCAAAAACAGCAATTTTCGCTGAAACACACCCTAAATGGTGGTAAACAACCGACAAAAAAATTCAGCCCTAACAACAGCAAAATTGTCGCTGAAACAACAGCCCTATTTTTTATGAAAGGCGACTGAATGAAAAAAACACCACCCTATTTTAAGGAAAGCGTCGACCGACCTCGAAAGGCTGAAAACAGACCCTTTTCGACGCTGGTTTTGGGGACACGCATGCGTAGCACATCATATGGTGAAGTGACCCCCCGGGAGAATAATTGACCTTTGTTAAGTTCTTAATTCATATGAAGTGTTTGTTTGGAAAATCAAGAACTATAATTCTTCTATTTTCGTATGGTAGGTCTAATTATGATGGTAATGATATTACACGTATTTAAAGGAGCATAGCACAAATGTCGTAACGCAACACAGTGGATATAATTGTTTGAGATGTAAGATTGCGAAATCTATTATGTATAGAGACCAAAAGTGCCATCCCATATAGAGTTAAAATTCAGGCTGACAAACTTTAGGCCTAAACAAAGAATCAAACTTTAAGTTTTTTTCTTTCTTTCTGTGTGTTTTGTCTGGGGGGGGGGGGGTTGTATCGTTACCATAGCAACGTTACGTACACGTGCCACCTCGCATCAATCAAAGCAATAGCTCCTAGCATCCAACCACAAAATTCTTTCAACAGCTTGCTGACAACTGGCTTTGCATCATGGTTTTTATACCAATTTATGTCGTAACAACTATACTTTGGTTCTAAAATGTTTATTTAACAGCTTTCCTTTCAATCATACTTACCCAAAATGACAAAAGACGCTAACACAGTTTGTATGTTTTCGTCGTATCGACAGTCCAAAGTCAATTTAGCTTACATTCCACGTAATTTGATTGACAGGAACCATGCTAAGAACCCTTATTATTAAATTTTAAAATGCGTGTTTCTTCGACGAGTTCAATGTCGAATGGAATATTTAATATTAGGAGACAAAGCCCGCGGAGTTTGTTGTCAGTAGCTTGTTATACTTGTATAGTCGTCGAAAGTCTTCAAAAGTTCAGCAAATTTCATGTCTCCTCAGAATTTACGTTTATGAAATAAATAACATTCCTGCTTCTCTCTTGCTGACGTAGCTAAAATAAGAACAAATTGACTGACATGCTAAAATTTATTTCATAATTAACTTTTTTAAATGCATACATGGTATCAACACCCAACCTCGAGAGAATAGCTTTATAAATGCTTATTTTATGAGGTTTTTGTACGGACACAAATTCCATTTTTTTCTTTTTTTTTTAATTGTCTGGATTGTAACTACCGGTACCCTATACGGTAAATCATCAATTGTCTAACCCACTTTGACTAATGCACGTTGGTCTCACCCTACATGGTCTTTTTCTAATTCGAATTTCGTGTAATATCCACTTGGTATCACCACTTGGTCTCTTCCTGTAACAAACTGGTAATAGAGCAAATATTCATTTCGGATTTAGACGGAAAAAAAATGATTAGACCAAAACTTAATTAGACGAATTGGCAATTTGACCAAGTGGTCATTAGACCAAGTGATCATTAGACCAAGTAATAACTATCCATGTATGTACTAGACCAACGGAAAATTAGACCAAATTTTTAGTAGACGAAATGGGTTTAGCCCATGCATGTATAGACAATCGAGAATTGGACCAACTGCTAGTAGACCAAGTGGACACAAACACCCTATGCCGGATCAGTTGATATTAAAGTTGATATTAACACTCACTTTATCAAGGATTGGCTAGACTTTGTCGACTATTGGTCAGTCTATATTCAGTCCGTATTCAGCTGGAGGTACAACTGACGTATCACTTCATGATGGCGGTGTCCCTGCTGTCTGAGCTGTTTCAATCCCAAAAATTTGTTCTATATACGCTATCAGGGTTTAATACCGAATAGGGGCTTACGTAAAATTGAATATCCCTGTCACATTCATTTTGTCCTTTGTCACTTTATTATCTGTAGTTGGGAGGAACTTAGTATATCTAAGGTATACTCGCACTCCTATATTTCTCTCCTCATGTTAATGTAGTGCAAGATCACTATTGAAACAACATCCACAGTGGAAAAATCAATCGATAATCAAATAATGTTGATTTTTGTCAAACTGATTATATATTCATTATCATATCAAACATAATCCTTGATTTCAATTTGGCACATACAAGTCAAATTGAATAGTTCATTGTTAAAATTGAGGAGAAGGGCACAAAACTACAAGTTCCTTAGGGTAACGCTGTGAAGTGCTTATTTCAAATTTACATACACTCATGAATTGTGTATCTTACTGTATCATCTATATAATATCAAAGAACAAAAAGTTAAGAAATACCCCGTGAAGACAAAAATTGATCTGAAATATACCCGCTGTTTAGAACATATTACCACCCTTAAGTTTCCCAGGCTCTGATGTGAAATATGATCAGCTGATTATGTTGAAACCATGATATTTATTCAATTTTCCCACACTACACATGCTACATGTAAACGTATTTTGGAAGTCAGATGTTAAATCCTCAGTACATTATTATCGTTGGATCCCAGGAACGTCGCTGTTTATTGTTTCCTTATTTTTGAAGTAAAGAGTATCAATACAAAAAAACAGTCAGTGTGTTAAATGGCATTAGATTTTTTTTTAGATAATCATTTTCATTTAAAATGTATGACATCTTACACTGCACAAATAATTTCACATTAAAATCGCAATAATTATGAATATAATAAAGTTGTGTTATGAAGAAATTTACTCTACACATGCTATCAGACGACGGTGTCAATCTAGATCAAATTTGACAGTGGATTTGACATGGGAGGCCCAATATGGCCGCAAATGACAATACAAACCATTAATCAATTAAAAATGCTTCCTTTTTAAGGTGAAGAGATTAAAGCCTAAAAACCGCATGTGGTATAGGCGGTCTTCTAACATCAAATTACATTAAAGCGAAAACATCATATTTGCAATACAACACATTTATGAATTGGAAATATGGGTATCCATAATTCTATACTTGGGGGGGGGGGGGGAGGGTCTGCAAAGTTGACTCCAAAATTTAGCCATTCCGGAACCCTCAATGTTTAGGACGTTCAAAGTCAGTCGTAAGTTTCTTTATCATATAAGCTAATTTTCAATTAATCACTTACTTGATTAAAGCCCCTCTCACCCATTAATACAGGATAATTTAAAGCATGAAATCAATAACAACTTTTCTTATAGTGTATTCTATGGATAATGCAATATGTCAAAAATGCTATATTCAATGACTAAGTATCCGCAATAACAAGATTATTATCAGTTTTCAAGATGTCGAAGATTCACATTCACTTATTTTTATTATCCTTTTCTACACTTTTTTTTAGCATATGGTAACTGTGGATGGAGACCGCCACGCGTTCCAGGAGTGGCCCGGATCGCCGCCGGTAGCGACGCGGTTGAGCGATGGCCATGGCAAGTCATGATCCTCAATGCAACAACTGGTAGACCTTTCTGTGGGGGCACTCTCATTACGGATAAACATGTTCTGACAGCGGCTCATTGCTTTCATGGGTAAGATACTTTTGTATTAAATTAGATGTCCCGATTTTTTTCCCAGTGTACATCGTTACCATTTGCAAATCCACAGTGGCGAGTTTGAAAATGGGGGGGGGGGGGGGGATGCTCCGCCGAAAAATTTCCCACTTCAAACATGTACAGTCCATGAGTGGTTTTCAAAATTATAGGGCACCCGCCCTTGATTTACCATAAATACATGTATCATTATCGTCGTCATCATTATCATCATCAATCGTCGCCATTATTATCATCCTCCATCATCCCCATCATCATTCTCACCAGCATTATCATCATCATCAACATCATTAGCGTCTGCATCCCATCATCAGCCCTTTCAATTTCTTAGAATTAATATATGAAACATATTCAATTTTGAGCTTTTGTATGGCAGGTAGAAAATTCTCTTTCGATATAATAAAGTCGAAGAATGATAGGAATAAAATGAAACTATCATTTTTCTCTTGCTTTCAATAGGAAGAACGTTCAAGACATCATCATCCGTATGCGAGCACCAGGTATCCTACGTGGACGTTACGAACAGGACTTTGACATCGGTTGCCTGCACGTCCATCGGAGGTTCGATATCTCCACGTACAGGCATGACATCGCACTCATCAAGCTAGGACGAACGCCACGCACTCCGTACGACTGAGTGATTACGTAAGACCTGCTTGCTTACCAGAGGTGGGCGAGTTTGAAGAGGGGCATACCTGCCACATCACACGGGTGGGGTTACACAGGTGAGTGGGTGCATCGTTTGCGTGCTCAGTTTAGAGTGTTCTGCAAGTAATTCTGACCAAAGATTTGCTTGAATATAATATGAAGGTCCAAATATGTGAATTATTTTACAAAGATTAACACATGCAAGTTTACTTGGCTAAAAAATACGTGTTTAGGTTTTTGTATGCATGGTAATGAAATGATGTATATACTTACGGAGATGCGAGTTTGCCATCTAAAGAGTAGCCACAAAAGAGTAGCCACATTTGCTTAATTCAGTCACTAACCAACTTAGTTCTTGTTATTACCATCACTTATAGACGACAAAGGATTAGATTTATAATAAAATAAATTAATTACACACTTTCTACTCCATCTCCCTTTTTGTGTTGTTCTTAGGGTATGTGGACTGGTACCTCGACACCCGTCCGGACAACCTTCAAGAAGCCCGGGTGCCTTTGCACACCAACCGAAACTGTAAGAACGCTTACGGTACGCGATAAAATCCAAGATGGTCTGCGCTGGGGCACATACCTCTGTGGCCAACCGAGCAGACACCTGCAAGGGCGACAGCGGAGGCCTTTAGTGTGCCAGGCCAGGGTGACACTGGACCATTTAAACTCTGGGCATCACCTCTTGGGGCGAGAACACTGTCTGTGATCCCAACCCAAGGACATGGAAACCAGGTGTCTACACCCGCGTGTCAAGGTATCTCAGGTGGATCCAACGTAAGCTAAGATCCAGGAAATGCTGGTGATCTGTCGCCGTTCATGATGAGCAGATGCTGCATACGCTGAAGGACGATTCCTTCGAAAGCAGCAGCTGTCGAGAGGATAGGTCAATCTGGAGATGGCAGCCAGTAGCGGACGCAGACCGGAGTCACACAATGAACTTACCCGGCCCATGCGTAAACATAATAGAGCCGCTTTTGTCTCCAGACAATTGGGCCCCCGAAATGCATTCAATTCGATTTTCTTGGATCCGCGCCTGGCAGCTGTAAGACGCTGAAGAAGAACTCCCTTGCATGGTTTGAGCTGGTACTCCTGATGGTGATTATCGTAAACTGGTGATCCCCTTAGGATCCTTGAAGCAAGGACAGTTCGTAGGCCTATTCCTTCAAAACGGAAGATCTTGGCAGTGTATACCATAATGATATCAGGTGTTGGATCCTCTGACGCTGCATTCCCGACGGGTGATTCGTTGAACCTGGTATCCCGACGGTTTCTAAAAGCAAGGACAATATTCCTTCAAGACGAAAGATTTTTGCAGTGTATTCCATCATATACCTGATCTTTTGAAGCTGCATTCATGACGGGTGATACGTCGAAACTGGTATCCCAGAAAGTTTGTTGAAAGGGAAAACTAGACAGTATCCGGACAGCATTCCTTCTATTGGAGATATTTTTATCTACCACAGTATTCATGGTATTGACGCATTATGACATTTGGAAGCTGGTTACCCCCGAGGGTGAGCATTCAAAGCTGTAGATCTGATTCGTAAGTTGTAGCTATAGGTAGTATTTTTGGAATGGGAAGTTCTTTGAGATAGGTATTCTCAAATCACGACTATTTTGATGGACGCGTAATATTCCCAATTCGAAATCAATTGTGAATTTGTAAATTCTTTTTGAATGTTACATATAGTTCACAACATACATTCCATC
Source organism: Paracentrotus lividus (assembly GCA_940671915.1). Classification (NCBI taxonomy): domain Eukaryota; kingdom Metazoa; phylum Echinodermata; class Echinoidea; order Camarodonta; family Echinidae; genus Paracentrotus; species Paracentrotus lividus. The sequence continues at coordinate 11,598,886 of CALNVZ010003433.1, forward strand.
AAAAAGAAAGACGAAGAAAGATGATAGTGAGAATGACAATGGTCAAGCCATAAAATTGCAAGACGCTCATGCATAATTCAGAATACGTTGCTGGAGACTGTGTTTTTCCTGTTTTCATACTCCAACCAAATTTAGAATACAAGCTTATGTAACCACTTCTTCAAGTCGACCTCAAAGATTACATAGACACAAATTTTGATCGAAAACAAACCATTAGTGAAAAACAAGTTTTGGAGCAAAGGAAGGTTGCAAAGTTGTACTAATGGTTGTTAATTAACAATTATGCGATCTCTTGATTTATTTATTAACTTCGTGAAAAAAGAACCGTTGAAATGCTTTGTCATTATGCAGTGTTTAAAACAAAAGTGGTGGAGAAGAGTGTCACCATTTTGATTCTATTTAAGTAAATTATTGTCTAAATGTAAATTATACAAACGTACATTCATTTCCTCCTTGTACAGTGTGTGTGAATCACTATTTATGTAACATAATATTTATGATATTTATATTTTGTACTTCACATAACTTATATTATTTATAAATGTATTTATGTATTCTATGATGTTGCTGTTTTGTTAACGGGTTTATACATTGTTGTACAATGTATGTGGCAGGTATTTCGTTCAACAGGGTAAATTTGTAGTTTAATGTATGTAATGATTTGTTTTATACCCAACATACATGTAAGTTTGATATTTCATGGCTGAGAATTAAAACCAAATGCCGTCACTGTTTCTATGTAAACAAACAACAATATTTTTTTTTAGCAAGGGAAAACTACAAGCGTATCTGTATAGTACTTTGTTATAATGTTATGAATAGAAGATTACCCTCTGAATGTAAAAGGGTGAAAAATCAATAAAAATGGAGTAAAATTCAACTATAACAAAAATTTAATCAGGGACAACACCTCTTTAATCGGGAGGGGATCATTCAGGAGAGTGGATGTTTCTTGACTCTAAAATATGGAGTGGTAAATTCATCCGTTCAAATTTAGAGAGTATAAGACAGACCAGATTATTAAGAAAATAATGTGTATGGAAGAAGAAGTTGGTGAAGCCTTATAAACATGTTCGAAATGGGGCGTCAATACATTTAATAGTCGAGGACCCCCCACAAATGAGTCTACGAGGGTGAAATCATGGATACTCCACTGGTTAAGGTCATATAAAGTTGTTTGATTAATTGATTGATTGCTATGCTACTTGATTAATTGACTTATTGATTGAAGCTTATTGATATGATGTAACGTATTAACGAAAATACATGTGCGTGTATTAATTAACGAAAATACATGTGCGTGTATTAATTAACGAAAATACATGTGCGTGTATTAATTAACGAAAATACATGTGCGTGTATTAATTATAAAGAGATATTTTCAGAGAAAATAGGATATAATTTGAATTTATTCGACAGCTAGAAAACTACAGAAACACGTGTCTATTTACACATCTTATTGTTAAAGAAAAAGACATTCCCTTATGCTGAATTGGTCAAATGCTGCACTAGACTAAAAACTAAACTCAACTTAATTTGTATCATGTTATGTTGAAAGTACAGCTTGTATTCAAACTTAGATATTCTCTGCAAAAATTCATTAAGATAAGCATCAGTTGGAACATTCCTTTTAAAAGATGCGTTTTATAAAATGTAATCTAGAGAGAGAGAGAGAGAGAGAGAGAGGGGGGGGGGGCGGGGAGATCACCAAGCATTATTCTGTTTATATCTTGCCAAATTCAGAGGCTACTGAAAAGTAAGGTACATTATGTTATGTTACACAAAATGATACGGGATAAATATTTTGTCTATTCCTACAATCGTTTCAATTGACTTTTATTGGGGTTTTGATTACCAGAAAATGTATAAAAAAACGTCGATGTCACAAAATGATTTGTTCGATCACAGACGATGTAATTATGGTGTATTATGAATGTAATTTATTTGTAATTTATTTGTAAATTATAATATGTGCATGACTTTGAAAGTACTGCAAGAACATAATATTGTGGATAATAAATTATGTACGAGATGAATAAATGAGAAAACGGAATAATTTGAGTAATCATGTGTAGTAATCATCCCACCCGGAACAAGATAAGAGTTACAAAATAGAGAATAATTTATTATAGAATATAATATAGAAAGGGGAAAGACGGTTTGAAACACGAAAGGGAGAGAAAATGACAAGAATAAAGCAAGACAGACAGAAAGAAAGAGGTGAAGATAGATAAGAATATAGTTATGGAGGAAAGGGAGAAAATCAGAGAGAAAAGTAAAGTAAAATAGGAAACAGAGGGATATTGTAAATATAAAACGTCCACCCTGGAATGTTATTGGTTATATTAAAAGAAGAGAAAAGAATGTGAGTGAAGGTTTGAAGAAATTCCACTAAAGCATAACGAAGTTATGAATGTTTGACATTTTATGTGACGTCACTTACGAGATGCCCTCCCATATGCTGGGTATATATCATGTAAATTTCCATAATATTCTTTTTCAAGGTTCTTGATGAAAGAATGATCTATTTCATGTAGGCATGTGTGTAGTTAAAAGATTAATGGTATAATCGACAGCATAGTCATATACGTATAAATAATATTCTTCTGGGGAAAATGCCAATGTATGGAATTTACATTACACTGTATGTAATACTTTGTAATACTATGTAATGCGGGAATGCAGCCATCACAAAATTAATGGTTCCATTATTCATAACTGCATTGTCCTTCCGACGGATTTTCTTCAAATCTTCATATATTTTTCTTTCGTTTTCTGCTGGTTTTTTTTGTTCAAAACTTATTAAAATTCAGGGTGGACTCCCCTGCAAGTAAAGTATTTTGCAACTTTTCTTTCTGCCTTTTATTCTGGATTATGTAGTTAGGCATATCATCATTAGGCCTACAAATAGGATATCAATAACAAGAGGTATAAATTAACTTCCCAATAAAAAAAAATGACCCCCAGAAATACCGTATCCAAAATCGAATGCAAATTACGGAACTTATTTTTGATGGCTTTAACCCTTTAGAACCTAAACCACCCGTCAGCTTAATCACTAAACCGCCCCAAACCGCCACTGTTGCATGCACGCTATAATCATGATAATATAAAAAATATGTAATCAAATAAGACCATATTTGTTGTGCATTAGCCATGGGATGTGTGCGGTCCGATTATGCACAAAACAAGTGTTTTACGAGTACTTCTCATTGAAAAACCCCGATGTATACACAGCAAAACCCTTTCCGTTAGGGAGCAAGCCGACACTTTTCACGCAGTCTCTAGGTGCTAAAGGGTTAACCAACTGATATCAACAGCACACAAAGTGAAACAGTCCACTTCCATTATAATGAGATGCTTGCGACCAAGCCAATTAACTTGACATAAAATTCTGTTATACTAAACAAATAGGCACATTTTCACATATTTAACATCAACACCTAGGCCCATATTCATAAAACCTTACTAAAGCTCGTTGTCAACTCATTACATAGGGAATAGTACAGTTAGGTGATAACTAGGCATATGAAGGTTTATAGCCGATTTATAACAAAATCTTATCATTACCCCTTCTCATTATAATAGGAGTAGACTGCACTATATATCATCACAATCAAGACATAAAAAGAACAAAAGACATAGATTTACAATTCCACAAAGGGAAAGAAAATTTATTATCTCACAAGAACTAAAAACATCAAAATCATTAATGATGTCCCCCTTTTCTTAAATAAATTTCTCTTTCCATTCACTAGCCAAAAAGCAGTTTCAAAGGTCTTTTCGAAATGAAATTCTCATAATTTTCTCTGTGGTCTCTGTGAGGAGATGACAACCAAAGAAAGTATTTTATATCCATCCCACAACTCAATCTTTGCAGCTCAATCACAATTTCATAATATTTCAGCCCACCAATTACCTGAATTCAATACACAAATTAAAACCACAATTTCAGTGCACATTTAAAGTTGTTAGGGATACAAACATTGGCATCGCAAATCATCTCCCGATTGAAGTGTAGCAGAACCGTTTATGCTACGAAAATCAATTTCCTTCAAAAGAGCGTTTGCTCCACAACAATGACTTACTATATACATACAAAAATATGAGAAACACTACATATAGGTGCAAGTTCATGATATACACCTAATTAATTCAAACAAAATGAAATATCTCAGTTGTATGCAGGGTTAGATTCAACAACAAATGGTGATACATCAACATTTTGCTTCAGTTTAATTTATATTTTTTCAATCACATTGAAGAAAACACAATCTTGATTTGATGTATGTTAAGGTTTAAAATATCTATATATATAAAATTACAAATTTCAAAACAGATTTTAGGGCACATATTTAGAGATAACTGTTCTCATTTTCTAAGATTATTCAATGGAACCTGAGTAAAAATTTACAAATTCAATTACAAATAATGATAAAACTCATATTTCCATTGTAACATTCCCATCTTTAATCTAATCTCCAGAAGTAGATGGGGAAATTTGGAATGTTAAGCAAAAATCATTTTCAACTGAAGATTCAACCATTAATAGACATAAAATAAGAAGTCTAAAAGAATAACTGAACATGATTGTCCCTTCCTACAAATGCAACAGCATTTCAATAAATAAACAAGCCAGCAAGGATAATACAGTATAACTTAGTTACAGAAAACACTGTTATACAAGGTATTTTGGCCATTAACAATTCTTTTCAGGTTTTTTTTTAACCCTGCTTTCAGCAAGAAAGCTGAAAAGCAAGGTGACCTAGTCTAATTTGTGATTTCAGCTGGCTTATTTTAGTACCTGCTCTGCAACAAACATAATTGGGTGTTTAGACAAACAATATTTACAATTTGAAGTGCACCCTTCTTGGTCCTTAACAAAAGGAAGCATTTCTATGGCACTATCTATCTACATTTCGAGGTGCTCAAAGAAGTATAAAGGTGAAGCAAAGAGAGCGAATGAGTGCCATATGTCAATCACTTCCAAAAAAGAGGAGTTATCAAATTTGATTTGAAGCTTTCATGACGGTAGACCATTACAAAGTGTTGACAAGACTGTGGTGATGCTTCATGACCTTGCATTATCAAGTCACTTGTTAATTAAATTGCATAAGAGGGCATAAACCTTTCTCTTCAACAAGTCTAGATTGTTATTTCATCCTTTGGGTATGGCCGCATTATCCCTTTCCTATACAATTCACCTTACAATTTTGGCATCAACTTTCTACTTTGGGACTTTTCATGTTTATCCAATCCTCAGTATAATTTTACTTTCCTGCTCCCAGGTTAATGGTTACCCCTTAACTATGTACAATTCAATCTTCCATTGGTTAGGACAAACAGGGACCTCATGTAACACCAGACCTGTTGCATGGACTGGTGACTTTGCCATCAAGGTAACTTTTATGGAAACCTTGAATTTGATTGGCTTTTAAGCAATGTTACCATTGCTATTTATAGCGGGATTAACATTATTAGGCCACGTTGCATAAAGTTACTATTATAGTAACTTTGCTTTGCCGTCAATGGTAACTTTAATGAAATACTGCCTTTTGATTGGTTGTTGGGCATCGTTACCATGGTAGTTACCACTGATGGTAAAGTTACTATAATAGCAACTCATAATGCAATGGGTCCATGTAATTTTTCTACAATGGGACCGAGAGATAATAGTCTACTTCTCTACTTTGGGGCTCTTAGCCTCAACCTTGACAGCAGAGGCTGTAGGCTTCACTTCCGTCTTGACCTTGACCTCATCCTTGCCCTTCTCAACGATCTTCTCACTGACCTTCTCAACGACCTTGACGGGTGGAGGCAGCATGGCCTCCTCGAGGACCTCGTTGAACTTGAGCATGATCTCATCCAGGTTCTTCTGGGCGGTGCCGATCACGTCGATAAGTTTCTTGGAGCGGGTGGACGAACCGATGAGGGCGCGCTCAGAGGAGCTGAGCTTCTTCTGGACATCCATGAGCTCTCCGCTGACGTTGGAGACTGTGGCTTCGCTGGAACTGGCTTTGCTCTTGAGGGAACCTGTTTAAATAATAACAAAATTATTTAGTTCTTGAATAGAGCAGCATACTAACAAGATATATATCTCAATGCAATTCAAAAGAGTATTCAAAAAGATATTACCCATGGCTATAGCTGCAGTCATGAGGCAAAAGCATACAAGAAATTTCTATCTCACATTTGTTTATTGATTATTGGGTACCCATATGGTAGAAAGGTTTAAGAGTTAGATTGATGAAATTGATTATTTGTACATTCATACTTAACAATTTCAATACAAACATGTTCAATTGCGCATTTTGGTCAACACTCGACCTTACCAAAGATAAAATTGGGATTATTTTGTGGGCAAAAGGAATTTGCTCTAAATGATGAATGATTATTATTTCATCTGCTTTGTTTTACACATACTGGTAAACTGTTTCAAAGATAAGGCATACTGGTTGGTTAGATTATGGACCATGACCGGACATTTTGGCTCAATCAGTAGAGGGTCTGCCTCATGAATGGGAGACCATGGGTTCGATCCCCGGTCGAGTCATATCAAAGACTTGAAAAATGGGACCCTCTGCCTTCCAGCCAGGCGCTCGGTATTTTGTAATGGAGAGGGGTAATAATAACTTAATGTTTGTGGTACTGTTATCTCGTTGGTCTACGGATATTGGGTCGTCCCTGGAAGTCACAGGGAACGTTTAGTAGTGTATGGGTTAACAGTGACTTATATATCTTACCGATCTGTTTCTCCAATGATTCAATCCTCTTCTCTGCCATGGACCTCTCTTGGTCAGCCTTCTGAACTTGCTTCAAGAGGTTTGCAATGTCAATCACCGTTCCTCCGTACTTCACCATGTTAACACCATCGGCAGTAATGCCCTTTGACCCCTTCTTGTTGACAGCCATGTTCTCCACGATCATCTGATTTCCTACAACAAAAAAAAAAAAAGAAGAGAAAACAACAGCAAAGATTGGTCAGTTGTTGGGTAAAGCATCCATAACAACTTAAGAGTCCATCAAAATAATACTAATTAGCCATTTTTGGGCACATTCCTGTCAAACATGCATGCCAATGCAGAAAACGTCTGTGCACAGTCTTGCAATTAATCCAACGCTGTGAGAGTTGACAGTTGTAAGGTAGTTATAAAAACTAAACCATAACTTTAATAACAATATAAATATAAACATTCCTAACTTTAATTAAGAATTTAATTGTTCTAGTCTCTTCATATTGTCAATACTCTTAAATGATATTGCACCCAGGTCAAACATGTGTCACTTTGCTCAGATCCTTCGTGGATTGAATAACCAATTTCTTCCTTTGAATCGCCTATATAGCACAATTCAATCTGTTGCTCAGTATGAATTTTCCTTCAAGAATAGTAGAAAAAAAGAAAAGAAGAAGAACTGTCAAAGATGGGAGTCCTGGAAAGTAACTCGCCTTTGGCTAGATCAGCATCAGAAGGTCCATTGGTGACTTCTGCTACCTTAGTGGTATCATCTTTCTCCTTCTTGGGGCCATCCGTCAGCTTCCTGTAACTCCAGCAGTCTCTTGTAACCACCTTGTTCAGGAGCTTGCGAACCTTGGAGGGGAAAGAGGAAATAAACAGGTGATGAGTGAGGAGATTGGAAGTGGTGGTGATGATAGTAGTAGTGGTGGTTGTGGTAATGACAATGATAGTGGTGGTGATGATGGTGGTTGTGATGTCAGTGATGGTGGTGGTAATAGTGATGAGGATAATGAAGATGATGTGGTGGTGGGGTGATGGTGTTGATGGTAATGATGATAATGATGACGATGATGATAATGATGATGGTGCTGCTGCTGATGCTGGTGATGGTGGTGACAATGATTGTGGTGGTGGTGGTGGTAATGATGATGATGATGATGATGAATATGATGAATATGATGAAGATGATAAAGATGATGATGGTGGTGGTAAAAGTAATAGTGTTGGTGACAGTAATGATGGTGGTGGTAATGTTAATAATCATGGAAAATAGATGCAGTAATTTAGTGGCCGCAAAAAGGAAGGTGGTGATCACATATCATCATTTCACAGAAAAAAAATTAAAACTAATCAACTTCATCCTTTCCCAGACCCTCTAAGCTAATATAAATCCACTTTCCTTAACCCTAATCAGCCGGGCTTTTTTGGCTGTCCTATGGCCGGGGGGGGGGGGGGGGGGGGGGGGGGGGGGGTTGAATCAACCCCCCCTGAGATCTCGGCGCCGATCGCTCAAGCGCGCGAAATTTCGCACAATGATAGTGTGCGATGTTATCTACAAGTTAGTATCGTTAATTTTCCTGAAATAATGTTATTTTATTTATATTAATTATTATGCTAATTTATGCATAATGCATACTTTTTGCTCTAATTTACTAAATAAAGCTCCTAGAATGCTAAAATTTGGTCTAAATATTCTTTGTAGCATTCCTAACAATTGTACTTGAAAAAAAATTCGGAATCAAAATTATTCTTATGTATTTTATTGTTTTACAAATTTCTTATGTATTTCTTTGTTTTTCGACTTTGTTTTCTTTGTTTTGGTCAAAATTGATAACAGAATCTTTTTGAAGCATAATTATGATAAAATAAATTGTATTTAGCCAGTGAAAGTGAAAATAATCATATGTTTATAAATTAAGTGAGAAAACTCTATTTTGCATTGAATTTGTACACAAAATCACGTTTTTGAGCGGTTTTCGGTCTGACGGATATTTTTGAAAATCGTGCAGCGTCGTCACCATATGCCCAATTTTCGCGAAAACTGTTTCAAAAGATGCGCAAGACTTGAAAGTAAAAAGTCATTTAGCGCGCAGTCAAAAATTTTCGCGCGGCGGTTGATGGTCACGGAAAATGTCGAGGGGGGGGGGTTGATTCAACCCCCCCCACCCCCCCCCCCCCCCCCCCCCCCCCCCCCCCCCCCCCCCCCCCCCCCCCCCCCCCCCCCCCCACCCCCCCCCACCCCCCCCCCCCCCCCCCCCCCCCTCCGGCCTGATTAGGGTAACCATTTAACTTAAGCATCTGTCACCATACCTGTGCTCTTGAAAGATGAAGTCCAATGGTGTAGAGGATTTCTTCCAGATCTCTTTCCAGGATGTAGCCACAATGGTTCTGATCAAAGTAGATACAGGAGAGAAGAAGTTGAGGGTCTTGGGTCTCCATCTTCACTCGGACCTTGCTCTTATCATCCTTGCTCTTCTTATCTCCCTTCTTCTTCTCATCTGTCACATAAAATAAAATCAATCGAAAGAGGTGTTAATTTTTGTTGAGAATCTGTCTTTCTTTTTTAGCCAGAAGTTAATTTCAATAACAGTCCATTCCTTTTATAAGTCAAGTAATCGTACACAAAATCTCATTATATTGAACACATAGTAATGTCGACACATGTGCACATGCTTGAAATCTTTTAAATCGTATCCATGCTTATAACAAGGGTAAACAGTACCTGCAAAGCGACATACCTTTCATGAAATGTTAAATTAATGCATAATTTGGGCTGGCTATATGGTGCAAAATAAAGAAATATCGAAAAAATCCCCATTACATATACCCACATGTAGGATGTATGGCCTGGTCATGAGCGATCTTACTCCTATTCAGTAATACTGTACTTACAGAAAAGCTTGCTTATTTTACTGATTACTCGTCAAGTCCTTCAGATAAGAGCAAATGATATAGAGCCCTGGTGGGTTAGAACAAGCACTGAATCTCTTTCATGTTAGCAGTGAGATAAACATTCTGTAAATCACTCAAGACTATCAACAGCACTCAAGATTAATTATTTTACCATCCTCTGCATCATCTTCATTGCTCTTGCTATCATTCTCCTCCTCTTCTCCATTCTTCTCTTCGTCTTTGGTTTCTTCTTCTTTTTTCTCTTCATCCTGTTCCAATCAGGGAAACAAAAAATGTCTCATTGTTAATCAATGCAATTATGCTAGTCATCCTCTTCAAATACAGTCCAACCCTTTCATATTAAACACGGATGCAACAAGATTCGGCTAAAACATCCCACTCTCAAAAATTTTGGTCAACATAATAAGTTTCATTTTAACTAGATAATTGGTTTGGTTCAAGCACTTTGTTCTAATGTGGAGTATGTGGAAAATATGGCTGAACAGGGAAAACAGACATGAGAAAGATTGACATTGATCTAGCTTCGAAATATGGTTGTAAATAGGAATTATGAAAACCCAATAATCAGATAGGAGTGACCAATAAAGAAGTCTTGAAAAGAAGTTGACATTAACAGAAACTTCCTCCGTGATAAAAATCATGCAGATGAGAAACTCATAATATTTGGTACAAATAGTAAAATAAAAATTGGTAGAAAAAGGACAGGAGAGAAGGAGAGAGAGAGAGAGAGAGAGAGAGAGAGAGAGAGAGAGAGAGAGAGAGAGAGAGAGAGAGAGGAGGAGGAGGGAGAGAAAGGACGGAGAGAGACGAAGAGGGAGAGAGTGTACAAGAGCCGATGGAGAATGCTAGAGACAGAGAATCGTGGAACATGATGAATGCATCAGTCAATTTACACAAGATGGAAAGAGAGAAAGAGAGAGAGAGATATATATATATATATAATAAAATATAAATCATCACCTTGTCTTTGGTTTCTTCTTTGTCTGCTTCCTTCTCATCTGTTTTGCGTTTCTTGGCCTTTGGTTCATCATCTTTCTTCTCCTCCTTCTTCTCCTCTTTGTCCTCCTTCTTTTCTTCTTTCTCTTTCTTTTCATCTTTCTTCTCCTTCTCTTCTTTCTTGTCTTTGTCTTTCTGTAATAACAATCCAGTGAAAATAAAACATTGCTCAAAACAAACATTGCTAATTTTAAACAAATATATAAATAAATGAAAGCGATCTTCAGAAGCTGATGGTGTTGAAATGTTCATTTACTGCAGGTTTCATTACAAGATTTCTCATGCAGTTTGAATATATATTGATATATCATTAATACCCCCACCTCAATAAAACAATTACTATTAACCCTAACTTACCTGGGGGGGGGGGGCATTATGGCCCTCCTCAACATTTCTCGTGATAAATCCGCAGTGCAAAATTTTTTGAACGCGCCGCTCGCTGACTTTTTACTCTCAAGTCTCGCGCATCTTTTAAAACCATTTTCGCGAAAATTGGGCGTACCGTTTCGACATTCCACGATTTTCAAAATTTTTCGTCAGACCAAAAATGGCTCCAAAAAACGTGATTTCATATACAAAGTCAATACAAAATGTGTTTTCAGCTACAACTCATAAATGAGTGATTATTTTTTAATTCATTGACAAGAGTCATTAAATTTGATGCTATATATGGCCAAAATAATGTAATGGACGAATTGTGTCGAAAAAACAATACAAATAAAAAGGTAAAAAAATAAAGAAATACATTAGAAATTAGAAAAAACAATGAAATACAAAAGAAATTGATTTTGGTACCGGAATTTTTTTTTTTTTTTACAATTCTTATAAATGCTATAAAGAATATTTTCATGAAAAATTAGCTTTCTAGGAATGATAAAGTGAAGTTCTTCATTACACGACCACAAATTTTAATTACCTTGTGAGGCTTTCGCGTACATGACAGCATGCTTTTTATGAGCTTAGTTTAGTGAATTAGAGCAAAAAGTATAATTTCATGAATAAATTAGCATAATTAATTAATATAAAATAAAATATATGAATTTAGTGCAATTAACCTATGCAACCGCAAAGATTATGTCATTCTCTACCTTCATGCAAATTTTTGTCGCGATAGCGCGATCCACGGCTGAGATCTTGGGGGGGGGGGGGCCCATAATGCTCCCCCCCAGGACTTTAAACTCGCAAAATAGCCCAGGTGAGTTAGGGTTAAGAAAAAGCTGTATACCATCAAACAATCCCTTCATAATCATATTGATTGCAATATCTGTCTTATTTAAAGTTGGCTCCAGAAGAATCAGTATCTATGACACCATTTCAGTATTTATCCAATGTTTTTAAAGAAATTATAAAAAAGATTATAGGCTACTTAGAATGAATTAAGCTTGAAAAACAAGCAGATTTTCCAGTCAAGTAGAATGGAATTTTATAGTATACATGCACATGAGACAAACCTTCTTATCTTCTTTCTTTTCCTCCTTCTTCTCAGGGGCCCTGTAGATAGCCTTGTACATGTTGAAGGCAAAGTCTCTCTGTAGCATCTCGTTGAACAGCTCAGCAAAGAGGAACACCTGCAAATTGCAAAGGAAAAATAATGGTGAAATGTTACAAGACGACAAAAAGTTTTGGTTGTCAACAAGGAAAACACATGGAGGGTTACTGAATCATTTTTGTCATCTTTATTCAATGTAATGGTTATGAACTACCCCTTCCAACCTGTCCAGAAATCTTTTCAATAAAACATAAAGTATGTGTATACTCCAATCTATACACATTTTCCTTACAAACTGCTTTTGCATGCATTCTATCATCTCTTAGTGGGAATTTCATTATTGTCTGTGGGCTGCTAAGATTTCAAATCTCAAAAATATAAAATATTTAGGAGAGCAAAAAAAACATGGCAGGCCAACACACTATACAATATGGTACGGCCTTTCCTTATGAAACACTGTGGTGGCTTCAATTTGGGGGCTAAAAGAGCAGGGATTTGGACAGGACATTGTATAACTGATTACCTGGAGATCAACCAAAAAAGGTGATTTTCACAAAAATTTGAGATACAAAGTTATATCAGCCCAGCAGAGATATTGATTCTGTGCTGTTCAATAATAATCTTGACATGAACACTGGTTTTCTTTACCTCAAAGGAGTGTTCTTTGTTGTCTTCAACCCTGTAGTCCAGCAGAACACTGAGTGATTGCTGGGTACAGTCAAACTTGCCACTCTTAGCAATGGGGGATGGGTGTACCAAGATAGAGGCATTCTCAGGCATTGAGTAGCGGGTCTCTAGGTCTCGCTTCTCACGCTCTCTCAGACGCTTCTTTTCCTCCTCCTGAAAGAAAGGGATAGAAATCTATTGATTTCCTTGTTTTTTAAATACTCAAATAGTACTTTCAAAGATGTAAGCAACATAAACAACAAGTAATTAATGACTGGTGCACACGGGTTCATGTTGCATGCTTCCAGACACTCCTAATTCTAAAGTATAGGTTGATCCTCAAATTCAGAGTGTAAAAATAATGTGGATACAGCAATCTTTAAGTACAGGTAACCAAATAAAATAAAGAAGCAATGACATGGGTGTACTTACATAGCTTGGCTTTTTAATGCTCTTCTTTTCTTCATCCTAAAAGAAAGCTTGACTTTTCAATTCTTAATTTGGATATATTGATATATTTAAAGTTAGTTTATCAACAAGCAAATGATGGGAATTTTTTTATCCCACAAACAATGGGCAAAGGAATGTACTAATGAATAACAAAATCTGATATCCCATTTTCCCCATAAGAATTAATAATGAAGAGAAGATGCACTTACAATAACTTCTCTCTTCTTCTCCTCCTCTTTCTCCTTCCTTTCCTTCTCTTCTTTCTCTTTCTTCTCCTTTTCCTTGTCCTTCTCTACCACTGCAGTCTCCTCCTCCTTTGGTGCCTCCTTTGGCTCCTCCTTCTTAGCATCCTCTGGAGCTGCCTCCGTCTCCATGGCAACAGGCTCAGCATCCTCATTCTCCTGCTCATTCTTGAGCATCTTTGTAAGGCGGGCGATGAGTTGGGATTTGAGCCCCTTGGAGTTCAAGCCTCGGATTTCGAGCTCCTGGCGAAGCTCGTTCACCTAGGGGAAAATCAATGTTATTTTTTGTGTGTACAAAGGTTTACTGCTTGTGTCATTAAATCAATTTTGTAGACAAGACTTCTGCCCTATAACATGAAACTTTGAGATTAATCTAAATGTCTTTCTCTAATAAACAGAGTTTGAGCTACAATCAATTACAAAGCATTACGTTTCAAGACCCAGGGAATGTGCCATCGATGTCGAGCTGTGGACTGAAAGTACACTTTAACTTCATTTTAGGCTAAATCATAAACAATAATTGCTTTTCTTGACAAGTAGGAATATTAGAAGACAAGTATTCTTAATTCTACACATCTCGAATCTTAAGTTTATCCAACGAACAAAGAAACTCCTATGCTTTTTATCATTCAGTTCATGGAGACAAACATCAGCAGGCAGCTGAATTTAGTTTTCAAACTCTCGATTACACAGGGGTGCAAAGTGATTTTTCAGAAACAAAATGAGGGTTGAGTTACCTTCATATTCTTAGGATCCAGATCCTTCCAGTTTGTTGGGGTCTGTTGTTCAGGTTCCTCCGTCTCCTCCTCCTCTTCCTCTTTGACTGGAGACGGCTCCTCCTGGAGACAATGGAACAGAGACATTGAGACAATGAGCAACCAAACCCTAAACAAGCCCCATGCTCATTGGGACACAGGTCAATGCACTCTCAATACACAGACACACACAGCCAAACAGATAGGTCAAGAAACTTGCCCAGTCTACAAAGGTGAACACACTTTCATCGCAATCACATTTGCCAACAGTCTTGGATATCAACTTTTCTTTTTTGCCTAAACACAAAGGAGGAATATTACTTTACATCTGACGGGAACAGACATTAAAAGTGCATGCTATGAATATGATACGTTTGTGCCCAAGATTTGACCTAACCCGACATCTGCTCGTGCCAGAGTGAGCCCAGAACTTGAATGAATCTACATCTTCTTGGTCAAAGTATTCACACATTCCTAGGGATACCTCGCAAAGGGCAGACTTATGAGAACCACATAAACAGACACACATGCATTCAGCAACAGCAACACACTTATATGTATAAAATCTAAGGATATCCAAAGATAGAATAAAAACTAGGTGTAGTTTATGGTGCTCGAGTGAAGACTGTTTATATGATCGTCTGGTGTTCCCCGAAAGAATTTGATGAAAAGAAATTGTTATTTTCATAAGACGTAATCTACGACAGAGGTGTTACTGGGAGGAGTCTTCATATTTTTGATGATGTTAATTACCCTTCATCCAGGGAAAGATATTTCTCATTGATATGGTGCTGAAATTGAAAAATAAGATTGGAATGCCGACCTCGACATTGGGAAGTTGAGAAAGAGAATTCTTTAAAAATCTGGTTAGCAGCTTCCTAAGGATACTTCAGTTGACATTGGGGTTTAGGGAAAACCCCCTTACAGATAAAACTCACCGAGTCGACAAACTGCTAAGGGACAAAAGATGTTTATATTAAAATGATTATAAAACCTACAGTGGTTCAGTTTTGAAATGTATGTGTGTGATTGTTCTATGTGTATAGCATTACGCATACAATTGGTGTAACGATTCCTCTAGGATTTGAATAGTTTCAAATTACTGTAAACAAATTGAACTAAAAATCAGTCCTGTTGAACAAATTGTGTCATACATCCATCCCAACTAATAATCATGATTTTGATACGAAATGTAAAAGAAATGCTGTATCTTAATTTGTAGAAAGGCATCAGACTTTGATTGAGGTATAAAATGTTTGTGCTAACTCTGTCTTCAGATATTTAACTTAAATATATATTCATGTTTGCGATGTGAATTTGTAATCATTTGATGAAGTAGAAATTTAAAATGTACTGTAGCTTGTTTTTGTATCATTTGATGACAGAAATATTTCCATGTCTGTAATGTGTATTTGTAAGCACTTGATGAGATAAACATTGGAAATGTCTTCATGTGTGTATCAATTTTTGATTGATGGATGCATTGTAAAAGTGATGGAATATATCAAACATAAATGAAAGAAAATCATGAAAAGCCTCAAGTGCCTGGGTTGTGGCGGTTGAAACGGCTGCGGCCTCTTCTGCTGCCTTCTTATCCCTGTTCTCCACTGCTGCCAATTTGCTGCTCAGCGTCTTTTTGTAGAGCTCCGTCAGATTCTCCCATTCAACCTTCGTGGGTAAAATGTGCCACACGTCAGGCACGAAAATTACGACAGTTTCGACACGTGCCGGGATGAGTCGGCCCTTGTGGGTCTCTTCGGGACGGTGATAGCTCAGCTCCAGGAAACGGTACCTGCGGGTAGGGTTTAAAAGTTGGGAACACACCATAGTATATTTGGTTTCATATAACAACAAGTTTTTTGTTCTTTTTCTTGATATAGTATACTGTATATTGCACCAGATGACGTTATCAGATCGTTAGTTGTTAGGAACGAAAGACAAAGTTTTCCCACTGGTGCTCAGATAAGACTTATCTTTGCAAATCTTTACGACAGACTGACCAACTTCCAGACCTGATAAATATTTCTTCTAGACCAACATCTACCTCACCGAACATCTTTTCACTAAGTTATCGGATGGTTTTATCAGAGAAAGATTGTGAGAATTTTAATGAAGAATGTAACGGCAAAGGGAGAAAAGTACAATTCACAAACATAAAGAGTTACAGGTATGGTACGAAACAAACACACATGCAACGGTTTAGGAAAGAGAGACAGAAACAGACTTAGAGTATGGATGGGCAAGGGAAATAAAGACAATTCAGAAAGGTAAAAGTGTTTTGTAGAGCCCCAGATGTCAATTGGAATGAACAACAACTTGGATGAAGAGTTGAATGATAGATTGCGATAGAAAGATAGATAAAGAAAGAAAGGGTAAATGGAAAGTACACCAAATACATTCAGTCATTGTAGAGTCAATAGTTCTTTGTTTGACAATCGACAGCTCTAAATGATCATTTGAAAAGTTGTTGATAGATACAATAGATGTTGCACTCTATTCAGCGTTGTTCTAAATTCTAAATTAGTAAGCTTGTTGATACAAAGGGATATGGATGAAAAGCTCCTCATCATCTTACGAAATTCCTAAGATTTCAGAATTACTAATAGCCCAGTCCCACCAGTCCCACTTACAATTCCAGATGCACAATACCAATTGGATGTAAGCCATTGCAACCAGAGTACTTAACAAATCTCTGGCAAAATGTTTTTAGTGAAAACATCATAAATTCATAAAGATATAATACATATATAAACAAGTTATAAAGATATAATAAATATATAAACAAGTTCTAGTTGTAATTAAAACAGAATAAAAGATATCTTGTCTGATTTTTTTTTTGGGAAAAAAAAAAACATATCGAGAACTATACTTACCATGAAAGAAA
Organism: Paracentrotus lividus; assembly: GCA_940671915.1. Classification (NCBI taxonomy): domain Eukaryota; kingdom Metazoa; phylum Echinodermata; class Echinoidea; order Camarodonta; family Echinidae; genus Paracentrotus; species Paracentrotus lividus. Next base: position 11,616,018 of record CALNVZ010003433.1, read on the forward strand.
AAAACCCCACTCACCCAGACTACTACTAGTATACCAAATGAAGAATATTACAGTTGAACTAACAAATATATTTCATCCTATTGAATCGATTGTAAAGGACTCTCCCAACAAATAAACTACATGCTCAGAGAGTATTTTTGTGATGATCACAGGTTATCCGCAACATCTAGGACCCATCTTTTAAAGAGTTCCGATTGATCCGAGTCAATTAAAAGTCAAATGCCTCATCTCTAATGTACATTGTCGTAATTCAAGTTTACAATACAATATCCATTGAAACTCTTTACAGAAAGGTAAATCAAAACAAGCATTTAGATGTGGGGAAGCCGACTTGAGAAGGAGATTTTCTTCCTTTATTCCCCCTTCTCCCCCCACCTCCAACCCTAACCCCCCTGTAGAGGCACATACCACTGAGTGCAGGACGTCAGGTCGATCCCAGTCAACGCTTTTGTGGTCCTAATTGCCGTCTTGATCAGTACAGAGGTATCGTTGAGAGGATCTGCACCATCCAAGGACGGGGACCAAGGTCCACCGATAGCCATCACCTCGTTCTTTCCCTTCTGACCGACGAGGAAGTTGATGAGGCGGGTAGGGTGCTGGAAGTTGTCCCGGATGTCAGAAGAGTCCTGGGCCCGGGCACAGCACTTCTCATAGAGTTCCTCCTGTGAGACAGAGCCCATCAGCATCACCTGGAAGCAATCGGAAAATTATTGATAAGACTTCTTTGCCAATTTGCATGATTCAAGTGATCCTAGGGCTTGATTATTAGCATATTGAGCTAAAAATGTTAAATGTTCACTATAACATATGGCATTGCCTTTCCTTTGACATGTTGTGGTTGTATTATTTTGGTGGAAGGGGCTGGGATTTAGAGAGGACATCACTTAACTGATTACCTAGAGATTAACAAACAAAAAAAGATGATTTCAACAAAATAAGAGATACAAGGTTTTATCAGCCCACCAGCAATAATTCACAAGGACAAAAACTTCATGGGGCAAAGTGAACAATGTATTTGGCATAATATCAAAATGTCTTATCATCATTTAGTCAGTCACTGCTTTTTAAAAATTCAAGCTTCACATGAAGCTCATGACAACTGTGCTTTATTTAAATCAAAATTCCAATTTTGATGACAAGAATCTTCTAAATCAAATCAAATACATTCCCAGACGAGTAGCTACCTTGGCGGAATAGGAATATGAGGCATCTGGAGGATCGATGACAGTGGCTGCACCCTGAGGGGGAGGGGCTTCCTTGTGCATGATATGGAAAGTGCAGGGCTGGGCCACACTCATTGGTCGGTGGATGGGGAACACGTCCTGCCACGCAAAGTTTGAAACAAAGAAGTCGCTGGGGATGTACATGTTCATGTAGCGCTTGTGAAGCTCAATGACGTCTGATTTGGGGCTGTAAATGAAAAGTTGAGGGTAGACATGGTTGAGTTGCTTTCATTAAAAGATCCAAGATTTCATCTGGATTATAAAATTTGCCCTTATTACAGAAAAAAACAAAAAAACTAAATTGTCTCAAACCGCAAATGGTCATATTCAATAATTCTTCTTCTTTATGCTGTATTAGATCCAAACAACACGTCCTATAAACATGTTACAATATTTTCTATTCCAAGATAATACAGACATTGATAAAACAATAATATTTGAACAATTTGGATTATCCTAAACAAACTGTCGGGGAACAACTACAAGTTAAAGACAAAATGCATGACTCACATGTCAAGAGCAAAACGAGGGATCTGTACACAGTAACGCTGCACTAGTCTCTTAGTACGCCTTGGAGATCTTCTTGGAGACTTGGAGCGCACCGGTGACCTTGATCGTCTCGTCGGCGGAGACCTTGATCGCCTCGCGGGCGGTGGTGACCTTTCCCTTTCCCTAGCTCTGCCGCGTTCCCGACGTTCCTTCTCTCGCTCACGTTCTCTCTCCCTGTGTTCCCTGTCCCTCTCTCGTTCCCTCTCTCGCTGAGCACGATCCCTCTCACGGTCTCGGTCCCTATCTCTGTCCCTGTCTCTATCCCTGCTTTGACTGCTGCTGCTGCTACTGCTGAATTCCCGTCTACCCATGGCCTGCTGCTGACCTATCTGACCGGTTCTACCTTGGTGTGCATAGGCTCCTGGGGATTCAAATAATAATAAAAATACCGGTTTCTTATCAAGCGCTTTACCTGCTAAGACTAAAGCGCTTACAATATATTATTACCTCGAACAGTTGATTAAACACATTATAAACATAACATTGGTTTTGAGAAGTCAAACCTAATCTTGCATTCCAACTTCAAATGATGAAATTAACAATATCGATTTTCATTAAAAAATACAAAGTAATATTGTATTATACAGTATAGAACTGTCATCTTTATACATATTTCATGTATCTTTTTTGTGTTTCAGATGCTGTAATCATTGGTTAATGAAAGCTTGAATATGAACACTAGGGGGATTATTTTCCTAAATATACCCTTTAAACTTTCCCTTTACGTCTTTCACTGCACTTACCGGCTAGGTTCTGCATTGCCTGGGCATTCCCCTGAAGGATGCCTGGCTGTTGGATTACCCCTTGAGGTGGTTGCTGGAGCAGAGGGGGCGGGTTACCCAGTAGGCCAGGGGGAGGGGGCTGACTGTGGGTAGGCATCATGTTACCCTGCTGAGGGGCTTTCAACAGGGGCTGCTGGCTTTGCTGTATAACAAAAAAAAAGGTGAAAAGTGCATATGGCGTTAATTTGGGGTGATTCGATTTGACAGAGATTAAATAAAATAATTAGCCGTGCTTATACAGCACCAAACACCTCCTGATCAGAAGTCTATACACGCTCTACAATTGTGCAGCATAACTACCCTTGCTTTAGCAGTGCAGCTAACAATATAAGGGCAGTTCCAGCGTTACGGACATTACATTTCAGACCAATTTTTGCTACTTCAAAAGGTCATTACGATAACATAACTCTCGATTCTGAACTCATAACATGGAATCATAAACCAAAAACTATAGACTAAAACTGTGCAAGTTTCAATCCATTTCCGTACATGTTGTGGTAGTTACGCCATATATCGTAACCGTTACGGACATTACATTTTTTGGACAAGACTTTTTACATACCTTTACATTCATTGAAAAGTCTGTGAGTTTAGGTACACAGTAAGTCCAATCTCCACATAAATTTAAAGGAAATAGAATGTTTCATTGGATTAAAGTTGAATTTAATGAAACAAATGAGACATGTACCCGCTAGAGCCACAATTGTGGCGTTACGGAACTTACATTTTAAGCGTTACGGAACTTACAGATTTGTCCACTTTTATTAAATAGAAGGGTCATGTGTTAGTGGTAATATTTGTATTCTTTTCACTGGATGGTAATTAATACACATTCTAAAATGTTGCAAAAGCATTTTCATGAATTTTTATTCATTGGTTGCCAATTTGAGGACTATTTGTTTGGTTAATCTGGAACTTTATTAGCTTGTTGATTTTTGCATTTTATGGGAATCAAAAAGAATTATTATATGTCTACAATGGATAAATGATCCATAAAATGACATGTAGTTTACCTTTGACTTTGTATAAAATATATTTAACTCATAACATCTTAAAATGTAATATTAAAGAAGCGTTACGGACATTACACTTTTCATACACTTGAATGTACCCAAAGCTGAGCCTAACTATGCGAATAAACAACTTTATTCTTATTGAGAAATATGTATATTGTTCATCTAACATTCAATATGATTTTTGGATCTTGAAGGATGTTTTTCCATTCTCCTTTTTCACAATGTTGCATTTACAAAGTCTTGTAAATGTTAATGTAGTCTTCACAAGTGTCAAAAAAGTCTTATTCAGACATATCATTCATTCATTCTGCTTCCATGTCAGTTTGGAGGTAGATATGGTTACTTCTACCCACAGCAGAAGTAGGTAGCAATACTATGATTTCCCTGTTCCACAAATGACTCCTCTTCTTCACTGTATAAAAAGAAATTGTGAATCTTTGTCTTTACAAAAATTCATTGTGTACCCATCAGTATGGATCCTTCTTATTTGTGCGACAAAGTACTTTGCAAATTTTGTTTTCTCTGAAACCCCACATGAACAAAATATCCTACAGGAGCAGTTGTCAAAGAAGTATGCATGTGGTTAAACCTTTTCCTCATCCTCTCTTGTCCTCCAGTGTCATTTAAATGTGTCCACCAAGCTTGCTCTATTTTGCTTCTGAGTACAGCTTGTAGTGAATGCATGCAGTGTTTACAGGTTTTAATTAATTGACTAAAAAATGTTCAAAATCACCTGTAATGTCACAAACTAATGTTACTATTAAGGGCCAGCATCTATTTATTGATAGATTTCCATATTGAAGTATAAAATCAAACAATATCCTGCAATCGTATGCATTCTCATCTTTGCTACAAATGTGTAAGTCCGTAACGCAATGATGATGTAATGTCCGTAACGCTTTTTTTCCATGAATTATGAAAAATTTATAAAAAACCTCTTGATATGTTGTGAGATAACATATTTTAGCTTTGGCATTTGAATTTGCAACAAAATTGGACCAAAACACAGGGTGCTATAAAAACTTATGTATCTAAAACGTTACGGACATTACACTTCAAACGCAATAGAAATCAAAAAGTTTGAAAAGGCTATTTTTCAGAAAATATTTCATTCCTTCCAAAATCATGTTGCATGATTTATAAATGGGTCCCGAGCTTTAATATAAAATAAAAATAATCACCTGAAACTCATTTTATGGTAAGATATTTACTTGAGAACAAATATATGCAAAACACACTGAATTTTATGGCAATTTTTTTTAAGAAACACCTTTTTTCAACAGCTGAAAAAATATGTTTTCCGACTTGGGAAACAATTTGTTTTATTATATCTTGTTGATATAACCCTTCCTGAATACTTTCCAGATTAAAACAAATTTGTTTCTCTATTTTCATTTTTTCACCCTTGGGTTTCATTTTTCATGGAATTGCCCATAAATAAAACCTTTAAAAGGATTCATTGAGATTGCACAAGTGACCATTTCTCCTTGGGTAAAGAAAAACACAACAAGATAAGATAAAATTTGGGGTCATAACCAAGTATTTACCATTTCTATTGAGGGAAGTAAAATTGAAGAGCAGTGTAACAGAAAAATCCTAAATCAAATTAGTACTTTTGTAATGTTGATGGCTACTAGATGAAAATTTGATCAATTTGGTGACAGATCAGCTGGATGCACACATGAAAACTAATTTTTACCAAATCCATGACCTTGCACAAGAATGTACTAGCACATAATCTTGAATTCTTATTAGCATATTTTACTCACCTTTAGCATCTTGAACTGCTGTGAAACACTCTCATTCCTACTTGGTTGTTGCTGTTGCTGAAGCTGCATTTGCTGTTCCAAAAAAAAAAGGAAGATATAAAGAAACTATTTCAATTCATCTATCCTACTCCTATCTAATCCAGCAATATAATGCATTGTTGAGTCTGCCAAATTGCATTGAACGATTGTATTTAGAATGCTATCAGTCAGGCATGTTTTTGCAAGTGCATGTCCTGCAGCCTACGTGGAGTAGCAAAAGTATGCCATCTTGTTCTTGCATGCCTAAGAACACATGCATCTCTCAGTATCTGCATTGGACGCAATGATTTTCAACAAAATCTGGTTAAAATCACATGCATAGAGGTACACCGCCAGTTGTAACCAAGGCATTGTAATACAAGGAAAGTACTTCCTATATGTCCCAATGTTATTACACATGTCCCCATATTACAACAACAATATTTACATCCCTCTTATTGAAGAATTAATCTGTTAACTTTGGTTAAAATACAGTCAGGATTTTTTTTTCAGAAGTAAACCGTGTCTCAAATATAACTCCTAGGGTACTTCTGAAGAAATATTCTTAAACAGCAATGAATTGGCACGAAGAAGTAAAGTGCATCCAATATTGCGACTGGATGCGTGGGGGGGGGGGTGCTGCCCCACCCCCATATCCAATGAGGATTTATATAATTAGTACTAACCTTTAGCTGCTGCATCTTCATGGCTGCATGATGTTGTTGTGGTGGTGCTTGTGGTTGGGCGACCTGCTGCTCAAGAGGGCTATTGAGGAGCTGTATACGAGTTGCGTTCCACTTGAAAGGCATGCTGGCGTTGTAGGTAGCTTCCACCAACACCCGTTCACCAATCTTGGGCATGCTACCCTTTACAGTACTGCACAATGGATATAGTCAAGAAGTTATCGTAATGTTGAAAACTGTAAAATGAGTTTTAATGTGTCTTCAGGAGTGTTCATTGCATTCATTCTCATTCTTGAGGAATGTATGCTAATTTTCAACATCGATTAATATCTGATTTGTTAAAATGCAGTGCATTTCCCTTTTTTCCTGTTTGATTTGATGTTCATCATCAGTGACCAAAATATTTTGTACATGCATGCTTGAAGCTTTCTGGTCACTTTGACGATGAACGTGAACCTCAACACATGAACTGCATTTGAGTGGACATCAATCAATAACAAAACACATAACAACAGTAGCATTTATAGAGGCCATTCATACTACTGTTTCTAAGCGCACTGGTGGTCAGGTTAATATACCAATATTAACTTAAGAGAGTTAACAATATGATATCAGCATTCATTCCTTAAGTTTGAGAGTCATATAAAGGATTCAATAAAACCATCCTTTTCTTGTAAGTTGGGCCTATAAGACCATGTGTGACAGCGTCATTAGGGTGTAACAGACTCATTTAAGCAATATCTCCAGAAGTTGTTACTTGACGGAATGGCATATGAAAAGCAAGAAAGACAAAGGCACAGAATAACATGGCTTAATATCATCAAAAGTTGGACAGGTAATCATTATACAGACCACAGAACAAGAACTGATCATGAAAGAAAGTCGGACTTAAAAAGAGCTTGTGACAACATTTGCTGATTGAATTAACTTGAGTCACAAACACCATCCTGTACTCACTTTGTTTGAAAGAAGACGTCTTCATCGACAAAGCCAAAGGTATCATGGAGCTTTGTGACCGTGCCTGTGAAGACTCTCTGTCTGGGTTGGTTACCCTGTGTAGCCCTGGTGGTGGGGTAGCTGACTGTCAGCTGAGGGGTAGCGCCTCCCTGAGAGCCTGCTGCTGCCGCGGCTGCTGCTGCGTTTTGAGCTGCTGCTTGCTGCAGATTGGAGATGGAATAAAATGAAAATAGTGATAAGTATAAATAGCCATGTAAATACAGTAGAAACTCTTGAATCAAACTCATTATGAAATGGTTGTTTGGTTGATACACAGGGCTCAAATTTAGCAGTCGCCCGGGGACAATGGCTACAAGAAACTTTCGTTTGGCAAGCTGAAATAAAGACTTGATTAAACTATGTTGATTGAATACACTAGTGGCCACCTGAAGAAAGTGTAAAGCCCTGCCACATCTTTCTATTTTTACAAGCAATTTTGTACATTAGTATACAAGTATACAATGCACTTAGTTCTCACAAGGAGCATTTGTATAATAAATGAGAGAAGGACTTGTATATTGTGCATTATAAAGATCACTACTTGTAATCATATTGTGTTTTCTTTCTGAGTGGGGAGGAAAAAGTAAAAGTCAATCACTTACTTGTTGCAATGCGATGTTCTGTCTCTGCTGCATGGTCTGCTGTGGGGTAGGGTAGGCCGTGGTGGCCCCTGCAGCCAGACCTGAATTGCTTACCATGGATTGACCATAGATGTTAGTGGTCGGGGTGCCTACCACGCCGGGCTGGGCACCCAGCAAAGACTGGTTTTGTTGCATCAGGGTTTGATCTAGGGAGAACAGGTGTAGAAAACTTTAGTACATCTGATATTGGTAATGATAGAAAACTACAGTTTTTAAGAGAATCAGATGAAACTTTCACTCATTTTTCTTTTCAAGCTAAAATGTTCAGCTAAACTTTGGTAAATTACATTATGTAAACTGACTTGATAAATTACATTATAATCTGACTTTGGCGAGAGAGTATACTATTGAGACAAAGATTTTACAAAAATGGAATAAAATTATCCAATCCAGGAGGAGTCTGTGACATAAATGATACTACATTGTGTAATTTATTATCTGTAGACTTTCATGCCCTTACAATGTTCACAAACAAGTAAATAACTTACTGAGCCCTGCTCCAACATGTGACCATGGAGGATCTTTCCGTGTATACTGAGACATCTTCCTTTTTTACCAAGTCCCTGAGAAAACGGAAAAGGACAAATAGAACTGAATTAGACATTTTTCCCCCCATCAAATTACCTTTATTGCAGTTTGTTGTGTTTTGATTTTAGATACATACTCCTGTAACGAACCCAAAACATTTGGTATTGATTGAACAGGTTGAATGTTCTTTCTGTGCATCCTAGACCTAGTGCCCAGTAAACTGGAACCACCACCCCTATGCCATGTGGGGGGGGGGGGGGGGGGGTCAGGGGTTCCAGGTGCATAACCATAATATATTTCTGGCTGCTACGCCACATTTTTTTTTGTATGAAGGATACCTTACCACCAATTCCCCAAATTTTATTTACATCTAGACTAGACTCTTGACAACGTTTTATAGGCCTACTTAGAATCTACTTCAGGTTTAGACGGATCGAACCCTCGGCGAATCACACTAAAAACGTACGTTGCAATGACATTAAATTTGATGTCGTAAAACAACGGTTTCTGATGACGGATTTGCTTCATTGCCGGCATTGCCATCAAGTTCAATCTTCGGCCTTTTGTTTTGGTAAAAAATCTTTTGGTACAAAAATTTATATTCATCTGTTTAATTTTAGAAAATAAGAGAAAATTCACTGGATACCAAATTGCATTACCGTCCCTTACTCTAAAGAAACACTCAAATGCCATTTACTGTGTACACCAAGGCCCATAACATAACTTAGCATACAACGAATCCCCACGTCATACGTCACATTGTATAGTCACAGTCTAGTCACACACATTTGCAAAACACGGGAGGTCAGATTTAATCAAGGAAAAGCCGGTACGAAACCGGGTATAAAGTTATAATCTACTCATTGGTTATGCATATCATACATGTACAAATTATGGCAGATAATACATTCACACAGTTTAGCCCACAGTTTCTTACATTCCACTCATATTATAATTACAGAAACTACACGCATTTCACAAACTCACCACGATTTTATAGATGTTTTGCAACAAACAACGCCATTACTCTTTTTATTGTTAAAAGCTGATGAATGGTACTGGTAACGTTTTCCATTGATTTCGAATGCATAATGTACGCATTGTACAAAACAGTGAAGGTACGAGAACGGACATTTACCAGTCTCTTATTAAGCACAGAGGCGCCCTCGTGGTCCAGAGCAGAGTGGGTAGATAGAGAGAGTGACGACACGCGTACCCAAAACTAGGTGCGCTCAGTCAAAGGTCAAACATGGGGAGCTGAAAAGGATAGGAACTATTTTTGTGACAATGGACAATGACAATGAATGACAATTTATTGATCCATGTTCGCCTAATTGGCGTATGAAATGGATTTTAACAAGAAAGTTTGTACGGCATCTTTTACAATAGTATACAACTAATAATATAATAAATAAAGGAAACATACATACTATGAAAATACAACTTAATTATGAATACATATTGAAGATCTCTTCAACCAAAAGAAAATGAATACTATAGTAGATAAATTAAATAGAACATATGAAAGTATAGTACTTGGAAATCTCGATGCCCCCCCCCCCCGATCCTGCCTCTACAAAGGAAACAATGATATAAGTAATTAGATAAATGAAATAGAAAGGTGAAGTAAGAATATAGTACTTAAATCACGATGCCTCCTCAGGCCTGCCTTCTATACAAGAGGAAATGAATTTAAGTAAGTAATAAATAAATATAACATTGAATAGATGTAATGTTAGTATTTTGAAAACTCGAAGCCCCACCGCCACCCATCACTATTACTTGTGTTAAGGAAAAAAAGGAGAATATAGTAGATGAAAATGAAAAGATAAATAATAAATAATTATAATAATTAATAAATGAATAAATATGATAATAATAATATTAGGCACAGTTACATCCTATTTATGTGGGCCATTTTTAATGGCAATGTGTTATGAAACATAGTGTATGGGAAGAAATTCATATAATCAAATCATTTTATTAAAACAAATTGACTGATTATTGATAAAGTCATTTTCCAATATATCTAGAAAATACAGATTTATTTTGATAATAAGGAATACATAAAAAGAATAGTTTATTGTAAAAGGGTGCAGGTTATTTGCTGACAAATTAAACGAAGTATTTACATCATACTTTAGATTCTTGCAATTAAATAATTGTTCCCATTTTGTAGTATTTGGTTTTTAGTAAATACTACTAAGTAACGATTTCTTCTATGGTTGACGAAAAAAGACATTCAAATAATAATGAAATTCGTCCCTATTGATTTGCTTTTCCAAGTACGACCATCTTAATCCTGTCGGAATATTGGAAATATCTCCATTACAATTGCAGAATCGGTGATTGAACATGTTAATCTACTAAGATTATTCCTTTCTCTTTTTGGAGATCAATGTTAAGTATGTTTCAATAATGTAAGGATGGTTTAGTATATCGATATGTTATAGCATGAGAATTTTCAATTATACTAGATTAACAAATGCTGGAAGTGTATATCTAAGAGAGCGAACGTTCAAAGGATATTTTTAACCCTATTCGCGACTTTGTTGTTTCGCCATGTATTCCACAGATTGCTCATACCTAGAAATCAAGCGTCCTTTTTATTTTGTATCCATTTGTGATTGATATACATTGCAATCATAGCATTAATTATAGATATATAACTTTGCAGGAAAGCTTGTTTGTCCACTATGGACAAGATGTACACAAAATTTGATCATCTCTGCTTTGAATGTACTTTTCTATTTACCTCCTAGGTTCCCCTAGAATCATGCATTTGTTGTGATTTTCTAAACATGTAAATTTGTTTACATATTTCATATGAAATATTCAAGATCGTTTATGACTTAAAATCCACCATACTTCGCTACGTATGCAAAATCGGTGAACACTAGTTGATCAAAAGCTCTACAAGATTCATAGGGTAAATTGTAAATTGAAACGTTTTTAAGAGCTTACATTAGCCCTTCTTGCTTATTGAGCTGCTTATTGTGCTTTAACGGAAAGCTTATTATAATTTGAAGGTAGTACCAAAGTAACATCATACTCATCAACAACTTCAAAAATTTTGTTTTCCTGAAAGTAAACCTAGGTGATATTTCTATTTTACATACAGCAAAATACAATGATTTTTTGTTTTATCAGTATTGACACTTAATACAATACATTTAAATATAAAGATAAAGCATCCAAAGCAACGTTGGATAGTTCATTTTCCGATTTTGCAATAGAACTTATTGTAAATCATCAGCGTAAGTAAAGTTAAGAAACAACTTGAAGATATAATATTCTAAAACCCTTTTCATATGCAATTTGCATCAATTTCATTAGGAAGGATATTTATCCTATGAAATTTTTTCACAAATAAAACTCTCAATATCAATTAAAAACAACGCAAACAGAATAGGGGACAGCTTTTCACCTTGACGTTACTTCCTGATGTTACAATTAAATAATTAGAATTTATCAGAGTCCATGAAAAATACACATACTTCGCTGGTTATACATATGATTAATCACTTTATAAAAAAGTTACCACGACATATTATTTTTCAACAATTTACTCCATCAGAGAAGACCTGTCAACTAGATCAAATGCTTTCTTATAACAATGAAAGAGCGCAGTAATCTCCTCCTCTTTCTTGAACAAATGTTAGATCGATAAGTGGAATGAACGTACAATATAAATATGATCAAGTGTAGAGTGACCATTGCGAAATACGCTAGCTGTTTCATGCTCTAGACATATATTATTTCTAGATAAGAATTTAAAACGCTCGTTTTAAAACTGCAGTAAAAGTAATTCCACAAACTAACTTAGCCAAATTATGCCTCTATAATTTGTAGGATCATTATGTAAAGACGCATCCTGACCGCGTATCCTGGCAGGCGTATGATTAAAACACATGAGCTTATTGGCAAAAAGTCCATTGCTACTTTGAATCAGCTGTTGAGGGCATCAAACTGCTTTATGAAATAGTTCCTTTTGAGGCCCCATGAAAAATTGTGCCAATGCAGAGACGACTTGCCGGTGTGCGCCACGCACCGCTGCTTCTACCCACTCTCGCATTCTGGTCCAGAGCGCTCGAGCGTGCATGTGTTGATGGGGGCCGTGGATGCCTGGTCCACGGTCACAAACGTAGAGTGGTTATGGACGTCAGATCTACTGTGTCAACATTCGGTATGATTAGATATGGATTTGTTACTTCGCTCAGTAGTATAGTGCACCATGCCAATAAACTAATAGCCCACAGAACCCCTGGTCTGTTTTAAGAATTAATAACATATTCGTAGTGTTCGTATCGTGTATAAATCATAATTTTTCTGTTAAGTATTGGAGTTCATAAACTGGTTCAAAGCAACAACAACAGAACACGTATGTTTGACATTCCCTTGGATATTACTTCTCTTTTTACACAATTTGTAAATCCAATAAACGAGGTGGTGGGGTATTTATATACATTTCAGAGAGGTATCAGATTACCAATTGGCGTAATGACTTATCAGGGGGGCGATTATTCATCAAAAGGAATTTGTCGCTTTTATCCGACAAATTTGCTCTCAGACCAAATCAGATACAGCATTTCAGTAGCTTGTAACAGTTTGTCCGGATAAAATGTCGAACAAGTACTTTAGATGAAATGCCCCCCGCAGGTGGAATATGCCTGGTTTTGCAAAGTATTTTTGTTAAGAAAAGTCGTCATGGATAATGTCAAAATCCATTGTTGGCTTGTATGACGTCACTCTGATAACATATCCTATCTCATTCAAATCCATTTGAATACATCGATAGACCTATGCAAATTATTGGACGCAGAAAGGAAAGATGTCTAATCTTGGGTGATTTAATATCATTTTTGATAAATTTTGATTCTGATTGGCAGAGTAAAAGAACTTTGTTCATGTTTTTTAACATCTTTCGGTATTATTTGCTTTAATACTATAACCAACGTCGTATTATCTTCAACTTCAACATTGATTAGATAATAATTTTCACAATTGTATTCAAGATGATTTTGATTGTGGAATCTTCTGCTCATATTTTGCTTGATACATATTGCCCACTTTTTAGCATGTAATAAGTCGCTAACAAGGAAAATGTTTGAAAGATAGAGTAGTAAACATGGTTTATTCTACAAGTGGAAGATAAAAAAAATTCAAAAGCAAGATTCTTGTTGTCACTGATTATGGTCTTTTACTTATAATATTGATTGAATGCCATTGATGATAGTTCAATAAGAAAATTTACATATTTGTGGGGCTCCCATGTATCAGGGTCAGGGCTCGCCCCCGACCGCCCCCCCCCCCAGCCCCCCCCCCTGCCCATGACCCAGGGGCTTCTGAATCTGATATAAACCCAGCTTGCTACTGTATATAGACATACAATGAGAGTGATACTGAGATAGGAACTATGTAGACTATTAAAGATACAGTCTGACTAATATTAGTCGCGCAATATGTTAGTTATGGCATTGATTCTTAGAAATATCACGTAGGGAGCTTCGAAGACTTGGTATATATTAATGATCTTTACTTGGTTATGATAGGAAACGTTATGCAAATACCAGATGAGATATGTACCATGGGGAACACACCTTATAATCAACTCAGATAAAGCAGAAGATTGAATAGTATTCATAAATTTGCCTGCCAAGAATAGAGAAATTCCGTATGTGCAGGTACCAGTTCATCATTAAAAATTATTTGTTGGAATTCAGGATAACCCATCCTCCTTAATTTTTTTAGACCAAACATCTTGTGCATGAGATTGTTAAATGAAGAGTTGGTAAGTGGAAGAAGTATGCTTACACGTCACATGTTTTTCAAAATTATTTTTTTTTTTTTTTTTTTTTTGTTTTTTTTTTTTTTGTTGTTTGCATTAAAAATGATATATTCCATAACCATCAAGAATCATGTGCAATGTGTCAGTTTTGGCGAAAAAATTATTACAAAGTGCCGAGACCGCAACTAACCCCTTTTTTTTCGTAAAATTGAGGTTTTGTAGTGGAAGAAAGTACTTAACGTCATCATTGTAGTGGAAGGAAGTACTTAAAGGACTCAAACCGGCTGAAGTTCTGCCATTATTAGAAAAATAAAGTAAAATCGAAAAACGCAGCAGCTACTGAAAATTTCATCAAAATCGGATAAGAAATTAGCAAAAGTTACGAGATTTACTTAGGTTTTTGAATTTTTTTTAGGAACAGTTCTTCAAATTGGCAACTGATGATGTCTGCAGTCCCCCTACTTTATTTGTCTTTTATTGTAATGAATACGCAATTTCAGATTTCTTGCCCCTAAGGACATAAAACGAGAGGATTAATCCTTGTGGAATGTTCCAGGTCACAAGTGCTTTTTACTGTATTTCAGTTATGAGGGCAACGATTTTCTGTATACGCATATATAAAAAATATTCCCGATAAAAATAACGGATTTGCATAAAATATCACAAGAAGTAGGGGGACTGTGACATCATCAGTTTGCTCATTTTTGAATATTTCAGACAATTTCAAATGAGATAATGAGAATTGCCAGACTGTTTTACCAAAGAACAGTAAATACTAAAATATGCATATCTTTTGTTATTTTTTCATGCCGATTTTGATGAAATTTATGTGTTGGTGCTTGAATGATTTTTACTTAGTTTTACAAAAATTTTTTCCCCTCATTTTCTAGCCGGACTCCTTCTTTAAGTCCATGATTGTAGTGGAAGAAGTACTAAAGTTCAACAAAGCTGGGTTGAGTCAATTTTCCGCTAATTGGGACGAGGAAATAGGCCGCAGCCTCAACTATTTTTTGGGGTATTTGGCAGAACCCTCAAGAATGTGTACTCAAAGATTTGTCTGTACGTTAATTCATGTAAGCGTGTTTGTGTGTTGTGTGGTGGGTCGTGTTCGTCGGTGCTGGGGGGCGGGTGGTCATAATGAACAAAATTTAGTTTGTTTTGGAGGTAGTTAAAGACCCGCATTAGTTCTGTTTTCACAGCAGGGAAGGTGGTAGTCTTTCATAGTGATATGCGAAATATTGGGTGCTGTTGCTAAGAGAGTAAGCACAAAGGGGCGGGTGGCGGTTGATCAACAGAGGCCCCCCGACAAAAAAATAAAAATAAAAAATAAATATTGGGGAATGTCAAATGCTGCAAGCACACAAAATGGTTCACGCCCTGCAATGTGGCGTGCTCAAGTCAAATATCATTTATTTCAAAGTCGTTATCATTTTTGTAAAGTGGGAATGGGCCCGCCGGCCCTTGCCGCCCTTCCAAACATATTTTTTTAAAAGCTCCCAAATCGGTAAAGGACCTCTCTAAATTATTGCACAACCCCATAGGCAGTATATGGTTATAATATTATTTAGATGAGTTTTCATCACATGTCGTGTCAGAATAGGCGAAGAAACCAGGGTAGAGCGGGCCTGCCGCCCCTGAAAAACCTAAAAATTTAAAAAAAAACGTGCCACCAACAGTGGAGTATGAATACCACTCTGCAGGATGGTTGTTAAATTTACTAATGGCTCAGCTCGCTGCGTATCGATTAATTTCATATCTTGCAATTTATGTTCAAACAATAGTGCACAGGTTACTTTACAGGGCTGGCCTCTCCCTTGAATCCCCATGTAGATAAAAGTGCTCTAAAACACTAACAATTTATATTGCCACTATACCCATATCCTATGATTAATCCCTTCAATTAATATGGGAGAATATGCTAATGTTGGTCATAAGTTCATGGATTCATTATTTTATCACTCCGGTAATTTTCGACAGTTGAAATCTGGGGAACGCGGGCTTCACCATTTGAAAACAATGACCAAAATTTTGAGAAAAAAATTGCCCAAAATAGGTAAAATAGCAATAATAGACAACCTCCCACCTATTCCACAGTAAAATTTTTGAATATATAATTTACGATGACCCATATTAAAAATTGATAAAGTCGTCAAATTATAAAGAAATGCCAAATACGAATTGCTCGAAACAATGAAACCCCCATAACGTCTTATGAGTTTTGTAAGTGGAAAGAAAGTACCATAAGTCCATGATTGTAGTGGAGAAGAATGTAAGCTTTAGTCCACGATTGGTAGTGGAAGAAGTCTAATCAC
This sequence comes from Paracentrotus lividus, assembly GCA_940671915.1. Classification (NCBI taxonomy): domain Eukaryota; kingdom Metazoa; phylum Echinodermata; class Echinoidea; order Camarodonta; family Echinidae; genus Paracentrotus; species Paracentrotus lividus. Next base: position 11,632,323 of record CALNVZ010003433.1, read on the forward strand.
GATTGTAGTGGACGAAGTACTCACAGTCCACGATTGGGGTAGTGGAAGAAGTACTTAAGTCCACGATATGGTTTAGTTGGATTATCGGAAACGATAGTACGAAATTACTCAAATTTCTGGCAGCATATTAATTCTTATTGTGATAACAGCATCAACTTCCACCAACTTAGTTTGAAATCTTAAATTTCAATAATGTGATGTGAGGAGTAGTTTGAAATATTCAAATGCGCGTTTATCTCAGAACTAGGTATTGATGTGACTTTAAGTACTTCTTCCATTTTTTTTTGTTTTATTAATCATGTATTATTATGCACACTCTTCATTTGTATCTTTGCTTTAGAACATCTAAGTCTGCTGGCTCAGATGAATAATTTGTCCTTGTTGACTTATAAAATATTGTGATTTCAGGTATTGGGCAGATCCACTTTGTGACATATTCAAAGTGTGATATATTGTTTTGCAAAGTTCTTAGCGGGAGAGTATAGCTAAAGTGGTTACCGGGTATATCAAATATAAGTATGATCTGGCAAGATGCGTTGAGACCATCAATTCTAGTTGTAGACTTAAGAAGATAGGAACGTACACCTATTCTGCAAGCGACGATGCGCCATTGGACTTTTTTTGGTTTTGGACAGCTTTTTTTCACTTTAAGTTGTTCTTTATTGGTGGCGAGGCACTACTTTTCAATAAGAATATGGTTTTCGCGTTTAAGAGTGATTTTCAAAAATACGATAAGCTTATTGCAAGGGGAAAGAAAAAGTCCTGTCACTTAATCTTTGTCAGATTCGCGCTAGTCAGATCTGAATTCCTGTACAATATTGGTATTTTTTAGAAAAACATCATGGGAGACCTGCATTTGTTTTTATTGTACTAGGCTTCATTGATTCGTAGTTTTAGCTTTTTGTTCGCATGGCGGAGAAGAAGTGGAGGTGTACATTCATTTTTAATTGATTTAAAAATAAGTCCTGTCACTATTTGAAGAGATTGTTCCTCGACTGGCAAGTATTTACGTTTATCTACTATGTATATAGAACATGTGAACGGCGTCTTCGCAAGACTTTTGACACTTCACTATTCATAGGTCATGTTTGAGCATCAATCTATGTGAATTGCATATTCTTGATTACAACTTCAGCACGACTCATAGTTCTTAAAGCTTGGCCCGAATGTGTATTTCTCCATGCTGGTCTGAGAATATAGTAACTTTCAATTTCTTTCATTCCACTGTGTAATTTGCTTCAATGAACGACAATACCATTCACTGCAGGAAGTCTTCTTTCGCGAGGTTTTTGTGAGCTTAATTTTATTATTGCAGCGAGGTGTTATTAAATTTTTGCGCTTCTCTAGTCGTATTTCCCACGTCACTTTGTTGCGGTCTCCCCTCTTAGATTAAATGGTGCTCGCGCCTAGTTAATGTACGATTTTAATACATTTAACATAGATTGAATATGGATTTATGAGACCATTGCATTGTTAGCCAATAATTCTCAAGAGGGAGAAGAAGGAGGGTTTACGCAAGAAGATTGAAGGTTGCGGAAAAGAGAACATATTGATATTGATAGTTTATGAGAAATTCCCTAGGTCTTTTTTGTCAGTTTGTACTTCTGGTTGCAGAATTATGTTGATAATGAGGTGGGAGAGATGGAACTCTCGGTAAGAGGATTGGCCTCCCTTTTGAGGTCAAAAAGTTGATTACCCAGGGGTCCGTAGCTACTCCGTTGGTGACGCTAATTATTTACATCGTGTGCAAGATCATGAGTATGGTTTAGGTATTTTTAAAGGAGGGGATGAATTGGGTGTTGGCAACAGTGAATACAAGAGCCGTGCTTGAATTTGTTTTTACTACCTGTCCTTTTGAATTTCGCTTACAGTGTTACATAATTATGCTCCTTCATTCACGGGAACGTCCTTCAAATATTATAAATTAATGAAAGCTGATATTATTGTCTGCCAAAAACGACCATTGGGCCAGAGATCTTCGGTCATATAATGCTTGAGACATAATATGTAATGGTCAAAGGGATCATATGGTTGTTTGCCGACTTCTGATGTCGTTTTGTTTGGACTCAATGGGTAAGAAGTGAACGGCAAAAAAATTGAGTAAACAGGCGCGGTGGTGGTGTCAGTGATTGTCATGCTGGTAGTGCGGCTGGTCCTAAACATTATCTTTAAAATAATTTAGGACACATATATTTTTAGGTAAATATGTGGGTGAGTGTGTTTTCCAAGATACAGATAACGGGCCAATTGCCGATTGTGAAGATTTTTTACTCTCTATGACGTTGTAACTGCCAACGGTTACGCGCGTGTTGTTTTACCACACTCCTTCCTGCTTAGAACATGGAGGAGCGTGGAAATGTTATAGCTAGTACGTATGTTAGCTATGTGCTTTATCGAGGCGATTAAAGTCGCATGTATGTTGCAGGGGTGGGATACGTCGGAGAGCGCATGTGAGAGGGAGTGAGGGAGTTTGTAGGTGAGTGGACGGGAGTGATAGGAAGCAAACCCTGGCCTACGGCGGAAGCGACGATTGACATTGCATGCAATTACTTCTTAGCGCACAACTCCCTAAGAAAAACTTCCTGTCAGTAATTGGCAATTTGTCCAGTCGATCCGTTCGAAGGAAATTCGTCATGGACATGAATAAATAATTGATACTTTTATGCTAGTTTTCGTAGGTAAGATTTGCTTCAGACTATAAGATTGGGGGACATTGTTGGTCTAGGTCTTCTCTCCTATAGGCTCATGATAGATAGACTAAAGGTGGTAATTCAGAAGAAGAGAGTTATTATGTTCCCTTATAACGGATTTATTGGGATATAGTGATCTTGTCACATTTTTGCCGAAGACGCCGTCCACATTCGATATGCAATGTGATATGCGGAAATATTGACCCATCGAGTAAAAGATTCCGCTTTGCTGATATATTCAAAGTGACAGGATTTTTTTTAAACCAATCGAGATGAATGTACGCATATTTTAAAAAGCTGAGAATTCAACGCTTTAAAAATGCTTGAATCATTAAGGTGTAATAATAATTAATGCGTAATCGAGGAAGGATGACTATGGGCAGCGTATGAGCTATTTTGAGAGGCAAAATTGGCCATACTTGTACAGGACTTTATATCTATTCTCAGGTATTTCGGTAAATTGATCCAGAGGTAACTAGGACTTACTCTTTTTCCGTGTGTCCAAATAAGTTTTCCTATTGTTTGAAGAGAGTTCGGACTCTTAGCGTACTTAGTTAAGTTGATCATTATATTTTTTTTTTTTTGTCTGTAATATGTTGCTCAGAATCAAGAAAAGCAAGTGAAAAATGGCAATATAGGGTAATATTAGTCTATGCGCCGTGTCGCATTTGCGTAGAGTGAACAGCGCCCTCTTTCCCTCTTAAGTTTACATACTATGAAGTGATATGAAATGTTGTTTTTATTAGAAGGGAAATATGGTCTATAGCAGCGGCGCGGTCTGCGACTGAAAAACTAGTCATGCAAGTGGTTCTTGCTTTTGGGGTTAAGCCAAGGACTACTCTAAGGAGCTCTACTGAAAATCGTTCAAAATGCCTGACATTTCGTCAAACTTGCTGATGTGGCATGATACAACATTAAAGGTTCATTGTGTTTTCATGTTTACAATGTCTTCTGGTTTGGTGGTTTCCTGTATTATGGAATTTTTAATGTGAATGTATTTCGTTTTTAGCTTGACAAATGAAATTGCTACTTATCTTCAGCTGTTGACACATTTCTGCCGGATCATCGCTGCCGAGGAGCTCCGGGGAGGGCAGATTGCGATGAAATGTGAATCAGGGGGGGCCGGGCGTTTCAACGAAAGACCAATGTGACAAGTTTTATTAGTTCACGATCTTTATTCTGCGCAACGCCATGCGATGGTTGAGTTTTATGCTCCAATCGATTTACTGAAGTTGGTCGGTTAGCACGGAAGCTCTTCCAAGCTAGAACAATTAAGTCTGTTAGTTGGATTAGATCGATATTATCAGAGAGATGTCATCGAGTATTAACCTTAATCCG
>CALNVZ010003433.1:11644718-11724006 GCA_940671915.1 Paracentrotus lividus
ACTTAAGTCCACGATATGGTTTATTGATTATCGGAAATCGATAAGCACGAAATTACTCAAATTTGGCACATATTATTCTTTTGTGATAAACATCAACTCCACCAACTTAGTTTGAATCTTAAATTTCAATAAATGTGATGTGAGGAGTAGTTTGAAATATTCAAACGCTTATATCTCAGAACTAGTATTATGTGACTTAAGTACTTCTTCCACTACACTCTTCAATTTGTCTTTGCTTTAAAACCATCTAAGTCATCTGGCTCAGATGATATTTCTCCTTGAATTATAAAATATTGTATTCATGGTATTGCAGATCCACTTTGTGACATATTCAATAAATCATTGTTTCAAAGGGTGGTTCCTAGCTACAAATTGAAAATAGCTAAAGTGGTTCCGGTATACAAAAAAGTATGATCGCAAATGCATTGAGACACATCAATTCTAGTTGTAAACTTAAGAGATAGGGGACGCTACCATCCTACTCAAAGCGAATGCGCCCATTGACTTTTTTTGTTTTTGGACAGTTTTTCACTTTATTTTCTTTATTGTGGCGAGCAACTACCTTTTCAAAGAAATGTTCGCTTAAGAGTCTGAATTTTTCAAAAATACGAATAACTTATTGCAAAGGAAAGAAAAAGTCCTGTCACTTAATTTTGTCAATTCGCCTAGTCAGATCGAATTCCTGTACAATATGGTATATTTTGGTCTCAAAACAGCTCATGACCTGCATAGTTTTTATCTTCTAGGCTTCATTATTCTATTATAGCTTATTGTTCGCATGGCAATTAAAAGCTTGAATTCTCAGCTATCCGGAGATGGTACATTCATTTTAATTGATTTAAAATAAGTCCTGTCACTTTGAAGAGATTCTTTCCTCAACTGGTCAATATTTACGCTTATCACAATCATATCGCATAGAAACATGTGAACGGCGTCTTCGCAAGACTTTTGACACTTCACTATTCATGTCATTGTTTTGAGCATCAATCTATGTGAATTGCATATTCTGATTACAACTTCAGCACACTCATGTTTTAAGCTTGCCCGAATGTGTATTTCCTCCATCTGGTCTGGAGAATATAGTAACTTTCAATTTCTTTCATCTCCACGTGTAATTTGCTCAAATGAACGGACAATACCATTCCACTGCAGGGAAGTCTTCTTTCGCGAGTTTTTGTGAGCTAATTTATTATTGCAGGCAGGTGTATAAATTTTTGCGCTTCTCAGCCGTATTTCCAACGTCACTTTGTTGCGTCTCCCCTCTTAGATAATGGACGCGCCTAGTTAATTACGATTTAATACATTTTACATAGAATTGATATGATTATAGACCAATTGCATTGTTACCAATATTCTCAAAGATTCTAGAGAAAATAGTTTACAAAAGATTGAAGGACTTTTTGCATATTCGTATAAGAAATATTTGATATTTCATGTTCAAATGAGTGTTTAATGAGAAATTCCCTATTCTTTTCTTGTCAGTTTGCCACTTTACCCAATTATTTGATATTAGTGGAGTAAGATGGACGTCTTGAGCTCGGAAAAGATTGGCCCCTCCTTTTGAGTCAAAATTGATTACCCAGGGGGTCCGTAGGCCTACTCCGTTTGGACCCAATAACATTTTCTTTGTTTACAAGTATCATGAGTATAAGGTTTATTTTTAATATTTACAGTTTTGGATGAATTGGTGTTGCAACAGTGAATACAAGAGCCGTGCTTGATTTGTTTTTACTACCTGTCATTTTGAATTTCGCTGTACAGTTGTTACATAATGTATGCTCCTTCATCACGGGAACTCCTTCAAATATTAAAATTATGAAAGCTGATATTATTGTCTGCCAAAACGACCAATTGGGCACGAAAGAATCTTGTCAGTATGCTGAGACAAATATGAAATGTAAAAAGGATCATAATGGGTGCGTTTTGCCACTTCTGATGGGTCTGTTTTTACTCAATGGGTAAAACTGAAGGCAAAAAAATCTTTCACCCGGCCTACATTATCTTTAAAACTAATTTAAACAAACATATATTTTGAGAAATATGTGGGTAGTTCTTTCCAAATACAATAAACTGGGCCCAAAAATGGCCATGTAAGATTTTTTACTCTTGAGTTGTAAACTGCCAAAGTTAGGGGCCGTTTTTACCACACTTTCCCCTAGAACATATCAATTCTACTCCACGTGAAATGTAAATCTAACGTATGACATTTAATCTTAACATAAAGACGCGTCCATTTAGGGGGGAAACGCAACATTACATTCATGAGTTTAGTGGAAATGCACGCAGCTGAAAAACAAACCCGCGCTAACGGCGGGAAGCGACCGATTGACACTGCATGCAATTATTACTTAGCGCACAAAAACTCGCCTAAGAAAACTTCCCTGTCAGTAAAATGGGAATTGTCAGTCGATCCGTTCGAGAAATCGCACTGGACATGAAATAAATAATTGAACTTTTATCATAGTTTTCGTAGGTAGATGCTTCAGACCAGATTGGGGAAAAGACATTTTGGCAAGCCTATAACACCATTGTGCTAAAGTTGTAATCAGAATCATTATTTCACGATAGATTGATGTTCCTAACGATTATTGATATAAATAGTGTATCTTGTCACATTTTGCGAAGACGCCGTCCACATTCGATATGCATGTGATATGCGGAAATATTGACCCATCGAGTAAAGATTCGTTTGTGATAATATTCAAAGTGACAGGACTTTTTTTAACAATCGAGATGAATGTACCATATTTTTTAAAGCTGAGAATTCAAGCTTTTAAAAACTGCTTGATCATTAAGGTGTAATATAATTATGCGTAATCGAGGAAGATGACTATGCAGCGTATGAGCTATTTTGAGAGCAAAATTGGCCATATTGTACAGGAATTTAATCTTACTAGGATTTCGAATTGACCAAGTGACAGGACTTTTTTTTTCCCTTTGCAATAAGTTATTCTATTTTTGAAAAATTCGGACTCTTAGCGTACTTATTCAAGTTGATCTTAATTTTTTTTTTCTTTGAAAAGATAGTTGCTCGCATAATCAAGAAACAAAGTGAAAAAACTGTGCAAATACAAAAAGTCTATGGCCGCGTTCGCTTTGCGTAAGAGTGACAGCGCCCTCTTCCCTTAAGTTTACAACTAGAATTGATATGAATGTACTATTTTTATTAGAGGAAAATCTATACAGCGCGTCTGCGATGAAAACTAGTCATCAATGTTTTGCTTTTGGGGTTAAGCCAAGGACTATCTCTAAGAGCTCTACTGAAAATCGTTCAAAATGCCGACATTTCGCAAACCTGACTGTGGGCATACAACATTAAGGTTCTTGTGTTCATTTACAATGTCTTCTTTTGGTGAGTTTCCTGTATTATGGAATTTTATGTGATGTATATTCGTTTTTACTTTGACAAAATGAATTAGCTACTTTCTCAGCTGTTGACACATTTCCCGGATCATCGCTGCCGAGGAGCTCCGGGGAGGGTGCGCCGGAGATTCGATGAAATGTGAATCCAGGGGGGCGTTTCACGAAACCATGGACAAGTTTATTAGTCACATCTTTATCCGCAACCACGGAGTTAGCTCCAATCTTACTAAGTCGGTTACACGAAGCTTCCAAGCTAGACAATTAACGTTAGTGATATCGATATTATCGGAGATGATGTCATCGAGTAATAGCCTTAATCACGGTTTCACTGATATTTAGAAATTGTGTTTTAGCAAAATGTTAATATTATCGAAAATTGAAGTGATAAATGGGTCAATAACAGTATGAAAACTCATAATAAAATATATATATGTGTATTGAAACGCACACTGTTTCTTACTGCATATATTTAAGTCTGAGGTGTCAATCATGAAATTAATAAGACCACGTCAAAACATGAAACGGGTAGACTCTACCCCCGGATGCGCTAATTTGATAGTTTTGTTAAATCAGACTACAAAAAGTATGCTAGCTGAAAACAGGAGCTAAATTGACGTTTTTCCTGAATTTTCTGTTTGCTGACAAAAAGAATAATAGCGCATTGTATTTAAAAAATATTTATTCAAAATTACTTATTTTGCGACTAACAGATCGATTTTTAATACCAACGTAGTCTCTGCGGGTCTCTTTATATAGCTTTATGGTAGGCTAAATAATGCTTTTGCAATTTACTCAATATTATTCTTGTTTGGATATATTTACTAGATATTATTTCTTTATTGGATATAAAAGCACTCGATTGTTAACAACCATTATTTTCTGCATATTAGACCAAAATCCTGAGGTTGTCACATTTTGTATGAACAAAAATTAGAAAATCAAGATTATCGCGGCAAATACAATTCGCCCAAACCGATCGTTCCCATAAATTGCGTTTGATTGACGTATCAGCGCTCTCCAAAAGATATGACAGGTCCGGAGCTGTCATAAGTATTTAGTCAGCTTGTTGTCCACGATCTTGTCAGAGAGGGCTTCGTGGAACCCGCTTGTGGACAAGTTGTTCACTATCTCCGATTTAGTCAAGAAGTTAGATTATGACGGTTTCTGAAACGCCCCCAGTAGTAGATCTACATACACTGTAGACTAACCAGTCCCCGTCGCGAAGCGACGGGAACTGATTGATGATGAGTTGTGGGGCTGGTATACCCCGAATCTCTCACAAGTAATATTTTTTTTTTTTAAATGATACTCACATTGAATTTATGTAACTACCAAGAATACAAGAGCAGATAGGTTCTTCCACATATTTATGTTGTCATAACAGTGAGTGATTGATTTTGAAGGCAAAATCAGTTCCAAACACGTAACTTGTGTTCATATCGCAGGTACGGTAACATGTGATATAAACCCCCGGTCGCGAGCGGCGTCTGCTAGCAAGCTAGCTAGGCGGCTAGAGCAGGCGGCTTTAGCGCTCCGTATGCGCTGCTGTTCAAAAGCACAGCGATTTTTTTCTACTTCCGGGTCGACCCATCAACAAGGTACCCATCAATATTCAACGTAAATGAACGGATCCCTTCTACAGCGCTGTCTATAGTTACATAGACTGCAGACCTCTATTCTTGCGTTGCACTTGCAGCAGCAACGTATTAGATATCTACTGTTCCAGTGTTTGTAGAAAGCAGGGGTATGATATAAGACCACCTATTGAAAGGGTGCACTTGATTTGTTTTTAAAAAGTTTTTTTCCCCCTCTAATAATTATTATTGCATTGGCATTGTCAATTATGACTGTCTTCTTGATTTTTGTTTTTTCTAAATATAAATTTGTCAGATGTTGAAGCTTCTTTTTTTGTTGTTAGCTAGGTCTACTCTTAAATTTATTTGATACTGCTTTCCATTGATCTTTAGAAAAATGATTGAATAAAAAAAATACTTAGAAAGGCCAACATGTTGTAGCCCTATTGTATGTTCTAGATATTTTTGTTCAATAATGTTTGCATAAATGTTGTTGAGAAGGCCATGTCCTGTGGGATCTTTTTGTTTTTAAAACCACGGTAATTGTGAAATGCATTGTATAAATTATGCTCAGCAATACAGGAATGTAGATTCTATTATTTTCTTTTGGAATGGGTTTTGTACAAGTACAAAAAACAAAACAAAAAAAAAAAAAAGCTCAGAAAGTCATTAGGCCTACATGTAGGGCCTATTAAGGTTGGAGATGGGGTATTCAATTATTATTATTTGCTTTTGTAATGTTTTTAAAGGAAAATCACAATTTTTAAATAAGTAGGCCTCTACACTCAAATGCAGTTTACATCTTCATCTGATTTGACCTTATTTCATGTAAAAATCATTTTTTGTTTTTGTTTACCACCAGTTGTACTTTTAGGGCAAACTTAATTACACAAAAATGCAACCATATCAGCACGTCTCCCCTATCCCCATCCTGTATCCTCGCTACACACTCAACTTCCTCTCAGTTCCGCTTAATTAAAGGGAAAGTTCACCCTTGGTTTAAATTGGTTTTAAAAAATGCAGAAAAATAAAATATATAAATATGAGCAAGAGGGTTTGAGAGAAAAATCAACCAAAAAATAATGAATTTATGAATATTTAAACATTTGATCTGTGACGTCTCCTGTGAGCTGCAGCTCTCCTATATGTTGTGTAATGCAAACTCCATTAAAGTGTCATTTTCCCTGGAGAATATGAATTATTTGCCTGTGTGTTTTATATATCATCAAACCTATGTTCATATACATGCCTCTATCAAATTGACTCATTCCTTTAACCATGAAAAAAGAAAAATTTATGGAATTTACATACATGTATATACAATGCAAGTATGGGAGGGCTGTTCACATGTGACGTCACAAGAATCAAAACTTTAAATATTCATAACTTCGCTATATATTATAGGACGATTTTCTTCACACTTTCACTCATACTTTTCTTTTATTTTTCTGAAATTTTTAAAACCAATATAAATTCCAGGGTGAACTTCCCCTTTAAGATAAGGTGTGCTTCATGTGCATATAGGTGAAAACTTGTTAAACAACATTTGTACACATACACCGTATGCACTTTCAAGATAAATAAACAAACTTTATGGTGTACAATGTAGTTTTCTAGCACTGATTCTAATGTGACATTTAAATGTATCATGTCTTGAAAGAAGCCTAGTTTAGCTTCCACTGGCTGTGTGTAGAATCTGAGGTACATGTACAATTTACAGTACATGGCAGTTATGGCATCGGTTATAGTGTTATGATTCAGACTCTTTGACGTATGTTTTACAAGTGACTGATGTACAAGTTTTTTTTATCTAGAATGACTTTATACAGTACATATCAAAATACATGTAAAGGTAATTATCCAATTCAAGAGGGATCATGGTCCAAGCTCATTTCTTTCAGCAACTCTTCACCATTAAATTATACCCTTTTTGCATTTGTCAACCATACCAGAGTAAATACCAAATGAATGAAGGTACAAGATCAGGGGGTGTTTCTTAAAGAGTTAAGTAGACTTAAAGTCGCACTTAACTTCTACTCGCATCTTGTTTTATAAGCGCGCAATTTATATTGATAAATTTTCACATTGGCGCTGCATCCCTGAGCATGCTTTGACGCAATGAGGTGATGCGTAATATAACGAAACAAGCTAACAAAAAGTGAACAAGTCGTAGAGTGCGATTTTTAAGTCTACTTAACTCTTTGTGAAACACCCCCCCCCCCCCCCCCCCGGTTTTTGGAAGTTTTGAGAAAATGAAAAAAGACTGAGGTTAATCCTTCACTGCTGCCAGACATCATAGAATAGCTTGTGTGCGATGATGTACGACACCAGTGAAACATTTACTCCTTCTTGTCTTATTTTTCTGAAAATTTGCAAAAAGTGGAATTTGTACCCAATTTACTTCATTATGTTTGGCATTTATTGATGCAAGAAAGGTATCATTGTAAAGGTGAGAGTTCTTGTTTCATCAAATAAATGAGCTTGGAACATGGCCGGCCCCTTTAAAAAATGGATTACCATTTTTTTTATACGCACTGAAGTGCTAGCCTACACACACCCTATCAGTTCCTGTGATTTGCATGTGAGTCATAATACGAGGTTCCCCTCATTCAAACAAGGTGAAGCGATGAGTCAAGTTTCTGCTTGTTCCTGGTAACATTTAAACAGCATCCTGCTCGATCTGATGAGCGTAGCAAGGGCAGCATCTCATGTAGTTGTATGTATTCCAAACTCATTTCTGAACTACAAAACAACTTCTTTGAGCGATCGCTTGCTTGAAAATACAATATACATGTAGTAAAACTGCTACAAAAGCTTCATTACACACGTGTGATACCTTTGGAGTTGTTTCCTTTCTGAGGGAATCTGTTAATCATGAGTTAAAACTTTGTTATCACAGGTAAAAACTACTTTATATTGAAAATCAAATTGCGTAGAATACTTGTAATTGGGCAAGATTCTGGTAATGACCTTTCCTTTATAAAGATAGTGATGGAACTCTTTCATATTTCTTAGTTTCTTCCTCAAATCTCTCATTTGAGTGAATTCATACAAACTTTTAACATTTATTAATTTACTGCAGGTACCGTTGTGGTTCCATAGGGGACAAGAAAAGGGTTGTGCTCTGTTTCTATGTAATTTGATTTTTAAAATTTAAATTGAAATTCTTCATGCCTAATATATGCATTCACTGCAGAAATAAAATTACAATCCTGTTCCTCTATTCTGGGATGATGCATGTTATGAACCTACATGTAGTGAAAATTGTTATCCCGTAATGGATATGACCAGCATAAAACAGTGATAGTGATTTTGATATAATTGCATGGTACCAAATCATGATTTTCATACAATGTACTTGTAGTAAGCGCATACACACAAAACTCACATTTATGTATTCCTCACATCCCCAGCAAGTGTATGATGGCAAAAGATATATGCTATATGATAATGATATCAGCCACTAGCAATTGCACAGATTGTGTAATGAGGTATCATAAAGAAAGTAATATTGTATAAGCCAATGTTTTCGCGTACAGAATATTTACGCAATTTTGGACTAAGTGAGGAAATTCGCGAGAGCTTATTTTGTGATTTTCATGATGTTGTTTATTGAATTCATTATATTGAAGTGAAAATATTTAGCCAAGTCTGACTCGCGAAATTTGAGAAAATAATCCTTTAGAAAATTTCAGCTAATAGGTACAGCGGTTAAAGGAAAACATTTGATTTTGGATTACTAGTACTTTTACTTTTTCTTTTCTAATACAGGCTTGGGATTTGAAATCTAAGAAAATATCAAGAAGAGATAATACATGTAGAATTAAAAAAAACAAAAAAAAACAATTACATTTCATCTGCAATTATTTGTATCATTTTCTATTTTTTTGTTGCTTTCGTAGCTTGTGGAACCACTTATTGGCAGTCGGAATCTATGCTGAGATCGAGAAAAGGAACTACGAAGCGGTGAGCGATGTTCTTGTCAATCCCTCGACCGTCTCATCGTGCTCGGATCATTCATGTTCATCCTTACTTTCATTGGATGTGTGGGGGCGCTAAGAGAAAATATCACCTTCTCAAGATCGTAAGTTCAATTTTATCGATAGTACTTATCATTTCAAGTCTCATATCTTCCGGGGTAGTCCACGGGTCATATTCAAACCTGAGTGACACAACAATTGGAGAGACAGAAGGGCACAATATCTTCGCACTTGTAGGTTATGAATGGATCATGATTATCATGTACATGTATGGTTTGGCATGTGTCATTACCAGTTACATTTGAATTTTACAATTGGTCCTGGAAATTATGATTAAAGAGGGGTGCGTGCGTGACACAAAAAAATGTTGGACATGGGTTTGACCATTATTGGTTAAGGTTGGATTGTGCCCAATAGATCTCCAAGGTACAATAAGTGCCCTTGGAATATGTACATGAATAGTGTACCTCTCTGACATTTATTGTCCTGATCAATCATTCCTTCTCTGTGAAAATGGGTCCACTTTTAATTGAAATATGACCCACTCTGAGTAACTAAATCAGATGAACAGTATTATTAAGGAATTAGATGATTACTTCAAGCAATCTGAATTTAAATTTGCAAGATTTTAAAAAAAATTTTGGTTACCATGAACAGTTCTTTGCTATCAACCTAACAAAATTATCAATTGTTTGTCACCGTCAAGATCTTGTTGTTAGATGACAAGTGCCATCTAAAGTCAAGTTATACCTGCCAACTTTGCCAATACAGGCAGTAGAATAATCTTTATTAGATATTAATATTTAGCACATATTACACGCGGTAATAAATAATCATGTAAAATTGTACAATTGTATTACATGAATGTAGAACTATAATAGAGAGGTGCATAAATTATTACATTATTGGTAAAACTACATACATTGTACAATGAATTTTATTGATATTGAAATCAAAGTTGAATTATCAGTTTGCACTTTGCGTCAATATTCTTTTATCTCTGTCTTCCATGCAGTTTGGCTGGACAATCACCATCGTGTTTATGCTTCAACTGATTACAGCTATTATTGCTATCGTATTCAAAACAAAGGTAGGGTTCAAATAATACTGACAGGAGAAGTACATCCTGATATTAAGTTAGTTTTAATGTAAATAGAAATGTATTAAAAGATCAGTGAATCTTTGTTGAAAGTTTGACGCATGACTCATATTTAAAATTGATATTTTTCAGTTTTCATTTTTGAACAGATTTTTTGAGGACATGTGGTTATGTTTCACATCATGGATAAAATGCATCATTGCAAATATTAGACTTTTTAGTCATATTTGGAATACTTGATTTAAAATAAAAACTAAATAAATAAATAAATAGAATAATCCAGGATGCATCTTTATGGTTATCAACCATAACATATTTCAATGGGAGAATTTTCTGTTCTATTCCTCATTGCAACTTAAAAAAACTAATGTCTTTTTTCTTATAATTAATTGGCAATTTTCCTAAAACTTGTTGTGCTTCTTGATTTTGGCCACCTGAAAGTGAAAAAGTGGCAAATTTATAAAGTGCTAAGTAGATAAATGCACATGTACAATATGTATTCATAGGCTACTTCTACTTCTGTTTTTATGCGTCATGCCATGCTGAACTAGTGCCAAGGAAGCTTGACATTTGAATTCATCCCTGTAAACTGTTTGTTCAAGTAATCTGTCTTGGAAGGAAATGATTGCAACTTATGGCCCGTATTCACAAAACGTGGTTTGGTTAGTCCATGGTCTTAAATCAGGTGGTTTGTGAATACCAAAATTTAGACCATGTCTACAATCGTGGTTTTAAACAATTGATTTAGACCATGGACTAACTAACCACGTTTGATTGAATTCGGGGCCATTATGTCTGCAGAGACCAAGGAGGGTGTACACAAAGTTCCAAATCATGTAATGTAGAATTCTTCTTGGTCTTTGTACAGGATACAGTTTTTGTGAAAGGATGAAGCAGTTAAAACTTGCTGCAATCAAACAAATATAATACATTTTTTAAAAAACGTAAGTAATTAGTATTGATTTTGAATAATGTTTCATTCATATATATTGTAAGCACTACATGTATAGGTGTTTATGTTAACAGTAAACTTAGCAAAGGTTTTGGTTTGTTTCAATGAATTGCTTGGGTAACAAATGAATAAGAAACAGGTTTATTTTGCTTTATCAATACAGATTGTTGGAGGGGGAGGGGTATAGATCTTGAAAAATCTTTACAGTTAATGAGTATGACATCTTTCATGTTTGCAGGCAAAGGAGTTAGTTGAGTAAAGGTTTCAGTTAGTGCTCTGGAGAACTACTATGTATGATCCCGTATACACTTTGCTGTTGACGCTGTCCAGCAGAAGGTAAGAAAAATCCTTGGTTTTTGATAATTAACAAAATGTGTGTGATATATTACTAGTGTAAGGAACATACTTGTATTGTACATGTCTGATATTCTTTTTTAAAATGTGTTTTGAGCGAGTACAAATTGCTGCTTGTTTGTATTTTAATAGATTTGATACAAAATCAGACGCTGTTCTGTTACTGTGTCGTGTCGATGATGCCTCCACTTACAATGTAGATACTAAGGCAATATATACTAGCTTTCTAAGCAGTCATTAAAAAAAAATGATATCTGATTAATCAATAAACCCCCCCAAAAAAAACAAAAAACAAAAAAAAACAAAAAAAAAAACAAAAAAAAACAGGTTATGAAATGAATAGCATAATTCTTTATATTGCATGATTGGGTGTTAGAATTGACCATAATATTGTGTTATTTACCCATTGTAGCCACTTCAGTTTATCAACAATTTTTTCAGCGGGCAAGCTTAACCCAAGCACTTTGCCATAACGGATCATTTTGAAAAGTTTTTGAATGACTTGTCCGGGGATTTAAGCCGTGACCTCTCTTTCTCATGAGGCAAAGCAGGCTGCTCTATCCACAGGGTCGATCTATCTGGTGTTTGTGAACATGTTCTGGAAACTATTTTATTTTCGTTTTGTCTCTTAGCTGGAGTGCTGTGGTGGATTTGACTTCAATGACTGGGACAACAATGCTTACTTTGCCTGTGAAGGAAGGGGGAGCTGTGGAGTACCTTTCTCTTGCTGTTACTCAACAAAGGTGAGAGGGGGATAGAGGGATTGGTGGGGGGGGGGGAAGAAACAGATATTAGATAGAAGGGACCTGTGGGGTACCATTCTCTTGCTATGTCTCAACAAAGGTGAGATTAGGGAGAGTGGGTGATGGTTAGTGACAGAGGGAGAGAGAGAGAAAGGGAAGAGGGAGGGGGTAGAGGCAGAGAGAGAGGGGGGAAAAAAAAAGAGAAGAAAAAAGAAGAGAAAAGATATTGATAGGAGGGGAGGGAGATGACAGTGAAAAAAAAAGAAATATAATGAAAAGCGGGTGAAAGTTATTTCATTAAAAAAATGTTTCCTTTATTTATTTAAAAAGTTTGCTCTATTTTTTTTCTTTATAACAAGTAAAAAGAGAAACAAAATATTGTTTAAATGGCATACATGTTCATGATATCTTTCATGTCCCTTTTGATTCTTTTCTTTATTCCCTATTCATAGGAGGACATGGTGGTCAACACTCAATGTGGGGTGAACATTCGTGAGGGGAATCCCAATCCTTTTGCAATCAATGAC
This sequence comes from Paracentrotus lividus, assembly GCA_940671915.1. Classification (NCBI taxonomy): domain Eukaryota; kingdom Metazoa; phylum Echinodermata; class Echinoidea; order Camarodonta; family Echinidae; genus Paracentrotus; species Paracentrotus lividus. The sequence continues at coordinate 11,657,311 of CALNVZ010003433.1, forward strand.
ATCATCTATGTTAGGGGTTGCACTGATGCCTTGCTAGTCTGGTTTCAAGACCATCTTGATATATTCATTGGGCTGACTATGGGAGTATGTCTTCCTCAGGTAAACACATTTCAATGTTTCATTTTTCAATAAAAAAAAAAAAACCCTTCTCATGTCTTCTTATTAAAAAAAAATAATAAAAATTAATGACTGGTCAATTGCACACCCTTACACAGATATGAATTGCTTTTCCCTAGGCCCTCAGTTGTATTCTCATGATATTTGGGAGCCCTGGTATTAAAAAAAAAGTGTCTTTCTTTAACCCTAAAAGGGCCTGGTGGAGTGGGGGCGGTATTCCGCCCCCCCCCTCGACGTTTCGCGCAAGATGCTGGGAACGCAATAAGCTGATCGAGCGACACGCTGTTTCATGACTTTTTTCTTTCAAGTTTCGCGCAACTTTTAAGACCAAATTTGCGAGACGTCCGTACGCGGTTCTTAAGTTACGTAACATTTTGTACATGCTCGTCAGACCAAAAATTGCTCAAAACGTGATTTCGTGTACAAATCCAATACAAATGTATTTATTCATAAATGTATGATTATTTTTGGTTTTACTGCTTCAAATTAATTAGTTTTTGGTTCTTTGTGGTCGTGATTATGTCGCTGACAATTCCATTGAAAAAACAATAGAAAACAAAAAGTCGAAAACAAGAAATACATAAGAAATAAATAACATGAAATAACATAATGCAAAAAAATTGATACAGAATTTTTTTTGAAATCCATTCTATTAGAATCTCACAAAGAGCTTATAATAAAAATTAGCAACTTTGGAGCATTATTTAATGAATTAGAGCACATGTATAAATTACGATAAACATAGCATAATTAATTAATACTGAAAAATTTTCGGAACATTTGACGGATGCAATTTTGGAGATTACGTCCTATTCGGTGACGCGCAAGTGGCGAGTTTTCGTCGCGATCGCGGCGGATCGATACAGCTGAGATTCTCAGGGGGTGGCGTGAATCCAGGTCTCCTCCCCCCCAGCTTCATAGATGCCATGACCAATACCCCAGGGCCTTTTAGGGTTAATCGATCTAAGCTCTTTCCTCTTGGAGCTTTCTACCTCAAGGATGGTACAAGTAGAGGGATTCCAACTGGCACAACAATCTACTATTCATAAATCAGCTGTCACTTTCTAGACGCACAAAAATATACAGGTTCAATGCTGCCTTTGATGTCGTATCCTCAAAGCCGACAGATTCATGGGGATAACAGAGTAGCGACGCTACTTTGTTAAAATAGATATTGCTTATATTTTCACTTTTCATTTGACTGCAGAACGCCAAATTGAGCACCATTGATAAACATATAGAATATATTCGCGGACCTGTATAATATTCTAAACATTGTGCCGGTAAATTCAGATGATCAGCACTTAAAATTTTTTGGAAAGCGTTTAAAAAATCGATTCCATCCTATAAATCCTCCTTCATTTTAAACCAATCTTCCGATTTATTTCGGCAGACGAAAATTGAATTTGTGCTATGTTGGAATATTTTTGGAAATTATTGATCGCATATTATTGTCAGGATTACGTGCTCCACACAGTAGCCCAGTTTCGAGTAATTTTGATTTATATGTCGGAAAATATTATGACATTTCTTTTCGCTTGCCTCGCAAAGTATACGCATTGTGTATTGCTCACAACTTCCAGACAAGTGGTAGCGAAAAGTAATTTCTATTACAAAAGAATATCTCCTTTTGAAAGTGGCCCTACGAGTGCATCCAAGTATAGGGATCTTTTGTCTATCAATCTGCAAGGGAGATCTAGTTAAGCACATGCCTGACATATTTTCTCCTCGTGGCTTTTAAGCTAGATCAAACGATTCCCGCTTGGAAGATCTCCAGGGCTTGTACCTTCTTGGTTTTAATGTGCAGCGATTTTCTTTACTGGTCTTGGTCTGCTCTGTTGTGTGTTATATGAATAACAAAAAAAATAAATAAAAATAAGATAAAATTAAAAAAATAAAACCCTGCGTATCATTTTAATTATAGCCCAAAATAGAGACATTGTATTTGTGCAGTGATCCTATAACAGTTAGAATCTAAGGAGCAAATCCCCCTTTAGCCCCTATCTGTGTTTTCTCTTTTTCTTGTAATGTATGTTTGTCTGTTTTTTATTCATCATTTTTTTCCAGCTGGCTGGATGTCTACTGACATTTCTCTTTATCGGCAAGATAGAGAGTGCTTCAGAAATATATGTACACACTGTACTACAATAGAGCAAACGTATGATATGAATTATACTTGTTGAGTTTTATTCATACACATGCATATACAAACAAATATGTGATTTACATATTATAACAAATTAACCAACATATTCAAGATTTTGTAGTTTGGCACATCGGCCTACTAACATTTTTTGGTCTTATTATGGCGGTGATTGGTTTTTCATTAAAAAAGTGATGAGTTTTGGAATATGTGGTGCATTTTGGGGATTTGTTTGTTCCTGGAGATATTCTGTGACTTACAATTCATTATTAATTTAGGCAAAAATTATTTCATTACATAACAGCATTTTCCTCCATATTACTCTACTTCCATTTATTTTACATTCATGATCTAGTATTTCACGAGTTAACATAACATTATTTTCTTTAAACATCTGAAGGTTTATTTAAAGATGAAGATGCAGTAAAATCAGTGGAAACAAGTTCTACAAAATATGTACTAGCACAGAACATACTAAATAATAATTTGTGGCATGGCTTTATTATATTAACATTCATTGAGGTATATTAATTTCAATCATTTAAGCTAAAATGATTTTAAAAAAAGAAAGACAGGAAACACCCCTTCACAATGGCCATTTTTAAAGTATCAGTGTAATTGACTGATTGGACCTAAAATTGCTTTCTGTCAGGGGGAACAACACTATACAATGTACCATGAAAATACAGCATAACAAACAAATTCATGTAGTACTGTTATAATAAAAAATGAACCTTCTATCCAGTTTAATTGAGATGACATTGCTTTGTACATTTTAAGGTATTAGGATCATAAATGGAGATGTGAACTTGAAACTAACTTTCCATTTTTCATCATTATACCACAGTATTAACATAATTGTTGGCAGCTTTATAATGAAGAGAAGACAGAAACATTCACATGCATGTCGCTATCCTTGAGCATCTCTTGAGATGGATGTGTTGCGCTTTATAAATATTGTCATTATTATTGTTATTATTATTATTATGATACTTACATTGTATTTCCCATCAAGTCAGATATATTCACTGAAAGAATCATTTTACCATTGGCGAAGAGTGAAGCAAAATCAGCTAGTATGTATCTTTGATACACATATCCAAATTTATCTTTGTTGCAGTGTGCAAACAATTTATATTCACAAAATATATAATGCAACATTTTTGAAGTAAAATAACAGGCACTGTAATGAGCATTTGTAAGGATCTAAAGAACTTGCCTTTAAAATATTTTTAACATATTTACGATAATTTTAGATATCTTCCTTTATTGTTTTTTTTTCCTTTGGTGCTTAACATTGTTTTTGCATGTTCATTCCTTAATTCAACTCAAATTGGTACCCATTTTTTATGCGTGAAAATATTAATTAAGCTTTGGATCCTATTGATATCTACTCAATCTGAGTGCAAACTTTTTCCTTATTGACTTTTCGTTATTGTGCTGTAAGTTGTGTGTAAGTTGATGATCGGTAATGTGCGAAAATTTCATACCTCAAAAATGGCCGTCAGCTCCAATTCGTGAAAGTTTCAAGTCGCAAATGTTTCTAGTTTTACAGTAACCCACCAACCCTGTATAATGCCACTTCAGTACTGAATGACACGTTATTCAGTTTCCCTCTCCTAAGATGCAACATTCTGATATTGCACATTTACCCTGTAATCTTTAAATGTACATGTAGGTCCACTTTAATGATTGAAAATTTATACTCTGATCACTCTTCTCAACAATTGTACCAAAATATGTTGCTAAGTAATGAAAGGCATAAAAGGAATAACTTAGATTCTCTTTACAAACATTCCTGTTTTAGCATATAAAACCTAATATATGCTTGTTCACTGAATTAAATTGTCAATTGTTGTGTCAAGTGGTATTTGTTTAGACTAGATACTCTTAACACACATTCTGGTGAGAGGTTGCTGTCTTCCTACTGCTTTACTCTGTTATTCAATGTCTCCCTCTCTCTCTCTCTTTTTACTCACAGCTCCTTGGATGTCTATTAACTTGGCTATTCATTGGTAAGATCAGAGAGGCTCAAGACCAGTATGACTATCACCAGGCTCCAACCTCTTCCAAATAAGATGAAGGAGGTACAGGTGAATTAGGGGTGCAGGAAGGGTGGAGAAGTAGGGGGGGGGCAATTGGGTGTAAAAGTGGTGGGAGGTACAGTAAGGGTGCAAGAAGAGTGCATATGAGGTGCAAACAGTTGTTTTAAATAAGATGTAGAAGAAAAGGTGCGGTGCAAAGGGGGCAAGAAGTGGCAATGTAAACAGATGGGGTGGAAAATTATCACAAAGTGGTGTCACATAGGGTGCAAAAGAGCCACATAAATGGTGGCAACAAGCACTTTAGGTAAGGTGTAGGAGGAACATACCTGTATGCATTAATGTCTACAAGGGGTACAAAAGGTTGCAAGAAGGGTGCAGAAAGGGGAGCAATAGAGGTTACGTAGAATCCTAAATAGAGGCATTCAGAAGGGTGCAATAGGGTTCATCATGTAGTGTAAAATGGTTGCATGAAAGGTAAGTTTTAATTCCTGGCACATTAAAAATATATTCATTTTATAATCAACTGCCTTAAACTTGCAATTGTAGTTTAGTTGATATATCATAGATAGCCAGAGTTCTTGTACGAGGGCTGTTTAAATGCATTTCATTATTCCTTGAAAGTAGATTATAGTCCTTTTCTTTTATAGTAGAGAGCCGAGATTGTATCTTTCTGAAATGATGTTAAAGTTTATACTACTACTCCGACAACTGTATACAATAGTTGAAACTTACTTAAATGTAATGGTCAACTCTATTTACCAATCACAAGAGCTGTTTGAATGATTGATGGTATTCAGGCTTACGTGTAGTTGGAAAAAGTTGACATTTTTATAGTAGAGGCTGACATGTTAAATTGCTGAAATGATTTTTACAATTTCAAGAGGCTACTGGAATTATTTGTTGGTGTTCATTGAAAGTTGGATAAGGCTTGATCTTTTCAAATACTGTAAAGGGGATATTTACATGACTGAATTATGTCACAATTTTCTACTGAAAAATTTCAAAGTAACATAGTTTTGTATACATTCTATTTTATAAACTTATAATTTTATCAATCTTTCATATGTCATTTTTTGATATCAGAAGGCGTATAATTAGTTTCATTTTAGAAAGAGCTAAATGTAATCCTTCCTTCCCTCACAGTATGTTTTGCCGTCTTTCTCAATTTCTCTGGGTCAAACATAGACAACTATTTTCTTACAGTGACAGAATCAAAGTGACTATTCAAGATAAATTTCAAAGTACAAGTATTTGAATCAAGAGTGCTTCCGGCAGTATAATTATGTAGTTATTGAATGAATGTCATTATATAGGCTACCTCTCATAGATTTTCTAAAAATTTGCAGTAAATCATGTATTTCACTGAACAGCAATAATATAATTGTTATATCATCTGAGGTAGATTGAATTTATGCAATAGAATAGACAAAATTTCTATTTTCTAATCATGCATTAATGAGACAACTTTTGGAAACGAATTGGAGAGAGAGATGAGTATCTTATATTTGACATACATGTATAGGCTTAGTTACTCATAGATAGTAGGTTTGTCATATTTGCTCTGTAAAACAAAGGTGTTCAGTATACAATCCATTTTTTAGTGCAAAAATTTAATCATACAGCTCAATTTTTTTTTTCAATAAGTCACAAATATTTTCAAATATATATATATAAAATCGTACATTTTTGCATGTTTTCCTAGCATAATTTAGTAAAAAAAAAAAAAAGTTTTTAATAGGATGTTTTACTTGAGAGAGAAATGAGGCTATGTTACAAACACTTGTCTGATATTATTTTATTTAGATTATTATTTCTTTATGTATTCAAATTCTTATGTATAGATTTCTTGTACATTTTATATTATAATAGAATGAATGCTTGCCTGCATGATACAAACAGAGTATTGTGTAAAATTAAATCCTATGTCACTTTGCTTAAATCAGGGAACAAGATGTATTTAAAGGGGCAATCATTCCCATCATGTACATTGTACCTATTCTGACAATTTTATTGTTTTATAATTTGTTGGTCTGCAAAACACTCACTCAGACATGTTTGAGAAAGAAGTAAAAAGAGATAATGGTAATTTATGCCTCTCCCAAATGAATAAGGGGCTGCCATTTTGACTTATCAGAAGGACTTGTACTTGTTGCAAATGCTTCTGTCAGAAAGGTATTTTGATCTTTGAGTAAATTGTTATGTTTCCATTACACAAAAGTCCTTTTATGATAAAAAAAATGTATTAAAAGTAAGTATGCTATCAACTTCTAACAATTATTGAATGAAAACTGCAATTAATTATTTATATGTAGAAGTACATATCCTTGCCTGTTTGACATAGCATTTGATACATATAGGGATTGCATTTGATCATTGAATTATAACTTTTCAAAGCAGGTGTATTCATATTTCACTGATGCCTAGGGAAATGACACCCATGAATTTTAATATCTGGTAATTGGTATTTGTAATAATTTGAAATCTGGTCATTTGTTTGAAGTTCTTGTGATATTTTGATTCATTTACTCTTTCTTGAAGATGTTTAAAGACCGTTGACGGAGTAAATACAACCTTACATCGATTGAAAGCTAAGTAGGCGTATAACATAAATACCCCCAAAATAATTAAATTTTCATAACAGTATTCATAAAAGATGATCGAACTCAAGCCAGGCCATCCTCTCCAAATACTTGAAAGTTACCCCTATTTTAATGGCGCGGTTGATGACGTCAAAGAAGTTTAAGGGAATGCTACTGCCAGGCATGATTGGGTTTCGCCTTTAGAAAACCGTTTGTATTGCTATGTCAGAACAATAGAATTCTAGCACACATGGGGTCTTTTGTTCTGACATAGCAATACAAACCAGTCATGCCTGGCAGTAGATTCCTTAAACTTCTTTGACGTCATCAGCGCGCCACTATAATAGAGAGCGTTCCCAGCGACGTCATCAATTCCATCCATGTTGGTGGGCAGAACAATAGAAACATGCCCATCAAACCGTGAAACATCATTGTTTTTTACGGTCTGTGCACCGGTACCTTATTGTTCTGCCCACACGTGACGTCACGTGAAATCGCTCTATAGGGGTATTTTTTCGAGTACTTGGAGGGATGGCCTGGTTGAGGTTCGATCACCTTTTTAATGAATACTTTCTAGATGGAAGTAAAAATGCTTAAATTGGGAATGGTTGTATTATGAAGAAATATTAGCTTTCGTTTTATATGTAATTTTGGTTTTCATTTCTCGGTCCGGTCTGGGATTTTAAGTGAAATTTAGGAGGCCAAAATAAGCAAAGTTGTACTCAGGGATGGATTCTTCATTTATAAGTTTTCTAAAGGAAAATCAAGGTGTTCACAAAAAAATATTTTGTAATGTTCTGTGTTAATGTAAAATACTCTGTATAAACATAACTTCCTATAAAGATGGGTATGCCTTCACATCTTTTCAAGATGCTCATTGTAATAGTTTTCTGTTTCAAGATGAAGTCATTTGTGTGTACATTACTCTTATATCTGCTTTAACATAAAACTATTGATGCATTTATTATCTTTTCCAAGACATGATTATCAATGAATTTTCAATACATAATGTTCATCAGGCTCCTTAAAACAAGTAAATGCAAGTACTCCGAACGTAATTAAGGAGGGCTTTTCTATCAATTTTGTTAAAATGTATATAACTTGATTGGACACATGCACATATTTAGTTTGTGACCTTACAGCTCAAGCCCACAAAAAAAAGTTGCAAAAAAATATAGATTAATAATAAAATAGAAAACAGTGAAGAATGAATTGGGGGTAATGTTATGTGTTTCTTTCTGGAGTATGCAATATTTATTATTCGAATGTTTATTTGAAAAGAAAGGGAAAGAGTATTACATCATTGAAATTCTTTGAATTTCAAGAACGTAATGACCTAGAGGAAAGACAAATCAATAGATAATAATCTTTTGCCTTGTTTGTGGTATTGGGCTGACTGGTCACATTTGCTTTTCAAATGAATAATTTTAAATGATTTTATGTGTGAATAGATTGCATGGATGATTAATATGTATAATTAGGAGTCTATACTAAATGTTTATACTAGTAGAGTACTTTATTAGGATATGTATAGTGCATTATTAAAAATAATTGCAAAGATTGGTATGATATGATTGATATTGAAGAGAGTAAATCCTACTGGCATTTAGAATAAGGAACAAAGTTAAAAAATCAGTGATGACATAATATTTAGCCTATGTAGAGGCAACAAATGAAATACAATAATAAGGTTATAAGAGGTTTACTTTCCATGATGTTTATTATTATTTATGTTTCAAAAGGTCATGCACCAGTGAAATTATTGTCTAAATGTTCTCTTTTTTTTGGGGGGGGGTGAAATTGCAGTTAGTACAAATGTTTTTTTTCCTTTTTTTTTTTACCTGGAGATTACTTCGAAAGTGTGAATGAAATGCTTCCTGTGTACTAGGATAGGTCTTTTTTTTTTTTAGTCGAATGAATTATTTGGCACTACGACCAATACAAATTATGTATCCCTATAAAAAGGATTTCATTATATTGATTGCTCATGTTGATTGGCTTAGAAAAATGATACACACTTCATGCTTTATGAAAGGAACATATGAAATTTTGCAGAATGTTAGCAGAACAATAGTGTTCAGTGATGCATTGTCCTAGAATCTATCAAAATCATTGAAATACGTACCGACAAGTGGTAGACCTACAATTATTTTGATGGCAGTTCATTGGTACACTAATTGTTTAAAGATATTGAAATCTGGTTCCCCGTCTTTAGATTGCCTAGTAGAATGAAAGATAGTACTTGTTGCTATAAATGATAATGCCTTATGAAATAGTAAGATAGTCTGATTTTGTGCTTGAGAAATTTTAATAAATTCATATTTTACATTGCAAAGAAATGTAATTAATTTGTTATTTTATTCATATTCACACCAGTTTGTACACATTATCTAAGTATAAAAACAGCATCATTGTCAATCCCGTAACGATTAAAGTGAGTATATGAGTTAAAAGAGACATTAGCGTCACTTAATAGTGTAATTCAAACAAATTCTGATTTTTTTTTTTGTTTTATCTTTTACTTAGGTTTTTACACCTTCTTTTTCTATCTTTCTGGATCAACAATCTGCTATGTTTTTATATCTTTTCACATGGCTTAAAGCATTTGGTTCCCTACAATTTTGTCGAAATTTTCATTACTACACTATTGCTAATACATACTTGTGCCTAACTGAACAATTTGTCCAGATATTATTGCAATTTCATAAATTCCAATATCCGTTTGGTCCCCGGATCTAATGGAACACACTGCGTAATTGGCCTAACATCAAATCGATCAATTACCTTGAACGTAGGCGAATTATTAGACCGAGTGACAAGTGAGACGAAATGGGCATGTGGCGAGTGGAATTAGACCCGAATGGTGTAAGTTATTGGGAAAGTGGGTTAGAGCCGAAAAGGTTTAATTGAACATACACTGGTTGTAAGACGAAAATGGAATTAGACTATGTTGGATGAGACCAAACGGGCAATAGCCCCAATTAGGTAGACCAAAAGTGGCATTTTCCACCCCATATAACAATAATTCCCACTCAAAGGAAATACTAGTTAATCAAGCGAGGTTTTCATGTAATGATTGAGTAATTCTTAATATGATTATTCATGAGCTAGATTAGCCATTTAAATTCAAAGTTCAACTTAAGGGGTTGTTGAACTTCATGCCAATGTATACCACACTCAGGAGAATGAATTACTACGCACCCTGGGGGCATGTTTGTTTATCCACCCAACTCGAAAGAATTAAGGTCAAATCTAGAATTTTCCTAAGAAAACAACACTTGAAAACTTTCAACATGCTGTAACTTCAATTCCAATTTGGTGTTCGTCCATAAAAAAAAGAAACAAAATGGCGTTTCACCACAAACGAAACGTAATTTCACAAGAAGAGCCGAAATGGATAGTATCTGAATTCTAACCGAGGCTATCTTATTTAATTCCAACTGACCTTTGGTTTTGTACCCCTTCTGGCTAGTCAATTGCCCTTCTAACTCTACAGCGGCGAGGATTAATTCCCTTTTTTTCTGTTTCATTTGAAAGCCGTATTCTGAATCAATAGGATTGTCCAGAAAATAAGGTCAGTTTTACCCCTGGGTCGTTTGACCCGAATATTGTATTTATTTTTTTTTTCGGGCTTTTTTTTTTCCCCTTTTTGTAAGTCAGTCCCGCCCCCCGCCCGTGATTGGAATATAATTTGATCCAAATTCGGCTTGAAGTCCAAAAATCCCCCCGCTATTACATGTTTGAATACTTGTCGGCCCCGTTCCATTGAACCGTACAACAAAGACGCGCGGTCTCGGGTCTTTCGCCGTTCTCGCGATCTACATTCGACCATGTAGGCTGTAGTCTCGGATCACTGCGACGCAACGTCGGCTCCCCTCGATTGCTACTCGGTTCTTCTCCGTCAGCACTCGGCTCCTCTGTCGGATTCTCATCCTCCGCGTCGTCGTGCGTCACATTGGCGAAGTAGTTGTCGACATAAATGTCGTTCTCCTCATCGACTTCGTCATCATCGACATTGAATACATTATTGTTTATTCTGTACTCGTCTGTAACACGTTCTTCCTGTGCCGCATTGTCATCCTGGTTATTTCCTGAAAAGAAAAACGGGAAATTCGAATTTGTTAGAGTTATTTGCGATTTTCATTTTCGATCTTGAGATTTCGACGTGTTTTTTGGGAGGTGTAATTCTTTTTAGAAGACAAATCAATAATAATAAAATGATTTTGTGACCTACTTACGTAATTTTTTATAGGACTAACATTTTTTTAATTTGATGCAGCTATCAAAAAGCAATGTATAAAAAAATAAATAGAATTGCCCACTCTTGTGTACTGTGGCATTAAATATTTCGAGTTTCTAGAATAATGCGCATAGACCCTAATTTAATAAAAACAAGCTTTCGGTCATTAATTCCTAAGCATTAAATCATATCTCATGTCATGTCAATAAGACAGTGGCTCCCGTATCTCTGAGTCATAACGTGATCTGCTGATGAACACTGAATGATTAAGACTGGGTAAACTGACGCTTTGTAAATTGACGCAACCGCCGTTGCTTCATACCTTCTGCGTTGTTACCGTTGGCGTTTGCAGCAGCCCTAGCTGCCCTTCGAGCAGCCCTTCTCGTCGCCCGAGCTGCCTGAGCCAGCCGAGCAATGCGGCCAGTTCGTCCTGCGTCAGATCCGTCAATATCCGGCTGAGTCGTAGAAGATAGAGGCGGCATGTCGGTTGCCTCTTCGCCCAGGCCTATCAAAGACTCGTCGGTAAGGACTTGGTTAGCAGCAGCAGCAATCCGCCTCAAGAAAGCCGCCTTCCTCTTGTCTTTCATCTCCTTATCCAGTCTCGCCCGCTTCTGGATTTGTTCTCTTTTCTCGGCTAATTTGGCGCGAACTTTCTCAGTCTTGGAAAAGTCGCAGACGACAGCCCTACCGTCCGACAGTTCTTGCGGAGTTGGGCGGTGTTCGATGGGAGGCCAACGTCTGTCGATACCCATGATAAACCTTGTAGGGAGGCGGTTGATGTCGGTATTGTGATTGAAGTAGACCCAACGAAGACTGGGGAAACCGTTGCGGAATTTGTCGCCGAATTTCCCCAGGAACGGGTAGAAGTGTCTGAGGATTGATGTATCCAGGCGGTTCCCGCGCAGATCAAGCTCCTAAATTAGAAATAATCAAATCGATGATGCAGTTATAATAGATATTCTGTTTTAGATTTATTTATTTTAAGGTTCACGATATTCAAAATTAATGTTAGAAGGCTAACTTATTCAGTAATCTTTTTTATTGTGCGGGCCTGTGATATTACTTAAATTATTGCCAGAGCGAAGTAATAACCTTGATGGTAAGGCCTAATTGATGTGCTTCAGCAACACCCACAAATTTTAATATTTATCCACGGCCACTAACCGTTTCCCCTCAACTTTACCATGCCCATATAAGGTAGTTCTTATAGTGTCACCATGACCATCTCATTTGATTCTAGAATTAAGACTCAATAAATCAATGCACTCGTCCCATCATAACCAAATCGAGATCATTATCCCCGTCACCTCACAGACGTCAGTCACCAGTAATATCGTCACGATCACCATCATCACCATCATCATCATCATCATCACCATCATCATCAACAACAAAAATACCATCGCCATTGTCATCGACGAGGAATAGGTGAGGGCTGATATATCACCATTCACCAAAATCTATTAACAGTTAATGTAAACAGCCTCTCCACTGGTCATCTTCATCATCTTCAGTAGGCATATCATCACCATCATCATCCTCATCAACAATACCGTCATTAGATGATAGACGAACGCTGTAAAAAAAAAAAAAAAAAAACAGAAAAAAAAAACCCCAGCAAAGTGATGTCAGCAGAGTCGCCATACAAAAATGTAATTAAAAAAAAAACAGTTTTGTTGTAAATTTCTCCTCTAAGAATTTATGAAAGAGAAGGAAAACAAATCATTATAGAATACTAAAGCTTACGTATTTTGGTTAAAACGGAACAAATGTGTTACTCCTGATGTATATTTTGTATTTCTCATGTAATTATTTGCAGGAGAAATTTACAACAAAAGTGTTTTTTGAATTACATTTTTATGCCTCCGCCACCGAAGGTGGTGCCGGAGGCATTATGTTTTCGGGTTGTCCGTCCGTCCAACCGTACGTCCGTCCGTACGTCCGTCCCGTTTTCGTTCTCGCGATAACTTAAGAACCGTTTGACGGATCACTTTCAAACTTGGATTATGTATGCCATATGGTAGGGCGACAATGAATCTGATTAGACTTTGGGTCATTAGGTAAAGGTCAAGGTCACAGGGTCATTGTATGCATGAAAATGCTTCGTTCTCGCCATAACTTAAAAACGTTTGGACGGGTCAACTTCAAACTTCGGATGTGTGCCTATAGCTATGGGGAGGGGCAATGAACTTTGATTAGATTTTAGTGGCTCATGAGGTCAAAGGGTCAAAGGGTACAGAGTGTCATTGTACGTACATGAAAATGGTTCGTTTCTCGCAATAACTTAAGAACGGTTTGACGGGGCAACTTCAAACTTGGATTATGTATGTCATTATGGTAGTTGGACAATGACTGATAGAATTTGGGGTCAATGAGGTCAAAGGTCACAGAGGTCCATTGTGTACATGAAAATGGCTCGTTCTGCGATAACTTAAGAACCGTTTGAGGGATAAGACTTTAACTTGGGTCATATGTGCATATATGAGGGTCAACTAAACTTTTAGATGTTTGGGTCATGAGGTCAAGGTCACAGCGTCATTGTGTACGTGAAAATGGTCTCGTTCTTGCGCATAACTTTAACCGTTTGAGGGATAACTTCAAACTTGGATTCATATTTTACATATGGGAGGACATTGAACTTATCAGATTTTTGGCGGTCGTTGAGGTCAAAGGTCACAGAGGTCTTGTGTACGAAATGGCTTGTCTCGCCAATAAACTTTAAAAAACCGTCTGCGATCAATTTTTCAAAACTTGGGTCATATGTGCATTTATGGGACGGACATTAAAACTGATTAGAATTTAGAGTCATGAGGTCAAAGTTCAAAGGCCACAGAGGACATTGGGTACGTGAAAATGGCTTGTTCTTGCGATAACTTAAGAAACAGTTGATGAGAACATCAAACTTGGGTCATGTGTGCATATGGTAGAGACAATGAATTTATTTATATTTGAGGTTCATGAAGTCAAAGGTCCAGGTCACAGACGTCATTGATACATGAAAATGGCACGTTTCTTGCTGTAACTTTTTGAACCGTTTTATGGAATCAACTTCAAACTTGGGTCATGTGGGAGGAAAGATGAACTGATTAGATTTTTGAGGTCAGGACATCAAAGGTCACTGGTTATTTATGTAAATGAATTGTTTTTTGCAATTTCTGAAGGACCTTTGACAGATCAACTTAAACATGTTTATCCTTTTTATTACATCAGTAGCCATCCTTCCTGAGTTGGAAATAATTCTGATGATACAACTTTAATAGATTTGGGGTCAATATCTCAAAGATGTCATGGTATAAATGGATGTAAAATACTCAACATGCGCATGCCTTTTTTATCCGATGTGGCAATACGGAGGCATGCCTTCCGACCGTGCGCGGTCGAAGATTCATGTAGTTTTTATGGCGACTCTGCTGACAGTGTATCTCCATCATAACTATCTTTTTCTTGAACATCTTAATCATCATCTCCACCAGGCATCACTATCATCAACATCATTATCATCATCGCCATAATCATCATCATCATTATCAACATCACCATCATCATCATCATCATTATCGTCTTGGTCATCATTGTCATCATTACCTGGAGAGACGGTAGGTTGGCGATCAAGGGGAGGAGCGGAAGAAAACTCTTCTTGTCGAGGTCGGTAAAGCTGAGGTTAAGCTGTACCAACACGATCGGTCGTAACGACAAAAAGATCTCTAATCGTTTCCGAAGGATATCTGCTTTATGATTCCCCTGAAGTACATAACCGGTTAGGTCGATCGTCGGGTGTTGAAACCATGAATCTGCAACAACAACAACAAAAAAGAAGATGAAGAAGAAGAAGAAGAAGAAGAAGAAGAAGAAGAAGAAGAAGAAGAAGAAGAAGAAGAAGAAGAAGGCCAATGGAAAATATGAAAGTAAATGATTTTTTTGATAATCAACAATAATCGGTTTATATCATAAGAAAGGCCTGTTACAAAGTTATGTTTAGTGAATGTTATCTTGTCCAAGTGTTGCGCTTTTGAGCCATCAGATTCATCTGATTTCATAATGTTTTGAACTTTTTGGGGTTTTGAACGCACGTATTTTGCTTTCTATTTCTACCAGAAATAACAAATACCCCTACTACTACTACTACTACTACTACTACTACTACTACTACTTCATCAAGTTATAAAGTGACAGACAGGACTATTAATGGTTTATATATATAAAAAAAAAAAAATCTACACCAACAAATTAAAACCAGTGACGTATACCTACCACCGACATCAGTTGACGTAACCGCGCGACCTCGGAAGAGAATCTTTGGCAGCTCATCGACGTCGACTTTCGGCTTCGGCGCCATGTTCTTCTTCAGACGATCACAGATAAGATTGACGGTTCGCTTCCAGCTGTCATCGGAGCCGACCCTGAGAGTGACGAGGCGGATGATCAAGTCCTCGGCCACCCGATCAACACGGAACCTCGTTCTCCCTTCCGATCTCGCCCGCGTTTCGACGAGCTTGGCGAAGTTATCGTAAATATGGTACTCCTGTTGAGAGAAGACATGATTTATAAAATATTTATGTGAGAGAAGAGGCCTATGTCTACACAAATAATGTATAATAATTTTCACAGGCTAATACACATCCATGAACATCAACATGATCAATGAGATGGAAAGGACTCTATCTAGAAAGAGAGAGAGAGAGAGAGAGAGAGAGAGAGCTAGAGAGGAGTAGACAAAACAGACAGTAAACGGATAGCCTATCGCTGACAAAGCTTACAAAGAGAGCGAGAGAGAAAGAGAATAGTGACATAAATGGTATATACACATTTACAAATGACATCAAACCCAAACAAAATAAAACATGGTAACTCACCCGTTGAAGTTGTGTGATGTAAATACCCATGCTCCTCAAGTCGCTGATAGTCGCCGCGTATCGCACCATGTCAACGAGGTAGAGCCGAAAATCGATCGGAGCATTTTCGCGCTTCAACAAAAACAGCTTCTTCCACATATTCTCCTCCCAGTTATCGTCTTCATTTGCGTCTATGTAATCTGGGCAATCCTCGATGACCTCGTAGGTTGCTACCCCGTCTTTCTCGTCGATCAAGACCATCTCCAGAGCTTCGGCCCTCAGATCGACGATGCCATAGGAGCGATGGTTAACGATCGAAGAGAGAGAGTCATCGGTTTCGTCATCCTTATCGTCCTCGTGTTGCTCGGATTGGGCGTCGCCCGGCAAGTCGGGGTTGATGCTTGGGACTACGTGGGTCGAGGAGCATATGAGCGACTTCACAGCCCGTTGTTTGAATTTTGAGAGAAACAAACGGATACCACGTTGATTGCCATCTTCTTGAACATCGACTGCGGGTCCCCCGTGTTCTGCCATTCTGGCTCGTCACATAAAATATATCTTTATTTTTATTTATTTAATTTATTTTTATTTTTTTAAACTCTGTGGTTACTGTTTTTCACTTTGTATTCCTTTTCCCCCCCTTTTCTGTTTAATATGACCCTATTGCATGCGGTTGATCTGTATAATGTGTTGCTATGCTTGCGCTAGCTTTCGGACATATTCATTACATGCACCACACGCATACACAGACTACTATGACGTAACAATGCGGTAAGCATTGCGCGGCTAAAATACCAGAGTATACTGTAATTGTTACGCAACAATACAGATACTAGATAGTGTTGTTAACTTTATTGTGGACGTGACAGAGAACGGTATTTATATATATGTTTATTGGTGGTACGGTGAATATTGTGTTCCGCGGGGAAAACAAAATAATTTCAATTATGATGATGAGTCCTCTCTTAGCTCGAACGCAACTATCTGCCATATCACTGCAGAACAAAATGAAACTTTTTACAAGATACAGTCATGACAAATCAAATACCATTCATCATAATATACAAATTGCAATTATGATAATCATATTAGAGAAATTATCCATTTTCTTATGACATACATGTACATGTATGTTAGTCTTGTTGAAATAAACATACAATGTATCTAAATGTATAATCCCATTTTTTTTTTTTTGGTTTTATGATGTAGTAGCCTCTACCTTCCTTGCATGCAGTGTTTACTCGAGAGAGAGAGAAAAAAATCATCTTATTACCCAGCATTAGGCTACCCTAAATAACCCCATCCGTACGTATGAATAAATTAAATTTTATTCTAAAGAAAAAGAAAAAAAAAAATAAAAAGAAGAAGTAAAAGTAAAATTTTGGCTGGACGTTCAAGCTTACTATAATTTTCCCTATAGGGCTAAGCTTTACCGTGTTTTCTGAGTTTACATTAACCACATGATATATGTGGGGGTTGCAATATAATATACTTTTTATTACTTACAAGGTGAAATTGGATTTACAAATTAATGCGATTTTTTTTTATTGTGCTATTTCCTATAGCTTGAAATACTAAAGGCTATATTTTTTTTATGGATTTTAACATGTAGGCCTACAGTCAATGGGCAGTTTTCAAATTAAAGGGTGTGCGTGGCCTGCGCCCCGCGTGAATCCACCACTCAGGGGCCGCGGAGTGGGGGGTTCCTGGGGGCTTCAGATCCCCACTTTTAACGTGTGCAAAAATAATCATGTACTCACTTTCACAAACGAAGAGTTTGATTCCAAAAGGCGCTAAATCCATTTTTGATGAAAATTGAGTTAGTGATAGACTGGTACCTGTCTGTAAAAAAAAATTCAAACTTAAATTCAGACAGCAATTATTAAAAAAGGTACCTTTAAATCTCAATTTCCCATAGACACCTTTACAAAACTTTACAAACAAATGCCTTTTTCTCAGAAGTGACAAAAGTGGATTTAGCGCCTTTTGGAATCAAACGCTCCATGGCCTCTGCACTGTGTCTATTCCCAAATGGTTGTTGCCATGAAAATGCCACGGTTCCATTGTTTTAATCAACATAATTAAAACAATGGTCCATGACGAAATCAATACCGTAGAAGCTAATGTGATGAACAGGATATTGGTATTATTGAATGCAAACAAATGCATTAAAATAAAATTTGGTTCATCTAAAATTAATGTACACGAACAATGGAAACGTCAATTAGGCCTATATGTTTAAAAAGTACTCTAGCCGAGTGCTTTTAGTTAAATGAGTTTGCAGTCATCATGCATTATAATTATGTTCATAATATCTAATAAGATGGGCATTATTCATTGCTATACCGCCTTCAGACGTTCTGAAATAAAACCATTAATATCAGTTCTGTTAAGTGGGTCTGTTGACAATCTTTCGTTCAAACAAAATTTTAGTTTATGCGGCGGTCACAACTCGCCGTACCTTCGACGTGCAACTCCCTACGACGGATTTCGTAGAAAAATCGTGCAGCGGAGGTACCTCACAGGTACAATGCATGTACGACGTACAGGATGTTTTTACAATACCCTGACTTACAGAAACGCAGGAATCGCAGAAGTTGACCCAGGACCTGTGCGTGCATTGCACATGCAACGCAGGCTACGTCGATGGCACGTGCCCCGTTAGACTACGACGAGTTGTGAACCGCCGCATACATTATTGAGATCATCTCATGTAATGTTGTCAATGTTAATGTCCAGATTTCTTTTTTTTTTTTTTTTTTTTTTTTTTTTTTTTTTTTAACAGAATGAACGAGACTACATAGCTAAGTGAGTCTTAGCTGCCGGTATTGTTATGTTCGGTGAATATACTCACTAAAAATGATATATTTACTTTTATCTGTCGACTTGATAGATCACTCATTCATTTGTTCCCGAGCATGAAGTGTTTAATTAAACCAACATAGGGTGCCTGGTACCCATTATTCCCTTGATATAGCGTTTTTTAAAACCATGTTGTCTGTCTTCTGATGACCGCACTCTGCCTTTGGTGATAAACGCCTGACAATTCAGAAATAAAGAAAAGATTGGTTGCGGAAGATACGACGAGAATGACTGGGATCCCGTCTTAAATTTGTTGCTGATCTTTCTTGGCTTCGCCACAGTGGTTTGGGCACAAGAATGTTCAAGTTCCTGCCCGAGAAAGGAAGTGAATAATCATCATACATTTCATTAAAAAAGTTTATTCCAATTTGGCTTATTTTTTTTTTAATTATTGCGATGATTGCTTCATTTATTTAGTTTCCATTTCGTCATTAAAGCCTGTCTGAAGTTAAGCTGCACCCTTGCACAGAACACTGCTTCGTAACTCAAACGGTTATATCGTACTGAAATGTAATTTCGAGAAAAAGGGGTAGCGGTTTTTCGACTTCATACTAGTCATGTAGATGAAAGATTATTTTGAAGACTTTAACAATCAGTCTAGGACAGTGATTAATTGGAGGAGGAGTAGGAGGGATCAGGAGTTGTTCAAGCGGCCACTCTCATTAAATGGAACTCTTCTGTCAGCCTTCAAACGGACATTGGAGGCGGACCATCCGAAACCATCACGTCTCCGGATGGTGACGTTAAAGGTCGGTCCAAAACGTAAATGTCATACCTCATCGATGAAAACAGGATGATTGATATATCCCTAAAGCGTTATTTATAAGCCGCTGCGTAAATAACAAAATGCGATAAATTCCGTTATGTTCTTATTGCTGTTTTGTTCGGCAGTATCGTAAGCAAAGTCCTGGTCGGAGAAAGCTGCGCTCAGACCTGTTTGATAATGCATATGACGCCACAGAGATCCCATCTATTAGGAGATGGCATACCACATCCAGTCACCGTACATCAGGACCTTCAGAGCATAAGGAAGTGGTAAGAAACGGAGTTCAATGAATGTAATAATCATTTATCAGCATTGCAGAGTTGGTTAAATTTGAAGTGAGAGAGAACAAAAAAAAAATGAATAAAAGAAGGAGGAAAAAAAAACCAAAACAACACAATACTAAAGCAACCCCAAACCCCCAACAAACAAACAAAAACATTTAAAAAATGTGGTTAATGGACTTTTCATTAAAATCTATCTTTTGCGCAGTGTAAACTTTACCATAACTTCCTATTCTGCTTCAAGATATATGGGTTCAATTGAACGCTTGGCATTTTCACTGTTAGAAACTATCAACATAAATAAAATCAATATTATCTTCATGATTGTTTTATATTACAGAACGAAAAAGAGCAAAGCCTCATTGGATCATCTACCATTACCGTGGTAAGTGGATATAACAATACAAAGATAATTCGGAAGATAAATTGAGAGACAAAGACAAAAGACAAAAAGTAGAATTCGTCTCCTAAATGTCTCCACCCTTAAGAAAACAGTACAAACATAATTGTAGCAAGAAGGAAATCCTAAAAATGAATTATTACGCCAAGTGATCTCTGTGACCTCAATTTAACTTCATTACAAAAAGAAGAAGAAGAAAATGAAAGAAAGAAAAAAAAAGGGAGTCGGGTTCGACTCAAATATGTTCTTGATAATGCTATATTACGAAGTCAACTGGTCAATAAACACGATTTATAGTAAGTTATACCTATCAGCCTCAAGCTTAAAGTTCATAACTCCAATCATGCCAATGGTTCCTGAAATATCGCAATTACAAGCTCCATACATGGTATTTCATAAGTTGACCTCCATGACTACTGACTTTTGATTTACCTACTGAAAAATCTAATCAGATCATATTCCTATGGTAATAGTTTGAAGTTCATATCTCAAGTTGTTCTTAAGATATCGCAATAATGGGTAAAAAGGGACGGACGTAGTGACCGACAATCCGAAAACAAAATGCCTCCGTTACCGCCTTCTGCAGTTCTATGGCTGAGGGAATTCATCATAATATATGGAGCTCTTATTTCTTTTGTTTAATTAATGTATACAATATCTTTTTATTCTTGATATATGTATTCGTGTCTATTTATACAAATTTTCGTTTTGTTAATGTTAATGTTAATGATTTGCATAGTCAAATACTATTCCTAAGTCCATAGTGTGCGTACTAATGGCCAAAAACTTCAGTCTTCCTATCACAATGCATACAATAATAGGTTTGGGAAGATGATCGCCTGAAGTGGACGCCCAGTAAGCATGGCAACCTAACAATACTCACACTCCCTTATCACTTTGTCTGGACCCCGTCTCTCAACATCCTCAATACGTAAGTATCATAAATTAACATCAACATAATTGATGTTTCTCTCCAGATTTGTGAAATACTGTAGGTTGTTAAAGTGAAATTATTGTTCTAGTCATGAGATTGATATGTGGAAGACACTGTCTAAAAGTGTTTTTGAAAGGTTGATAACAGTTTACATAAGCATTATTGTGTGCTGTGAAGTTTGGGAATCGCCCAAATGATAAGGGATTATACTAATTTTGCTTAGAGTCACATGCACTGATATTGAAATGCATGTACGGAACAACACAAAATGTTTGGGTCCCAAACATTTTAGCTGTTTGGGTATAGGCAAATTATTACTATTGGGGGAAGTGAAGAGCAATCATTTACCGATGACCTTTTTACTATGATATTCGTCCTTAATAGCATTAAAATGAAATCTCACTATGATTTTCTTCATCTTTCCCACTACACTAGATTCCCTTTAATAAATGAATTACTGAATTTTCCACATCTCTAGTGATGCACAACACACGCTGAAGTACACACACCAATGTGCACCCACCCCTTCACACTCCTTCCCCAATGGTAAATTGCCATTTGGTCTAAACCCACTTTGACTAACGTCCAATTCGTCTCCTCCCGTATGAAATAATTCCTTTTTGTCTATAACCAGTTTGTCTAATTACCTTTTGGTCTAAGTAGCACTTCGCCTATTTACCATTTCATCCAATTCCCATTTCGTCTAATACCAGTTCACTTGGTTTATCACCACTTGGTCACTTCCAGTAACAAACTGGTAATAGACCAAATATTCATTTGGGTATTGGAAGAAAATGCGATTAGACCACTTGGCTAGTAGACGAATTGGTCATTAGACCAAGTATATATTAGATCAATTGCAAATTAGACCAAATTGTTAGTATACCAAATGGATGTAGCCCATGTGGCGTTAGAGTGGATATAAACCCACATGCACCCTTCGTTTTCCTTTCAACAATCGTATGAGGCAGTACTTCCACATCTGCAGTAGATCATCTACTGTAGATGTGGAAGTACTGCCTCATATATTGTAGATGACAGTAAGCCGTGCCTATTCAAATTCAGTGAATCTGCTTCTTTCTTCAATGTTCTTCCTCTTACGGCCTCCAAATTTTTTGAAATGCTCATTTTCCATCACACATCCCCGCACACACACACACACACACACACACACAATCATTGTCAAGAACTCTGAAGAACAACTACATTTTATGGAATCACTTGGTCTATAATTTGAATTCGGTCTTGAAGTGAAACCTGTCGTCTTTTTACGTGTTACTTATATCACTTATATCTCAATCAAAGTCTGTGTCAGTGAATGTAAATTTCTGATACCTTGAATTGTCATCAAATCTTTCAAAATTTCAAGTGCATTTTGACACAACCTTTTCGTCTCGATGCCCATATAAAGTGCAATTACCCTTGATTTATTCCTTTATACAATCCAGAGATTATGCAATTTCCCACATCCCGAGTGACCCAAGCAATATGAAAGTTCACATCAAGAACAATGGTCAGGTCACCTTCGAGACATCCTTCCTGCACAGTACGAATTGTAGGATGAACCTCCTAGAGTTCCCCTTCGATTCCCAGAAATGCTATCTCTACATTGCCTCTCAAAACATCATCAACACCGTATCGCTTGTCCCAGGAGAGTTCCAATACCGTACCGGTGACAAAAACCCGGGTTGGAACGCTGTTGAGATCCTCGGCGAATCGCGCCCGAGGGTCGATCATGCTGGTGACCACGTGGTCTCAGATCTTATCGTGACCATTGACCTCCAGCGGCTTCCTCTTCACTACGTCCACACCATCATGGTTCCCGTCATCCTCATCAACCTCGTTGGGATGTCGTCGTTCCTGATCCCTCTTAAGAGCGGTGAACGTGTCTCAACCTGTATCTCCATAGTCCTTGGAGTGACCATCTTTCAGGTAGGGGCACTTAGTAGCTTAATTATTAAAACGACCGTTCACGACCAAATGTCCCGATATATTGAATTGACAAATTTGGCGTTAATTGCGAAACTTTGGATGCACAAATTTAGCTATAAACTTTGCTATACGAGAATAAAATAAAAACAAAAACAAAAACAAAAACAAACCTGTATGGTCTACCCAGGTTTTCATATTTCAGATTCACCCTCTCCATGAAGGAAGGGGGAGTGCGCCCTTAGCAACCTTTGCATAGATCTACCACATGGTCACTGTAACGGGAGGCTAATGTTTTATTCGATACATGCTTCAGGGAACTCCAATCTTCCGTAGACTGCAGTCTTACACTAAAGCGTATCTCGATACGGTTTGATAATTTCGATAGGCCTATTCAGTCAAAGATATCATGATTCTATTTTTGTATTCTTCTGAAAATCATTATAGGCCTACAATCATTATAATACAAACTAAAAAAAAATCGTTTAATCAAAAATCCACACACTTACCAAATTCTTTTAACCAACTAATCCCATTCTTGTCACGTCTACAGATCGTCATTGCTGATGTCATGCCTCAAACGAGCCGAGACGAAAGTTCTCCAAACACCTTAAAGTACACGACACTGTCGTTCCTTGTTCTAAGCTGTATCATGCTGAGTTCAGTCATTGCACTAAACATCAGTTACCGAAAGGGCAGCATCGAGAGGAAGTTCTGGCGGGTTTTCTTCTTTCGGATCCTGGCCACCTTGGTGTTCAAGGGACAGGAGGGACGGAAGAAAATGGCCAGCAGGAAAGTCGGAGGTAAACGTCGACTTGAACCCCCTGTATTATCTTAAAGGCGTTAATAAAAGCATCCCAGCGATGTGTTTTTACAAAGGGTTAAGTTTGACTTAAATCAAAGAAGATCTATTCTTAGTTGCGTGAAATATATTCCTCGTCAACTCACTGGTTAGAAGATAGTGAATGTGTGCTTTTCTATGTTTTCGAAAATCATTTTATGCTTATACCTGCAGGTTTTTTTTTCATTTCGTCTTTAACTGGTCACGCCATTTGGAAAGAAATGTGTGCATAATTATGTGCATGAGTGTGCGTGACTGTGTGCGTGGGTGTGTGTGTTAGCAATTTCCGCGTTGTTGGCATGAAATGAATTTGTGTCAGCTTCGCTTCTGCCTTTTTGAATATTCTGATATTAAGCCTCCATTCCGCGACAGGCCTTCAAAGTAACTTTTGTTACGTCTACACGAATCCGTCCTCCTACACTCCTAAAGGGGGCACACGAGTAAATAGACGCCCTATAGGCTCACGTGTTAAATTAACGCTCTTCAAAAACAGACATTCCAAAATTCTGTCGATGGAAATCGTTTTAATTATCACAGCAAAGTTTAAATTTAAAGGACTCGTAGTTAAGGGACTTATAGAAAATTTTGTCAGCTCAAACAAAAATCAAGAATCCTTGAGCGAGACTATGACAAAAGAGACGACTTTTGTAGGAGTGATTTAGTAGATGTACAAAATTACGAAAAAGATTCCTAAAAAATACGCCA
This sequence comes from Paracentrotus lividus, assembly GCA_940671915.1. NCBI lineage: Eukaryota > Metazoa > Echinodermata > Echinoidea > Camarodonta > Echinidae > Paracentrotus > Paracentrotus lividus. The sequence continues at coordinate 11,681,985 of CALNVZ010003433.1, forward strand.
AAGTGTCTAATCTTCAACTAAATGGTAAATTATGAAAGAGTAGGACTTATAGCACATATTTATTTATTAAACACCAACATAAAACCATTAAATGATTTTATATGACCATTTTCCATCAATAAAAATGACCTCATCTTTAGTACGCCTTCCCCAAAAAACTTGCGTGCATATCATTTACTCGTGTGTACCCTTAATTCCCCGTTCAGAACAACTCATTACGATGACATACATGACATAGGTCGTCCTCTTCAGCTGCCCAATCCATTTCACCTCTCTCTTAAAGTACTCACGTTTCTGAGTCGTATTACATGACCAAAGAATCACCACCGCGCTTCTAAGCCGATATTGAGAATTCCATACATTTACAGCGTTTGTAAATTTTTGCATTTCAGATATAATATGGTCATCGAATACCAATGAGTTGTTGCTTTTTGTGGAAAGATTCCGATGAGTAAGGCTTTTTTTGTGTCAGGGCTGATGTAGATGTACCTATGTCGTAGAGAACCAAGCGGGCGATAAACATATTAAAGGTATTGTAGAGGCGTAGGCGAAGATCGTCACTAACATGGTGACGGCTACATTGGATAGCTGATTGCTCCTATCTTCGTCATTTCCCAGTAATGAGCCAAGTTTCTCTGTCATACGCCAAACTTCTATTTCCTTATCTGGCTTTCGTTTAAATTTGTTTGCTCTGTCCTCGTAGGGTTGACTTCGAAGAAACATCCATTTAGAATTCATGGTGCTGCCTGCTCCACTACGTCAATGAATTATCTTGAGTAGTCACAAAATCACCGTTGTCTTCTTGAGCTAGGGGCCTACATAAGTCGTTCACTATCTCGGATGTTCCTTTTTTGTAGCTACCTGCGGAGGTCACATAGATATATCACAAACAGAACAGCTCAGGCGACAGACTGTCTCATTGTGGCGTGCCGATATTAGTGCCAGAAGGGATATCTCTGCTAGCGTGGTTCTAGCTTGTTTCTGCAAGAAAAAAAAATCAGATGTTCCGATGTTTCGTTGTATAAAGGCTACTCGGACATCTATTACCACTGCAACAGTACTGTAGATAATTTGTTGTTTTTTTTGCAGAGGTCCGAAAGGACATATGAATACTTTTCTATAATTCATAGTCAACGGTTGATATTTTTCAAAGTACAACAATAAGTCATTGTTGTAAATCAAAGTAACGTATATAATTCTCTTTCCTCTGCAGTGAAAAATAATGACAACGATTCAGGGAGAGGAAATTCCTCCAGTGAGGACAACCATCACAGACTTGACAGAACTTCCCTGGAGGCGGAAAAATCGGAAGAAGAGGTAAACAATTACTTTATCGAGCTTTTAATCTCATTACAGGGAATATGCCCAATATTCCTAATAATGACTGGTATTTCCACGGTTGCAAAAAGAGCCATTTGTATCCTATATTTTGAGGAGGCACATATGGAAAAAAAAAAAGAATATAGACGCCCTCCTGTTAACAAGTTTGTCTTGTCGAAGCCCTCAACCCTGAACAAAGTCTACGACTGCCCTTATTTATGTTTTCTGTCTACTTCAGGATTTTCTCCTTCAATCACCTTCCTTACAATGAATATAGATATGGTGTTATGTAATTGTTGACGTATATAATAACTGCGTAAGATTATTATTATTGTTATCATTTCTAACCAAGGAGTTAACAATATTCTTAGAACTGTTTCTTTCGATTTTGTTTCGTACTGCTATTAGGTACCTGAAAACACGGACATGGAACTGGTTGCAACCGTCTTGGATCGTATTTTCTTCTTCATATTCCTAGTAGTGGAGTTTTGGATGACAACACTCCTCGGCTCCATAATATCCTACATTGCATATTAGGAATGATCATGACCTCATGATGAAGCCCTAGCTTTACCTCGGCCTCATGGGTCCTCGGGCTCGTGGACCCTTGGCCTCGTGGGAAGACCCCTGATGTCCAACGGATACAAACACATGGAAGATAAGAAAGTGTTTCACCAAGACGTTCATAAGTTACGAACAACTTTACGAGCGAATGGTGATCATTTCTTGTACTATTATTGGTGAGAATGTGGTAAGTGTAGCACCCGAGAACACTTTCCAGTCGTTCGTTAAGTCATTCGTAACTTTACGAACGTCTTGGTAAAACATCCCCGGTAGACCTGCCCTGACATAACCATTCACTATGAGCATGAATCCGATCATCCAACGCACATCATACACCTTTTAACCAACAAGTCGATCGTCTTCAGCAAGCCGAGCCCGGACGAAACACACGTCCTCTCCAGCTCGGAAGTGACACTACATAATTCCAATTCTATTTAGGCCTACTTGTTCCAATTCAACGTAAATTATCTGTAACTGTGTAGTTTGACTCTTACTATAATATTAACAAAATCTGTGTTGTCATTGATGCTATGGATTGGTACTCTTTGAAGGATATAATATTTGTATTTCATTGTTAATTTATGATACCGTACATTATATTCAGTTCCATGTTAAAATTCGAGTAATATCATATGTAAATATTCTAATTGATTCTATTGGAAAATTTGAGGGCACTTAAAATCATTGTCAATATTATTTTTTGTAATCATATGAATATAAAATAACTACTGTATGTGCTTTATATGCCATAACGATAACAATACAATGCTCACAAATTGTGTCGATTCGGACAGACATGGCGCGGTGTATGACGATAATGATTATAATTAGTTGTAGTATTATTATTATCAATTTTAATATATTCACTGTTATTATCATCATTATAATTGTTATTATCCTTAATGCATGTTTGTAAAATGATTTGCGCCTGTACACGGCATGTAGGACCAGTCACCGTGTTGATTCGTTGTAATCATCTCGGATCGTTTCTGCGTTTTCATGATCTTATTTGTTAAATTTTGAAAGATATGTCTCTCTTTAATAATAAAATGATGGACATTTGATCTCCGATAAAATCATTGTGTGTCGAATTTCAAGGTTAACGTTTTCAAGCTTTTTTTTAAGTTTGTTTATTGGATACATTTCATATTCCACATTGATCAATACTAAATATTTCACATTTCACATGTAACACTTCTCCTAAATTCTATTACAGACAACGACAGATCTTTAGCATACTTTAGATCAACATCACCTAACATCTTACATGGATCAATAATATTTCCACATGCATCTAAAATGGACTAATTACATGATATGTAAAGTTTCACATCAAATACAAATTCTTCAACATTCGCAGTTTCGAATCGTGTAAAGCTACTTTCTCTTGTAATGACATAGTACTTTGTTGCAATAACCATAAATTGGTGTCTTGCCAATTAAATAAGTATATGACTAGTTTTTTTTTGGTAATAATATTCTTATCTACTACTTCTCTACCTTATGCGTGCCACACATGCCGATGCAGTCATAATTCCAAATATAATTCAGGTCTTGCACTTACCCTATGGGCAAAATGTTGTGGATTTTTTTTTCTCTTACAGATTTCGTTATTTCCTATGGCCGGTATTCTCGAAGGGTGACTAAAGTTAGTAGGCATATTAACACGTGCTTAGTAGGCCTACTAATTTGAGTCACCCTTCGAAAATACCGGCCAATATGTTTATATTGCACGTACATGTATATTGCTATAGCTTTGTGAAATTTTAATTCTACATAACGTTTTTCCTGTTTAAACTGGGGAAAAAATTAAAAGAAATCATAGTAAAACTACATCTAGAGAAATGTAATTTGGCACAAGGTACATTCTGCGGGACACATAACTTGCATAAAGAGATATAATTTTACTGAAACTATCAGTGCACACGTCCACAGAACCCCGGTTTAATTTTAAAAATCACCATTTTAGATGCATTACGGAAAGGCTTATTGGCGATACAAAGTATCAAAGGATTCCACATTGTGTTAACCATCTGGAAAAGCATTTCTATTAGCCCAAACCACAATGACAAATAGAGTCCTGAAATAATGATGAAGAATGGCAACCAAACAACGAAGTAGGAGATTGTCAGAGCGCCAACAGTTCTGAGACCCTTCAGTCCATTTGCAGCAACGGGTCGATGATGTCCTTGAAGGTTGTTCTCATCGGGTTTCTGATGATTGCGTTCCAAGTTGCGATGTATTTGCTCAATCTGTCTTGCTTGCTGTCGTGATTTGTACAAAATACCGGTATTTGCAATCACAATGATTACAAATCCCAGCAAAATCGGCGCACAGATAAGTAGGGTAACTGCCATTTTGTTACTTTGACTCGAATTCACCTGACAGATACTTCCTATAAACAGAATCGAATCGATACCTAGATGGTAGACCACTATCAGAATGACTATCACACCTGACATGCCCAACAAGAAGGCACAGATGAGTCTTTTTGGCCTCACCAGCCGCGGATGATGAAGAGGACGCATGATCATGATGAAACGGTTGACGTTTATCATGACGATAATTAATAGGGAAAAAGAGACTGTAAACTGAAGAGACAAGAACATCATTTCACATATTGCGCCACTTGACTTCAATACCATCGAGGTACCAATAGATGCCTGGCTGACGGCACAGAAAATATCGCTGATAGCAAGTACTTTGTAGAGAAGATTCTCTGTTTTCTGCAAGCTGTCCGTCAGGTTCAATGTGTATATTGTGAAGGTGTTAGCCAAAATGGACGCTCCACATGCAACACCAACGAGCCAGAGATATCCAGTCGGAAAAGGCTCCGTGACATTAACAATTGTGTAGTTCCCACGCGAATGGAGAGAGTTGTTTAGCTCTTCAGCCATGATACCGATAAAGCTTTAAGGGGGGAAAGATTAAGCCATTACTTTACATTGTATCGTTTGTCTAATGTATTTCCCCAAGTGTCAGCGCAAAAATACTGATCTAATACGTATATTTTGATTCCTGCAAACACCATAGTCGTGATAGTATAGTGCATCTACCATCGATGAAAGCTTGTCGCATAATGTCCCGCGCGCATTAATGTAAAAACGGAATTGCGTCAAATTTGACGCATCAATGTCAAGAGATTGATAACAGGTTGTTATTAAAATTTTCAGACTAATTGCGCTTAACGTTTCTAGATCAAAGACAATAATGGTCGAAAGAAAGTACAGGAAATTTGAACACGCTATCACTGACAAGTCTTGAGATATTGAAAACGTTATTGAGCTTTCGATAGCAAATAAAACGAACTTTAGTCCAGCCAAGGATTGAATTCATTTAAAATATATACATGAGAGAGGTGATGTGGTCTAGTGACCAAGTCGCGGATTCGAATCCCAGCCGATTCATTTATCATGTTTATATTTTTGGTAAGACATCACACTCGACCCAGGTGAGGTAAATATGTACAGGTAATAATGTATTCCTTAAAAGCTGTGTATTCTTTCATTGTCTAGTCTAGTTATAAATAAAGCAGGATAATGATAATTCTTCAAAAATATAAGCGTTTCGAAATGTCGAACACAATCTAACAAAATAATTTCCCACACACCTGTTAAAAAAAGAAGAACGTTCCAAAGCTTTAAAATACCATAACTTCGTTATTTGTCGTCCGATTCTTTTCAGTTTGCTTTGTTTAATTTTTCTTTATTTATGCAGTTCACACACACACACACACACACACACACACACACACACACACACACACACACAAAAAAAAACACGTTATGAATGCAAACATTCACAGAAATCTGTTGACTTTAATTTAAAAAGTACCTTTCTAATGTATATGCAACATTAACACGAAAAAGCTAATTTTCTACAAAGGATTCAAAGGATTCCCCATAGTGTTACAAAACTGATCGATCGCACCGATATGCTGAAACCAGGGTGACAAATATAATTCTCCTATTGTTGAAATAAGAAATAGCCATGGCAACCAAATGACGAAGTAATTAATGATGGTGTCACATGCACCGGGTAAAATGAACGGGTCTTGGCCGTTCACCGAAAAACCGAAATTTGCAACACGACAACAGAACGGCACCGGCCACATAGCATTTTTCATCATTTTCACCGAGTCTGTATCATTCTATACCGGTTCTATACCAGGTCCTAGCCAGCTTGGTACCGGGCTGACCGTCCTCATATGTAGTCCATGCTTTCATTTTGTCCGTGCGATTACCGCTTGCCCACCGGCCTTACCACTCTCTGACAAGAAAAAGAAAATTGTTTTCTTCGCCGGGTGACTCACCGTTGCACCGTTCGAGACCGTGCAAAACAGGTTGCTGCGAACGGCGGGACACGGTGGATACCCGGTGATGGTACACGGCGGGTCGGTGATGACCCGTCAGAAACGTTCACGTGATTTTTTTTTCGGTTCATGCCCGGCGAATGTTTTGAGCATGCCCGGGCATGCTCAAAAATTTCGCCGGGCACAAATCGCAGGCACCGGTCGATGGAGATCCGGTGTAAGGGCGGTATAATGGCGTTGTGATGGCGGTATGCGGATGGTGTGAGGACGGAATAAACGCTCCACACCCGTCCACAAAGCGGTTATGCACGGTGTTGGACTGGACTGGTGGATCTACCCTTATGGTGTCTTTAAATCACGTATATGGTGTCTTCAATTAGCACTTTGTTTTCGAAGCTCTCAATCTCATCGCTCTCTTCACAAGCTCAGAGAGGAATGATATTGCAGCTTTCAAAAGATACATTCTAATCTGAAATACTTTTATTGTCATGGTCGGGGAGAAGAATTCAAAATTTTTTCACGTTTGTTTTGTTTTGTTTGACATTAGTTTCTAAAGTTTCATTATAACAGCTTTGCAAGTAAACATTAGACTCCTTTCCTAATAAGCTCCAGTATACATAGTATAGTTTGGTCTAAAACGTTTGCCCGAATTACATGTATACTTTATACCCGCGTTTCATTACAAAAAAAATTGTATTAGTCTTATGGAATATTATTTCAATTTCTCCTCGAAAATTTCCCCATGCTTTTGAAACATTTAAATCTTGTATCTCGTATATCAAATGAAATATTGTTATCATAATAATAATCATTATTTTTTTAATCATTATGCTATGAATTGTCTTATATTTTGTGATAATCATTTCATTGCAATATTCTTTTAGCCAAATTATAACCCTCTACAGAATCGCATCAAGAAAAATGTCTACATCATTCATAATTCTGCTTTTTTGATATTTTTGTATGATTCATGGATTAGTTTTTTTTTTTTTTTAATTGTTTTACACACGACCCCTTTAAGTGATTTTACTGTGATTAAATGAATTAATCAGAACTATACAAGACAATATCTTAATATAATATTTTTATTAATAAAAATACATGCATATGACATTGTATTTTATATCTGAGAAACCGCTTTTAAGATTGCCCCCCAAAATACGAATTTTGTTTGCCATAGATTGTATATTATTCACGTAATTAATTTAATTGCAATAGGGTATATATTTATGGTAATGACATAACAAAATTGAACCACTTTACAAGGAAGCCTACAAAGAATTGAAAATACCAAATGAGACTTATCCAGGCATTTCCCGACCGAAAATTTAGGTAAAAATAGTGCCTAAAATTGATAATTAGGGGCCTTTGCCCCCCCCCCCTTATCGCCCGCCCCTCCCCCAGAATAAATAAATAATAATATACAAGTATATGAATGGATGGAGTGACCGTGTGGAACGACTCCTACCCCATGGTTGTTGTTTGAATAAAGATGGGATATCGGCCACCCAAAGACTAAAACGCAGACCTCCTATCAATAATTATAATCAAGATATACAAAATAATATTATTTCAAAATGAAGAAACTTTGTGGGAAAAAAAAAATCTTTGAGGTTTTCCCACCTTTTCAGAACTCTTAGTTAGATCAATTTAATAAGTACGACCAATTCGATATTGTATAAAATCTATTATAAAGTGTAAATAATAAAATTAGAAATGTATTGATATGGAAACAGAAACAGAGGCTTAACAAATGCGACAAAATATGGCCCCCTATAAAACTATAATTTCCGAGTAAACCAGCCCCCAAACAAAGTTGATAATCATTTCCCTGTTTATGTCATATGATTTCGTCGCCCGCACCACGAACCGTCCTCTCCGCGCACTTTGATGCGAAATTTAGTTTCGCAGAAAACGCATTTAAAGAAAAGCTTTTTTTAAACCGGCAATAATTGCATCTAAAAGTAGAGCAAATCAAAAACCGATGACTTCATTCGATAGTCCAGGTTCCAAAGTTTCATCCCGTATCTTTATATTATCTTGAACTTAATTATTTAAGCCACAGTGGGCATCGTAACAGAGAGGACGGTTCGTGAAAAAGAAAAAGTGCGCGATCGCGCCTCGCGCCTTCACCACGAACCGGCCGCTCTCCCTTACGCATGCACAAAGTGAATGGGAGCGTTAGAGACTCCTTCGGGGAAATCAAAATTCACTTAAATTCTGCTCTAACAAAAGTTTTAGAAGTCAATTTTTTAAATGAGAAATATACACAATGAGATTGAATTATTCTAGTTCCACTCTGCAATTGTTATGCTGCAAATTTACTAAATGCTCTTTTTATAACAGAGAGGACGGTTCGTGGAAAAGATAAAATGCGATATCACTGCACCACGAACCGTCCGCTCTCCATTACGCATGCACAAAGTGAATGGGAGCGAAAGAAACTCCTTTGGGGGAAATCAAAATTTACTTAAATTCTGTTCGAACTATAGTTTTAGACGTTACTTTTTGAAATTAGAAATATACACAGTGAGATTAAACTGTTCTAGTTCCATTCTGCAATTTTTATCCTCCAAATTTACTAAATTCTCTTTTTATGACAGAGAGGACGGTTCGTGAAAAAGAAAATGTGCACGATCGCGCCTCGCGCCTTCACCACGAACCGGCCGCTCTCCCTTACGCATGCACAAAGTGAATGGGAGCGTCAGAAACTCCTTCGGGAGAAATCAAAATTTACTTAAATTCTGTTCTAACTATAGTTTTAGACGTCAATTTTTGAAATTAGAAATATACACAATGAGATTGAATTATTCTAGTTCCACTCTGCAAGTGTTATCCTCCAAATTTACAAAATGCTCCTTTTATAACAGAGAGGACGGTTCGTGGTACAGAAATATCCAGTTTATTGCAAGAGGACGCTTTATGATGACGTCGTTATTACGTAACCGCGCAAAGTTAGACTCTGAAATTTTCACAAAATGTAGGTATCTATTAGTACATGAAAAAAAGGTATAAAAATGAAAATTGAAAAAAATGCCGAATTTGGCCAGAGAGGACGGTTCGTGAAACGGGTGACGATTTATTCCTCATGGTATATAATACGTCTTTGTTTGTAAAATATTACTTTGGGTATTAGTTTTTAACTCAAATTCATTCAGTTATTGATTGATCTTGTTGGTAAACAATCAAGGGGACAACCGACTTAAACATGTAGATTTCACGTATAGTTGTCATGTACTAGGAGTTGGCATGTTTAGCCACAAGGGGGCGTACTTGATGCGGAAAAGGAAAGGGGAAGATCGATTCATGTTGCCCGACCTCACCACGGTCCATCTCCGTCCTACAAACGGGAATGGAACGGGTGCGGCGTCCTCATTCAGTCCTTTTACCACCCTTTCAACGACTGGTCCGGTTTAAGACCGTTCTGAAATACCCGGTCATCACCCGGAAAGAACCTGGCAAGAGTTCGGCCGTTCTTAAAAATCCTCTCGGGAACGGGTGCCCAACGAGCTCCTATGAACGTGTTGGACGGGCTACAACCGCTTCACCGTGTGCCTCACCGTTTGCCGCCGTGTGCACAAATTTGGCCAGAACGGTGGTGAACGGTGGGCAAACACGGCGCATGTGACACCTGCATAAGAAATGGTCTGGGCGCTCACGGTTCTAAGACCCTTCATCCCACTTGCAGCAAAGGCTCGATGATGTCCTTTAGAGTAGATCTCATCGGGTTGTGGATGATTGCGTACCAAGTTGCGAAGCATTTGCTCAATATTCCTTTTTTGTTGACAAGCCTCAATCTGTAGGCTTGTTGTTCGTTTAAAACCCCTTCAAGAAAATAGAATTATACGATTAATATGTAACAGTCGGTCATGGCAGCAGTGGCAGATCCAGGATTTCAGGATAGGTGGGGGGGGGGGGGGGGAGGGGGGCGCCGCCGAAATTTTCGGATGTTAACATGTAGTGGTTTTCAAATTATAGGGGGGGGGGGCGTCCCCTGCGCCCCCGCCTGGATCCGCCAGTGAGTAAGCACAGAGTATAATCAAGCGAGATACATCGATATCACGTGAATGATGCAAGATAGTTACTAATATGTTCAGAATGCTTGTGCCCGACATTTTATAATAATGGTTGAAGGTGAGCAGTAGGGAATATCAAACAAGTTTTAAATGATCAATGAGAGTAATGATGATATCTTAGAAAAATGTCACAAACTTTCTATCCCACGTCTATTTGTTGTCAAAAATGATTATGGTAAAATGAGTTTCTGTTTGATGAATCAAGAATGAATGAGATGCTATGAATACATCAGATAAATTGACCGGAGCGACATGGATCATGTCATTAGGTTATAATCATTGAAAATTTTAAATGAAAAACTCGCAATACTAGTATCTCATGCATCGTTTGTGTAAATAATGAGTTAATACAACCTTGCATCGATGGAAAGCTCAGTAGGCATACAATATAAGTACAACAAATAAAACTCAAGTTGGATATCAGTATTCATAAAAAGATGATCGAACCTCAACCTGGCCTCGCCCTCCCAACTACTTGAAAATAGCTCGAATATTGAGGAGAAGGTGAGTGACGTCAAAGGATGTGTATGGTATGCTATAGCAGTCCGGCAGCCAGGCACGACTGGGTTCTTCCCTTTGTAAATGAGAACATCCATGACTATAGATGATAGACCCACCTGTGTGCGGAAGGTCTATTGTTATAAAATAAAAGGGCAAACTTAATCATGCCTGGGATGCCTGGATGCCAGACTGACATAGCATTCCATGCACATCCTTTGACGTCACTCACCAACGCAATAATTCGGGCCACTTTGGAAGAAGAAAATACTATTTTTGAAGCACCAAATTTTGTGTGTTTCGAAAGGAAAAACTTCCTAGGTGGTCAATGAAAACACTAAAACTTGGAATCGTTGAATTATGTAGCTTAATATCTTTCGTTTGATGTATAGTTTCTCTATTTCATTTTTCGGTCCGGTCGGGGTCTTTAAGATAATCAACACGTACAATATGACCCTAAAGAGATACGAAGTAGAGCATGTACACTCTAAAAACTGAAGTACTCTTTTTAGCACTTCTGAGGCTGAAATCAGCACTTTTTAAGAGCTTGTATAGTGACTGCACTCAAAGTGCTGTTTAACTGCACTCAAAGTGCTGTTTTAGCACTTTCACGTGAGCTGAACTTTCAACAAAAATGGGCAAAAATGGCGTGACTTCGTTAGGATTCGAACCTCGGTCCCCTGGATGAGAAGCCCTTACGAGCACGTTAGACCAATTCACATATCACGATTGCTAGCAGATCATATTGTTTCATGATGAACTTTCTTCAAAGTTGCCATAATTATCTACTATGCTTTCATAATTCAAGCAAGTTAGGGAGATCTCCTTTGGTCTTTGGTAACTTTAGCGGTGCTCTTCCATGTCTAGGTGAAATCGGTTCGAATCCTATACCGACCATGAACATTTTTTGTTGTTGATAAATTACGACTTGGGTAAGTGCTACAACAGCACTTCAAGTGCAGTCACTATACGAGCACCCATAAATTAGCACTTCAGTTTTTAGAGTGTAGAGATAACATGAATAGAAACATATCCATTCCCCATATGTATAGTCATGTGACATATTTCCTGGTACTGCAGTGCACAAGACTACAATTGGACAAACTAAGGAGTGAAGCTCCTTGAACAAATGAAGTAAAGTGTCCTGTGCTATGCATAAAGCTTCATAGCCACGCACTACTGGTTTTACGTCTTCCCACTTTTCGAGATGGCTAATGCGGCGGTCACAACTCGTCGTAGGCTACGGGACACGTGACATCAACGTAGCCTGCGTTGGTAAATTTCTGCGATTCCTGCGTTTCTGTAGTAAGGGTATTGGAAAAACTTTCTGCACATCGTACATGCAACGTGCCTCCGAGGTACCTGCGCTGCACGACTTTTCTACGAAATCCATTGTAGGGAGTTGCACGTCGAAGGTACGGCGAGTTGTGACCGCCGCATAAGTACTCTTTTGGAAGAATGTACAATTGAGGATGGCTTTTTGTCATGGCGCGATCCCAGCTAAATGTATCCAAAATCATAGATATCTTAATTCAAGGAATTACTTCAAATTACCTATCCATACCTCCTAACCAAGAGCATGAAGAGTATGTTCGAACGAATTGCGCTAGTGCCAATTTTTAAAATTTAACCAAACTCACTCCACAGTGGCGGACCCAGGCGGGAGAGCAGGGGACGCGCCCCACCCCTATAATTTGAAAACTGCTCGTTGACCGTACATGTTAAAATCCGAAAATTTCGACGGCGCCCCCTATCCTGAAATCCTGGATCCGCTATTGCTCCATGAAAGCCATTTCCAATGGGGATGGAAAAAGAATGGGATATATGGACAGCAAGATGATAGTGATGAGTCACAAAAGGATAGAATATAAAAGGAATAAGAGAAGAGAAGGGAGAGGAGAGAGAGAGAGAGAGAGATAGAAAGAGAAAGGGAGAGAGAGAGAGAGCTTATCTTTATCAATATCTAAAAATATACGGGATCATTGATGCCATCTCAAAAGCTTACCTGCGAAAAACTCATTGTGGATTCTCTGAAAAAAATAGATACCGACTGTTTATCAGTGTGATCACACTTAACACATGACCTTAAACGTTCTAATTAAGTACCAATAATAACTATGTCAATATTACCACCGAAACACTCACTCGGGAATAAAGTGAGTGTTGCGATAACCCGACGACAAACAGGATCCAAAAATATAAAAACAAAGAGCAGTCACAAAAAAGGTATATTTTGTTTTTTCAGATTGATCAGACATGATCGTCAGAAATCGAGCATGACTTTGGCGGAATTAACGACACAAAAGCGCATCAATTCGAAATTAATGTTGGGATCGTATTTTCATATATTATAAATGCGTGTATAACAACTTAAAAGCACTTTTACCATTAGTTAGCTCGACGACAAAATCTGAGCTATTTTGGTTGCATTGTTTGTTTTTGGTTCGGTATATTGTTTGTTTGAACCGTGTTTCACAAAACCATTAGAATTACAATTTCGACCACACTGCATTGAATAATTCAATTCATAATAGGCGTTTCTATGTTATGTAGGCTCACTTGCACCTAAGACAATTTCGTGAAACGCGGGCCTGGGTTGTTGCTTTGACGATCTGGATTCATCCGTGTGATGTAATATAGGCCTGATTCATGTGATGGTATCATTATTAGTTAATAGAATGTTAAAAGCTTTTGCGTACCGCAATGAAGAATTACAAACCGACCAGTATTTATCAGAATTTGGGTTAAATGAAAGTCTCTTCTCGGTTAATTGTTAATCTGGTGATGGGGTTGTTATTGTGAATGCGAGGATTCGTCCTTGTGATTCGAAATGATGCGATGATCCCCTTATTATTACGGAAAATAGAAACGCCTAATATCCATAGTGAGGTAAATTATTCCAGATTGACTTCAAAATCTTTCCCAAGCAAACGATCCGCCTTTAGTTTGAATTTATATCATCGTCGTCGTCATCATCAACATCATCATCATCATCATCATCATCATCATCATCACCAACAACATCAAAGGGCGATGTCTCGTCAATGATCAAGTCTTCGACCTTGCCTTCACTCACTTATTCGAGTGCTGTCTGGGAAATCAGAAGGTCTTTCAAATTTACACCCACATCATAGACCACCACCACGATCACGATGGTGAGTAAAAAACAGATCATAATCTTCTTACAAAATTTTAAAAGAACTTCAATTGTATTCTGTTAAATGAATTGAAGGCTGCGAGCACATCAATCAATATATTTTCTGAATTTCGAATTTTCTGATTAATTCTAGATCAACTTTGCCTAATTTTCTGTCAATGTATACACAGTAATATAGTTTTGTATGAATTCTATTTATTTGTTCATGAAAATTTTATGTAGGCCTATGCCCGTATAATGTCTAAATTAATTTAATGGAAGTGAAAGGTCTATATCAAAAGTTGACAAATAATATTACAAAATTGCAAAAATCATCTGCTATTTGTTCCATAACAGTTAAGTTTTTTTTTTTTTTTAATTCGAAAAGAATGGGACAAATGATTCATCTCTATTCATTTTAACACGTAAAACCCAATAATTATATAACTAACAAAATTTACTCTCTATACATGTAAATATATGATAACGTTTAATTAGTTGCGATTTACGGTTGAAAATGATGACTGTAGTCATGTTGGGACAGGAGCGTAAGTAATATATTCCAGTTGCTCTATTAAGATAGATAAATCCTGATTAAACACAAAAAAACAATAACCTTAAAAAAGAACTTAAGTCTGGACCCAAAAAAGGTTATTTTTATCAAAAGCAGAAAAATTAGAAAAACAGATTTAAAAAAGTCTGGAGAAAATTGGACTACTAATAAGAAAGTTATTAATTTCTTTACAATGCAAAACAAATTCTGATCACTATACCGAATTACCAACAGCTGTGGTGGCATAGGGGTACTACTTACCACATAATTATATTCTATATTGTTTTATCATAATTTTCACTTTTATTTGTCAAGATATAGTTTTTCTCATAACTCTCCCTGAGTTGAATTTATGGAAATATATTATTGCATCCATGCATTATGCATAAAGCATTATGCATTGTGCATTAAGTGATATTTTTTGTGAATTTCAACGTTCATGTATTATCTTTTTTTTTCTTTACTAATAACCTGCTTATCTTTGTTTTTGTATTAATACACTGTAAAAAAATACAGCAAAGTGATGTCAGCAGAGTCGCCATACAAAAATGTAATTTAGAATAACAGTTTTGTTGTAAATTTCTCCTCTAATAATTAATGAAAGAGAAGAAAAAAATCATTAGAGTTCTATAGCTTACATATTTGGTTGAAATGGGGAAAAAATGTGTTAATCCTGATGTATATTTTGTATTTCTCACGTAATTATTAGCAGGAGAAATTTACAACAAAACTGTTTTTTAAATTACATTTTTTATGGCGACTCTGCTGACAGCAGATTTGCTGTAAAAATACAAATATTTTTTACAGTGTAGATGGGATGCTGATTTTACAATATTAGTACAGATGCAATAGCATATTGCCATCAATATAACTTGGGCAAAGTTACGATTAACCGAATCTTTTGAAAATCTCTTATGCGGCGGTCACAACTCGTCGTAGGCTACGGGGCACGTGCCATCAACGTAGGCTGCGTTGCATGTACAATGGACGCACAGGTCCTAGGTCAACTTCTGCGATTCCTGCGTTTCTGTAGTAAGGGTATTGTAAAAACTTCCTGTACGTCGTACATGCATTGTACCTCCAAGGTACCTCCGCTGCACGAATTTTCTACGAAATCCATCGTAGGGAGTTGCACGTCGAAGGTAAGGCGAGTTGTGACCGCCGCATAGTATACCAAAGACCATTCTCAATATCTACCTTTTAATATAGGCCAGTAAACATGGTAAAGTAAAATGAGGAATAAAGACTTATTTATGAAGGTAAAGCAAACAACACATCAAACAGAACTCCAAATGACATAAAAACTTCAAAATATCATGCATAATTATATCACACTCTCAACTACCTGTCAGGAGACCTTGTAGCATTATGGCTAGTATGGGTGCCTATTTTGGTTGGCTTGAATGCGGGAAGTAAATGCACATAAACCAATCAGAATCACATTTACCATTTAACAGAGTGAATAACAGAACGAGTGAAACTCGAGTGAATTCGGATTGAAAATAGGTCATTGTTGGCAATTTCATATTATATACAAAAAAGGGAAATTGTATACTCTGTTCATAAACTAATCTAAAATCTAAGAAGCATTGGAGTAAGTACTACGATTGTAAGAATTTAAAGTCTCCTGTGTTCACTCATCTGGAAATTATCCTGGGAGGGAGGACATCTTACTGTCCTCAAGCCATTGGTGTGTTCCTGGTTCCTGGTCGGTAGAAATAAAAGGATAATTTGCTTGTCCTGTTAAGGGAGGACATCATACTCTTCCTAAGCCATGGGTGTGTTCCTGGTTCCTGGTCGGTAGAAATGATAATTTGCTTGTCCTGTTAAGGGAGGACATCATACTCGTCCTAAGCTATGGATGTGTTCCTGGTTGGTAAATGGTAAATTGATTGTTGCTCATTATATAAAAACATATAATGGATGATTGCCGTGATGATTGGCATTACATAAAAATATAAATATTGTAACTGAATATCAAGGGGGTGGGGGTGTTCGTTCGCGACGGCAACAACGGATTCTCTTAAAGACCTCTTGAAAGTTAGGATGCTTGAAGCCATAAATTATCGGGTTTAGTACACTGTTCATCATCAAAATCAAAGCAGTGTAGAGTCCACCCACGCTTTTACCAGGGATGATCAATATAACACTATGCGATAGGACACAGAGCATGAACACACAAACGACCATGAAGAGATTCTTCGTGACTTCAACCTCCATTTTGTTGAAGTCCTTGAGCTTACAGGGTTGAGAATCTGCAGATACGGAAAAAGAATTGCTCTGATCGTCATTGTTGTGATTCACGGTGGATGGAGTGTTTTCTGTGATAACGAATTTATCTCGAACTTGCCTATTATGTCGCACAACATGTCGCAAAATCAGAATATAAAAAAGTAAAGTAAATATCAAGCAAGTAGCGATTAAAGTTCCCAGTAATGTGCTATAATGTTGATCAAGCGCATTTGTGTTTGTTGTAAAACACATGCCATAGTAATCGGAATATCCTACTGTTCCAAGGCCGAAAACAGGAGGCAAGACTATGAAACTGAACGACACTATCCAGATGATCACCACCAATGTAACGATTTTCTTTGGCGTGTGGATGCCTTGATGACCACGTACAGAATTCGTGATGACGTACCAGCGCACGAAGGCAATTGTGAGTAGGGTCATTCCGCTACAACCAAGACATGTCAGAATGACCCCCGCGACCGTTGTGCAAACCACTTCGTGAACGGGATAGGACCCTGTCTGACTTAAGAGACCTGCAACTTGGAACGGCAAGCATGAACATGTCACTAAATCGGCGAAAGCAAGATTGACAACCAAAATGTTGGTGATCGTACGAAGCTTCTTTTCAACAACGACGGCGATGATGACTAGGGCGTTACCAAACAAACCTATGACTGTAAAAACAATCCACACCGAGGCAACAATTGCTCGATGATAGAAGGCTATTTTCTCTACTCCACGGCCTAACTCAGTTTCTGGACTTGTTGCGGAATATGCCGAGTCCATAATGCTTTCGCCAAGAAGTTGTGATATGTTTTCAATAATTTCACGTTGCTTAATATATATGTAGTTGGCCTAAATGCGTCGATGATAATGTCAAGACAAAAATGTTATTTCCAAATTGAGCTGTCGAAAGATTTTTTTTAAAATACCGTTTTCAGTTTGGTAATGCGACTTGTATAGTAGGCTATCTACTCGATATTACTTGATATCATTATACATTCACTCTTCCTATTTAACGTTCCTAGTGACGCAATCAAAAAATGATGATTTGACACGTTTTCATTTTTCCACCTTCATGCAGATTTTTTATTCATGCAGCTAAATGACATACATGTATTATTTATTTTTTAACATCACTAATGTAACATGCTTTCAGTTTCTAAAAAATTAATTCATCAACCTTGCTCAATGGAGCACAAAAGAGCTGCCTTTTAAAATAATTAAATTTTCAGCCGCGAATGAAGACAGAAGACAGACACATCATGATAATTTTGTTAAGTCAACATATTTTATACAAACAAGGAATAAAGGTTTGCCTGATGGAATAATTTTTAGTATATATATATATATATATTTTAATTTTAAGCCACCAATAATTGAATATATGTAAAGTGGCGGACATTCAACCTACGCGTAATCAGTCTAAAGGTGCCTTCACACTACGGCGTGTTGAGCTGACGTTTGACCAGCGTTCTTGGAATTTGGTGTGTACGTTCGAAAACGTTGCTACTCGTTAACCATACGCAATTAATCGTTGTCTGAACGCAAATGTACGCTGAGATAAATTCATAATTTATTACACGTTCACAGTTTTGAGCGTTTTCGGGCGCATAACAACGCACTTATCAATAGGTTCTGTATGCGCTGGGCATTAGCAGTGTGAACGTTATGCGCGTTGGATGTTCGTTCCCTTGTCGTTCTCTATTCGTTCCGTCGTCGTTCTCTGGTCGTCCAAACGCGTCTAATCTATCTCGGGAAGTTTTTTTAAAAAAATTATGGTTTATTACTATTCTTTTCATTTTTTAATCAATATCTTTGAATGCATCGATTTTTTTCCTCCTCGATTAAAAAAAAAAAATAATAATAATGATATCAAATCTTCCTATTATGTCGGAGAAGAGATTATGGGATAATCAATCGACATGTAATTCAATATAACTGTGGTCTCTTAATCTTTATTTCATTTGGGAATTAGCTATAATATATGATGTTATATTATCAATAATACTTGAATGCTGCGAGCGCATTTCAGAGTCGCCTCACTAAGCCTGGTAATAGTTAACATTAAAAGCCCTTATAAACACCGAGTATGATACATATATAAAGTGATACATAAATGTAACTATTATTAGTAATACTCTATCATGCCATGAAGTATGTTTAGAAAGATTTTCGTCAAGTGGTATTTATGTAATTTAAGAAACAAACCTTCATATTTATTTATTTATTTTATTTAAAAATTATTATGATGTAACCGGACATGATAGCGCAATCGGTTAGAGCGCCCGTAAAACGATAGCCTTTCTTGCTTTCATGAACGGGAGGTCGTGAGTTCGAAACCCGGCCGAGTCATACCAAAGACTTACAAAAATGGTACCTAAAGTTGCCTTTTAACGAGGAGCTTGGGGATAATAATAACATCATGCAGGGCCCGCTGGGAGAACAGTTGTCAGAACTGAAGTGGCTACCCTGGGTAAATAAAACCATATTATTATTATTATTATTATTATTATCTAGGAATAGGTATAAACCAAAAGCCTTGGACCACGGGAAAGAATAAGGGAAACGGAAGAGAAACACAGATAGGGAGAACTGGGTAGACAAAAAGGAAAGAGAGGTAAAAAGAGAATGAAAAAACAGCAACAAGAAACAGACAGAAGAGAGAGAGAGAGAGAGAGAGAAAGGGGAAGAGTGGAGAAAGAGATAACGAATGAATATAATATAATGGGAGAGAGACTGGAAGATAAAAATAGGAAAAAAGAAACTAAAAAGAACATGATTGAGAAATTGAGATATGAAACTCAAAAAAGTTTTATTATAGACACAAAGTCGTTTGGAAACATAACATTGTGCAATACATTTCCCCCCCTTTTTTTTGGGGGGGGGAGGGGGTGGGAGGTTGTGGGGAAGCTTTGTTTATCTCTAATTTATGAGCACAAAAATGTTTATTCATTCGTAGTATTCATTGTATTGGCATGTTAAAAGTGTTGAACAGTCAATGCATTCTGATAACTGCATAAACAGTTTGTTTTCCTTTTTGTTCTGTTTTTCCCTATATGATCCTGAGGTGTTATTCCCCCTCATAATTATTATTATTATTATTATTATTTTTTTTTTTGGAGCACTTAATTTATTTCAAATAAATTGATGGGTGTAAAAAATCAGCTTGCGCTTTTTTAAAAATCAAGATGAACCAAATAGGGTAGATGTAGGGAATACCGGACAGTAGGGAATATCGGACGGTCACCACATGTCCAGCCCTAGCTGCCAACATAAGATCAACCGAGTTAAAATACCGGCATCTATTGGTCAGGTGGTCTGTCTGGGAAGGTTGAATGCTGTATTCGACAACAACAAGTGAGAAATCTCCGAGAAAACTACCACAATCTGTCAAGGTAGGAAAATTTGCAGCCTGAAAAATGGCCTGATGTAAAAATTGACATTTTAGAGAATGTGATGGTATAAAAATAGAATTGGGGCATGACCTCTATTTCATGCATTATGGACATGTGTGGAGGGTGGGCCAAACGTGTATGGAGTGTTTGCACTGTACAAAGCCTGTGTATTGGGGTGGCAGTGTGTTGAAAAGTGCTAGTCAGTCATTTTTTTGTGTAGGGAATACCGGACACCACATGGACGGTTGTTTGTTTTACTTCCGGGTTGAGTTGCTAAGCATGTAAATCAAATAGTAAGTTGCATATATAATGTATTATATTTATTTATTAAATTGTTTGACAATTTTGAAATGTCTATTTCTCTTTATTATTATTGTGATATGTCATGATCTACATGAGATATAAAGTTATTCTGAGTGTTTTGAAATTTTGTAGTAAAATGCATATAATCTTCTAAAAATGAATAATGTTATAAAAAATCAATACAAACATGTTAAGTTGATGGTTTACATTCAAATCAGTGCTTCCAGACAGATCTTTATACAAAAAAAGGGTAAAAACATACTGTCCGGTATTTCCTACACTGTAGGGAATGCCTGACAATTTACGATGACGTCATTATTTGCATATAACTGCCTCAACAAATATTTGATTACCTCAATTTTTTTTGAAAATAAAGTTGAATGATGTAGCTAAGCAATGAGAATCTTTTTCTTTTGTGATTTTATTGTTTTCATGTGCTAATTAAGCAAATGAGGTTAAGTGGCCGGTATTCCCTACATCTACCCTAAATGGACGGGCTTGTTTCTGTTAGATAATTTTTTTATTTTTTTTTTAATTTCTCAACCCCAATCAAGACGAAGGGGTCATACTCTTTTGCACTACATCTACACTCAATACAATATTAGGGTGTTATAAGATGGTATTGTTTTCTTGAGATAGAAAACATTACATTTTTAACTACACTGTTGGTCAAAAAGGTTGGATTTTTTTTGTTGATCCAGCCACATAAATAATTTTGATGTTTATTTTTATTTATTTTTTTTTATATTGGATTTTTCCTAAACCATGACCGGGTATTGAATAATTTAAAAAAAAGTACTTCATCCACGACAATAACCATTCTGGCAACTTTTTTTTTGGCTTACCAAACCCCCTCGGTGCTATCCCATGAAACGCTTTTGAGGTGTAGGGCTGCTATTGGTCTTAAATCTAGGTTTAAAAACAATGGTTTCTTGTCTAAGTGAGGGGTTGAATTAAAAAGTGTGACTGGTAAAGAATATAAATAATAAAAATGTTCTACCGTTATGGTAAAAACAGAGAGAGAAAAAAACCTTTAACAATCAATTGTTATTATTTCTTCAATTTTTTTTTTCGTCTAAGAAATAACCATAGCAGTAGTGGATCCAGGATTTTGAAATACGAGTGGTGGTTCCCGAAAATTTGAGGGAAAAAAATAGGTGCAGGCGAAATTTTTCCAATTTTAACATTTACAGTCAATCATTTTTTTTTAAATCATAGAAGGGGTGCGGGTCTCCTGCGCCCCGTCTGGATCCGCCACTGCCAGGTTCCCGGAGAGTTGAGAGGGGACAAACAAATTCAAGAAATTTAAGCTGGAGCAAAATGATGTGGCTAGAGCAAAAAAATAAAAAATAAACAAATAAACAATAGTAATAATAATAATAATAATAAATAAATAAACAATAATAATAATAATAAATAATAATAGTATCCAAGCTTAATGAACAACAGTGTAAATTCTGCTGGTGTTCTTTTGAACTTCGTATTTTTAAGGCAATAAATTGTTCCAAAATGATAAATAAAATATAGAAATACCAAATTTTTGTTAACATTTAAAAGTGTTTAGATACGTTTATACCTTGGTATTCACAGAAAACAATTACATGTATATTTCAAGTCGAAAATGTTTATATTTCATTATACCGAATACTTTACATGTAAAAATAGCACTTAAACAGGGAGGGAAAACTACTGAGCACAAAACAGAATAAGCTTTAATCATTTTATTCGATAACACAAAGCGCCCCCATTTGGTGACATCAGGATATCGAGGTAAAAAACATATGCCCCCATTTGGTGACATGAGGAAATTGAGTTAAAAAACATATAAACAAAAGTTCTGCGTTGGTTGGACGCACTTCGAACTATGAAGGAGCGTTCACCCAAAGCGCTAAACGATCAAGTAGCGAATGCCCAGCGCGTTCAAAGCGTCTTTATAAAAACGCTGTTACACGCAAAAAATTTTGAACATGTTCAAAATCAAAAATTGACCTCAGCGTTCCTCTGCGTTTCTTTGCGTATACCAACGAAAAGCAAACGCTTTCCTACGTTAGCCAAGCGATTTTCGAACGACTGTCCGCGCTCATGAACTCACGCGAAAATGCAATTAACATTCCACGAACGTTGGGCAGTCCTTACTCAATACGCACATGTTTGGCGTTTCCTAACGTTCTTTAACAAGTCTAAACACGCTAGACATAAGTTGGGCATCGCTGTTCAGTCGTTGCTAACGCTAGGCAATCGTTAGGTGGACGCTAAGCACGCACAGTCATCGTTACCCTGACGCTATTTATTCGCTTCTCAGTCGTTTAGAGCTCATTAAAAATTCCATTTTGGGCAGGGAAAATGGAGCGTTCTTGAGCGTATTTTGGACATAGTCAAATTTCGAGTGAAAATCGTGAACGCTAGACACACGTTACCTCAACACGCTCTAGTGTGAGGGCACCATAATTGGTCGACCAAATTGCATGAACCTACTTTTTTTCTCGAACAAGTTGGCAGTATAATAGCAAACTGTCCCATTTCCATAATTTATTTCAACAAACTATTTCATGCGATTGCCTTGTCTTTTTTGTCGACATCATTCTACTAATGGACCATTCTTTGTCACGTGTGTGACCGAAATTATGCAAAATCTTCACTTTAATTGGCTATAACTCTAACAGTTTTAAACATATACTGATTTAATATTTATATGCTAACATAATATTTTGTTGGCTATCATTTGGAAATATTTTTGATGATTACAATATGCATGTTCAAGGTCAGAGGTCAAAAGAAGTGGGTCACGTGTGTGACTTCACAAAACGGCATGTTCAATTTCATTTTGAAATTCCTGTGAGTTTTAAAATGATAAAATGTTCTTATTGCTGAGAGATATGCATTATGGATCTGTTAACCAAAAAATACCACTGGATAGGAGTCATCTCTGAAATTTATTTTTTATTTATTATTTCATATCGTGATGTCGGGTCACGCGTGTGACATTTTAGTAGGTCACGTGTGTGACATATAGCAAACTGTACAGAAAATGAGAATATTATACATATGCAGTAAATGTACATTTTGAGCAATTACTCTATCCGCTGTGGTAAAATTTTTATGAACTCATCCATAATCAGTCACTGGGTGTTGGCAGCTGTCAAGACTGGGGTGGGGTGGGGAGGGAGGTGGCCATGATGCCCCCTATAAGATCTCGGCTGCTGATCACGCGAGCGCGCCGAAAATCTGCACGATGGTAGCGTGCGATGTAAACTACAAGAATGCACTGTTAATTTTCCCGAAATAGTATTCATTTATTTTATATGAATTAATTATGCTAATTTATGCATTGCATGATATCATACTTTTTGTTCTAATTGACAAACTAAAGCTTCCGGAATGCTAATTTTGTCTGTACATAATCTTTATAGGATTCCTAACAATTGCACTTGGAGAAAATTTGGTACCGAAATAAATTTCTTAAGTATTTTATTGTTTTATGAGTTTCTTATGTATTTCTTTGTTTTTCGACCTTTTGCTTTTCTTTGTTTTTCCGCCAAAATTATTGCAGCACCATTTTGGAGCATGGTAATGCTAACATAAATTAATTTCAGCGAATGAAAGTGAAAATAATCAGACCTTTATGACCACCCCCACCCAGTGGGTCACGTGAATCAAATTAAAACTTTTCATGGATTCATATTTGGTGAGATGCAAGTTACATTAAATATAGCTTTTGAGAAAAAAATAACAATAATACCAGAGCCATGGTTAAGGCGGGACATAAACTTTTTGTGTTTTCTGGTCACGTGTGTGTCATTTGAAGGTAATTAACTTCCATAGTTAATCAAGTTAGCAACATCATTTTGGGGTTAGATTAAAAGGAATAGAGGTAAATAATGATATAATGACAGTAATCAAAGTAAGGAAGTCAGGAGATCCATTCCAGTCAGGGTTAATTTTTTTAAAAATTTTATGTACCGTTTTTCTATCTTATTATCATGTTTGTTAGTTCATGCAAAAGAGCATGAAAAATTGCAAAAATCATGAAAAAAAATTCAGCTCATGAAACTTCAGACATTGCTCAATTTGAATATGCAGCTTAAAATCAAGACGCAAAAACTTTATTTTGTCCCAAAAAGGTTCACTTTTCAAAGATATTTGCTGTTTTGATAAGTCGATAATTTGGTATGAATGCAATAATTTATTCTGCGTTTTGTTCAATAATAACAAAAGGCCTAATCGGATACAAGCCGAGAAACAGACTGCAACTGGGGTTAATGATTCATATACATGTAGCAATTTAGGATCTGAAAAAGAATGTTATCCTTTTTTTGTATATTTACAATTCATAATACAATATTATTCAAATACTTTCATTTCGAAATCAAGTGGCAGAGTTTGCCTCGGACTGAAATCCATAGGCTTATCCAGGCGGGGCTCAAAAGGTGTGAGCCTCTTTATTTGTTTAAATCACACATTGAGCATAATAAAAGCATACATTTAAAGCTATAATCTAAGAAAATTATCATCTGCCCCCTTTATTTTCTAATTTGCTGTTTGCGTCCATGGTCGATGGTGTATAGGCATATCTTCGTTCCGTGTAATTACCCATATACCTTTCATTTGAATAATTGGTTTCAGCCATTTACCTGATTAAATTTATTCACATGGTTTATTCCATGCACCTCGCACTTTATTATCATAATCATCATGGTCATGAAGTAAATACAATTTCACAACTAACGCTGTTTAGGATTAAATGGCATGCGACTCGTATTTAAATTGCTCATAGAAAATACGTTATACGAGAACATTATAAATTTTGGCTACAGCTCCTCCCCCTTTTCTAGCTCATTTTTTAAAACCACTTTGGGGCCTCCCCTGGCCAAACCCACCACATAAAACCTGCCAGACGACACATTCCTTATACATGTTTTATGAGACGATGTAATCTTTAAATCTATACACATGAAAATTGGTTTCCTTTCCTGTTAGGGTGACCCCTATGGACACCAGGTCTACGTATATATGGGTTGTTTTACGATCAGGGTACACCGTCAAAAGTGGCCTTTTGTGCACCATAAAAAGAAATAGAGGTACTGTAATATCAAATCTATGATGGCAAGCCATTGGGCACTGTTAGAGCAACCTACAAGAGAAAAATTAATTATTGAAATACACATTTACTTCTAAAAATTGCTATTGCTGCTATTGCTGTTTAATAAACGGAAATATGTGTGAGAGTGAAGTGCAACATAAATAGATCAACGTTATCCACTTCGCTAACGATCGTATTACTTTAAAAGGCACTCCAGTACATCAAAATCACAATTACACTGACGGAAACAGTTGTCAAACAAACGTAGGCTTACATACCCTCAGAAACCATTTTCGTGATCCATCCATCTGATTTTCACACTTAATCGTCACTATTTTCCAATAAAATTGTTGATACAGTTAATCAAGATCACCACTGGAAGTCAGCAAGGGGTCTCTCAGAACATGGACACTACTAGTAGTGCCAATGCTCAGAACCTGACACCTGACAACGCTGACCCTAAATATAGGATAGGGGCATAAGGGTTATAATGATAGGGTAAGGATTAGGAAAATGGGGTTAGGTTTAGGGTGTTATGGTTGTAAGGGGTCCTGGGGTATCAGCTTACGGAAAAACTCACTATATCGTATGGTTCCGTGTAATAATTGTAATTAAAATAAGCATCTTCTTCGAGACTACAATAACGGTTGATCTTCGATTAAAACTGATTAGATCAATAAATAGCAGATAATAAAAGGTAACCAGGGGAAAAAATGGTTGTTTCCTGGTTAATATGACTTTCTTTTTCAGCTCTAAATGGGTTGACATCACAGGTAGAAATCAAAATATATTTCATTCAAAAGACACATCTAATTTGTAATTACGAAGATTAAATCTAATATCCCCAATAAGCCCATCAAATGACTGAAATAATCTTATTTTACTTGGAGGGTGTGCCTTAAGTTATTTCGTAATATTATATAGATAGTAATTTATTAAGTAATTTCGAAACTGAGAACCTTGCGACATATTTTTGTTCTTCTCTTACAGGGAAAATATAGGTACGTTTTCTTGATCATCGTGATGGTTCTTCTCACATTTAAGGGTAAGAAAATATTGAAAACGACAGCCCAACCCACACACAAATTATGCTAAAGCCAATCCAAAAATTACAGCACCAACTCAAGTCCTCAACTTCCCAGTGTTGCCCGTTTCCTCCCCAAGAATGCCCTACTCTGAACAGCGTTGTCTTATAATATAGATTCAATTCAATTCAATTCAATTCAATAATGGTTTATTAAGCAATCGAGCAGTTTACAAGAAGGGCAGTAAAAACTGAAATATTCTTATTTACATTATTGAACATATACATAAATATATGCAAGTTAAAAATTCAATTTCAATTCAAATTTTATAAAAACAAATAAAAAATAATCATAGATACATAAATAGTAAAATACTTGAATAGTAAAATACTTATGCGCAACTCGATACATTCATACCGCAACAATTATGTTACGAAAAGGGTTACGAAGTAGCAAAAACAAGTTATTTTTACCCCAAACCATTTTATATTCCTTATACGAATAAAACTATAAGCTAATTTATACCAAAATATAGCTGTATACGTTGTAATGTTAATAGTTTTCTCAAAATATTCATTTTCTAAAAAAAAAAACAGAGTTTTTATAACACATAAATGAAAGCCTAGTTCTATAGCCTACACACAGAGGGGATCAGTTTGGTCTCGCTTAGCTCATTATTTTAATAAGTCATTATTCATAATCTATTAGAGGTCGATCGTTTTCGATTCGGTCTTGGTTGTGTGAGTATGACGGACAAAATTTCTGAATCTATTTCGTCAAATTCAAACAGATTGTGAAAGTAGTCAATGTACAGAGCTACCTCGGTGTAAAGAAATCACTTTACCGGATGGTCAACTGCTTCAACTCGTGTTAAAGACACCCAAAGGGCAGATGGCCAAAGCAAATCTAGTTTCCAGAGGACATAACGGTCATGTTGAATACGGAGAATCAAACCCACCTGATGAAGCGCAGTTGACCAAGACATTACCTGGAGGAAATAACGGATATTTAGAACAAGTAGTATCAAACTTATTGGTCTGCTCTTTTCCAGGTAATTATGATGACACTGTTAACAATATCATAATGATTACTACTAATTCTGATCCTACTCCTACTACATCTACCCCTACTATTGCTACTACTACTACTACTACTACTACTACTACTACTACTACTACTACTACTACTACTACTACTACTAACCCCAAAGCGCGAGATTTCATGTCACGACTGGGGGGGGGGGGGACGGAAGCACCCAAAAGTGAAAAATAATACACTAAAAATTTGCATACTTCGCATATTATGCAGAAATTAATGAAAATGTTTGCAAGCGCGAAGCGCGAGCCGAAAATTTTGCCTTATAATAACATTTAGCATTGTATTTGACATACAGTTTACCTCTTTATAAGCTTCACAAGCTAATCACTACATGAAAATATGTTAAGCTTTAAAAATCGAGGGGGGGGGGGGGACACGTTCCCCCCGTCCCCGCCCCCTGGATCGCCGCCAATGACTACTACTACTACTACTACTACTACTACTTATACCACCACTACTACTACCATTACTATCACAACAAAACTACTATTGCTTCTAGTACCCCTAATAATTATAATAGTCATAACCATGTGAATATAATTCTAATTGTTATGAAAGAGGTGAGAAAGTATCGAATCTCCACTACATTATTATGTAACAAGTCTAATTGTAAATCACATGTTTAATGGTGCAATCTTCGTTGAGATAAATCATCACATTCTAATTTAGACAAATAGAGGGTGACTGTATGCATTTTGAAATTTTCGCCATATTTAATTCAGCAAAGCTAACATATTAATCTCGATTTACATAGCTTGTTGGAGTAATCCGTGCTTGAATGAGGCTGATTGCACTGAGACAATAGAAGGTTACTCCTGCGACTGTACAGTGGGATTCACCGGGTACGACTGCGCTGACGGTAGGTGCATTGTGACTTGCAAGTGGAGTATCCAATTTCTATCTACAATCAACAAGTATTTTTGAAATACGCAAATTTTCTTTCATATTTATTAAAAGTGCACAACAAAAAATAATAATAAAATCAATGAATGAAATTTATGGCCTCTTAATCTTATCTAAAAGAAACAAAATTATTTATATATTTTTGTAAGATCACTGCCTCCCACAAAAAGAGTCTCCATGAAAATAAACGATAACGATGTGATTGTTGAAGTTGATGCGAAGCTATGTTTTGAAGAAAATTGAACAGAGGGTGTTTCACCAGGTTTTTCGTGAAAATGCGAATGACTTCTCGGCGTGAGCATGTTCTTGGGTCCTATCAAATTCTGAATCATTTATCACAAGAACTGGTCAACAGTTTTTCGTTAAGTTGTTCTTATCTTACGAACGATTTAATGAAACACCCCTGGTATAATTTTTCGCAATGACATATCTTTTATGATTCTCTTAGAGGAATACACTGTGTGTGTCTTTAGATTGTGGATTCCAGTGGGAAGAGAAATGAGTTATTATATTTCTAGTATTTTGAAAAGATATTAATGAGTGTCAAGACGAACCCTGTCTTCATGGTGGCATCTGTCAGGATCAGATGAACAGCTTCCTCTGTGAGTGTCTACCAGGGTACAGTGGAGATGTATGTCAGACAGGTAACTAGTGGTCTTTCTTAATACACTTATAAACTGTAAGTGATAGTCATGCTATAATACGTTTTCGGGAGGAGACGAAAATTAATGAAAGAAAGAGAGAAACAGATGCGGAGGAGAAGACGAAGGCGAAGAAGAAGAGAGACGGAAGAAGAAGAAGAAGAAGAAGAAGAAGAAGAAGAAGAAGAAACAGAAGGAATGAAAAGAAGGAGAAATTAAAGAGAGAGAGAGAGAGAGAGGGGGGAGAACACAATATTTGGTATTGTTAATTTATTTCTCTTTTAACTACTGTTAATCAGATATTGATGAGTGTGAAGGTGACCCATGTCTTCATGGGAGCACATGCCATGATAACATCAACTCAGCTGTGAATGTCTACCAGGGTACAACGGGGATTTGTGCCAGACAGGTAATTTTTTTTCTTAGATACAGTTACGTCACGGTCAATAACATTTGTGTGTGCTTACTAAGATGAACAGGAATCCAGAAGTAGAAGTGGACGACCAAAAAAGAGAAGTAGAAGAATAAGAAAGACGATCAAGGAGAAAGAAATGGAGGAGAAGATTATGATGGTTTAGGAATTTGGGAATTAAGACGATGAACGAGGGAAAAGGCGAAGAGGAAATAAGAGAACATTTAAATTTTTGTATATAATGTCTTCCTCTTTTGACCAGATATTGATGAGGCATATGTCATGATAACATAAACAACTTTACCTGTGATTGTCTACCAGGGTACACTGGAGATTTTTGCGAAATAGGTAACTGGTGTTTTTTCTTAGATAGGCTTATACGTCATTAAAATCAGGTATTCATATTAAGATGAATATTGAAGTATACGTACTAAGGAGAAAAGAGACAAATAAGATGAAATATATGACCAATAATCAGACGAAGAGGATAGGATAGATTTATTCTGCATACCTCTCCATTGATTCTTTCAACATACTCTTACCAGATATCGATGAGTGTGAAGATGGCCCATGTCTCAATGACGGTATCTGTCAGGATAACATCAACAATTTCACCTGTACGTGTCCACCTGGGTACAGCGGAGATTTGTGCCAAACAGGTAACGGATGTTTTCTTTGGTTTAAAGTCAGTACTAGTTGTGTGTTCATACTAGGATGAGGAGGGAATGAGAAGGAGGAGCACTGAAAAGATAACTTTGTCACAAGGCCAGATTAATTCGTCAATCGGGGTAAAATAATTTGTTTTGCGATATAACTGTGAAATGACAAACTCATGGTAGTATAGGGGAGAGTGGGGTTAGTTGGAACACGGGGTTAGTTGAAACATTGTAATTTTCTTTAACGGCTATAAATACATTTATGCAAATCTACCCTCAGGCTGTTGCTATTAGTAACAGCCATCCACCACATTTTAGACAGCACACATGCTTCAAGCCTCGTGAAGTTAGAAAGCAATGTTTGTTTTTTCACCTTCTGAGTAAATTTTGTCATTTTTACAAATGTTTTATTATCTCAGAGAAGATCATAAGTTAAGTTGGCCAGTTTTTTAGTATAACAAACAGTTATACCAAGCTACAAAACAAGGTTAAATAATTGGCATGATGTTGTCCCTCTTTTGTGCTGTAAGCTTACAAATGTCAAATAGGCCCCTGGGGTTAGTTGGAACATTTTGAACGGGGTTATTTGGAACATGTACTAAGTAAATAGGTTTCAGCTGAATTAAAAAATGAAAATCATATAATCGAGTGAAGTGCTCCGAAATATTCCTATACATGCATATTAGTGCACATTGGACAATTTTATTTTGGTTTAAACAAAATATATTGCAGAATGCTACTTCACAGGACTTCTGAATATCTGTATGTGAGTGGATGCTATCAAGTGTAATAAAACATGAAGTAAAAAAAAAAAATGAACACCAATCTTTAATATTTTAATTGGAATCAATAAAGCAAATTAGCTGAACCCATGCAATAATGTTGTAGGTATAGTTTAAATATAATTCTAATGATACCATGCACAATGTTTCAACTTACCCCATACCATGTTCCAACTAACCCCGTGTATGGGGTTAGTTGGAACACTTGACATGGTCTTGTTTAAGATGGATTTTTTCCGGAACCATCACTAAGTTTAAGAATTTTATGGGGTACATTTGTAGCATACAGATATATACTCCAGCTGATTGTTTATTGTTTCTTGAAATAAATCCGCTTTTGTTTTATGGCCATTTTTGTGAAAAATGTTCCATATAACCCCGCTCTCCCCTACATAACAAATTGATCGAGCACTATTACAAAGTTTCAACTGGTGTTGACAAAAACAAACTTGCGCATGACTGATTTATTTGCGTGACGACTCTTCGCAACCGTAATTGACAAATCCTCTTCGCAGTCAATGTAGATATGACGATTTTAAGTCGGCCATAACGAATTATAATACAAATTATTTGCTGAAAAACAAATCAAAATGCATGACAAATTTAGCTCCAGAAGACAGTTTGGGAAACCCCGCACATAATCAGCGTCTTCGAATCACTCGCCGGTCGCCGTGATTTAGCTGCGAGGCAAGGCTTGAGCTGGCAAGTGTTGACTGGATTTGATGTAATTTGAATTTTTTCCTCAGGAATTTCGAGGTTCATTAAAACTGACAAAAATATTAACTATCTGTATTGTTTGTTTATTCAGGTGTGTTTTCTGACTGTTACATGACAAATTAACGTCAAAATGCAGTACAAATTGATGAATGAAAAAAAACAAATTGAAAAATGAGAATGAGGAATTAAAAATGTTGCAATGACAAACTTTGAAAAAGGTTTGTCAAATAGACCACTTTTCATGACAAATTAAAATTCGTCATGTTATGGTGCATGACAAATCTATAATGACAAATATTTGGCATGACAAATTTATTAATTTTGTTAAATTAAACCACATTAATGACAAATTATATTTGTCAATTGACAAAGTTATCTTTTCAGTGAGGAAAAGAGGAAGAAGCAGAAGCTGACACAACAAAGGAGAAAAAGTAGAAAGCATAACCAGGAGATAAAAAGAGGACCGAAGAAGAAGAAACTGGTAGGAGAAGATTGAGGAAGTGAAGAAGAAGCAGATGAATGAATACGAAGACAAAAACGAAAACGAAGAGAATTAGAAGTAAGAGGTCGAGTAAATTTCGTCTTATGTTAAATATATTCCTCTTTTGTAATCAGATATCAATCAATGTGAGGGCAACCCATGCCTCAATGACGGTATCTGTCAGGATAACATCAACAATTTCACCTGTGCTGTGTCGCCTGGGTATAGCGGAGATTTGTGCCAAACAGGTAACTGATCTGTTCTTTGTCGGTAAGATATGTGTTTTCATTTTATACCCCGTCACACTGAGCCTCGTTCTACTACGTCCTTGCAAATTTTGCCGAACGGCATAGTCTGTGTGTAAACTGAGTGGACGTAGTAAAATACTTCTTACGATCTGTTACGAACTTCATGGACTAGCTCGGTCGGATTTCCAAAAAGTGTCAAAAAAATCGGGCACCCATCTCGTCCTAAAATTAACGGGGTGGCACGTACCTGAAACGAGATGGACGTACTACAAACGGAATTGCCGTACTTAAATCGTTCTAAAGATGTGCTAGGACGTTCATACAAACGAGCATTGTATATTAATTATTCAAGTTCTAAAATTAAACGTAGTGACAACGTTCCTTAAACGGTAGGACTTACTCTGAACGAGAAGGACGTACTACGAACATACGTTTCAATTTTTAACAGAACGGCATTGTCATAATTCCCGTCACACTGAGCTAGTTCTCACTGCGTTCTAGGTAGTTCTTGGTGAACGGGCTCAATCTTTACACACGGACTGAACGTAGTGCAGACCTTTTAGAATCTAGCACAGACCGTTTACAATCTGTTTACGAACTTGGCGAACGGGCCCGAACGGAGAGAACGGAAAGGCATTCCGATTTTTTTTGAACATGTTCAAAAAAATCGTACTGGCTTCAAGTTCTAAAATTAAACGTAGTGACAACTTTCTTAAACGGGTAGGACTTACTCCTGACGAGAGGACGTACTACGAAACGTGGTACCTAACTTTTATCATGCTGCGCATAGGCACTTTAGTGACCGTTTGGACGTGCTACGAAGGTATAGAGTGAACGAGCAGTTTACTCGTTCTGAACTGGATAACAACGTATTGCGGACGCGATAAAGACGGAATTGACGTAACGAGAACTTTTATGAACTGCCTAGCATCGTATTCAAGAAATTATTTTCAAAGTTATAAGTTCCAACCCGACAAAGCCCGTTCAGTATTTTTTTTAAAACGGGCAAAAACGGGCAAGAACGTTATAGAACGACCTCAGTGTGACGGCCCCTTAGAATGAAAGGGAGAAGAGGAAGAAGATGGAGAAGATAAGAAGATGAAAAGGTTAAGAAGCAGATGAATGAATGGAAGACAAAAGGTAAACGAAGACGATGAATAATTACAAGAAGGAGAGTTTAATAATGTCTGATTTCGAATATCTTACTCTTTTGATAATGGAAGTTGTGTCGATGTGTTGAGGTAACTTTAGTTGTAATTAAGACGACGAATTATTAAAAGAAGGAGAGTTGAATTGCGTCTATTTCGAATATCTTCCTTTAATTTTGACCAGATATTGATGAATGTAAGGATGATCCTTGTCTCAATGGGCTACATGTCTAGATCACATCAACAATTTACCTGTGCTTGTCTGCCTGGATACAGCGGAGGTCTGTGTCAAATAGGTGAGACCATCTTCTTATTTCGTCATTTATGCCTCATGTATACATTATTCGAAAAGGTAGGAGGTATATAAGGAAATAAAAGATTATTCGAGGATCCGGAGATCTGAAGGAGATGAAAAATGAAGTATTGTTCCGAAATCATTATTTAAAGTTGTGATATCGGCTTGTGAACTTACAAAAATTAAATTTTTGCCTTCAACCATTGCTCACTGAAGCATGTCATTATGATTCTTCCTACAAATCTGTCAAATGGTAGTCAATAAAATTACCGACATGGACAATATATAACTTTTTTTCAATACCTCCTGGTCAAAAATTATTGAATCTGAAAAAAGGGGAAACTACTTTTTGTGTTGTGTTTACAATGTATGCTCTCAAAGAAGTTATTGAAATGAATCTTATTTTGTTTCTAGAAATGCAGCGAATGTGACGGTAATCCTTGCTTTAACGGAAGATGTGTCGATCTGTGGGTAACTTTAGTTGTAATTGTACCGAAGATTTACAGGACCACTGTGCAACAAAGGTGAGCTCTTTGCACTTACAGAGTAGATACTTTTAGAATAGATATGCTTTTTTCCAAAAACATTTCTACTGTATCTAGAACAGAGTGTAATGAAACATATTTTGCATTTTCAAATAATTCCCTTTTATATAGAAATCAACGAAATGTGAGAGCAATCCTTGCTTTATGGAAGTTGTGTTGATCTCGTGGGAACTTTAGGCTGTAATTGTACAAACGGATTTACAGGACAACTTTGTGACACCGGTAAGTAATGTTATTCGACATCCTAAAAACGTAATGCTTTATTTTAAAACATTATCTACTGAAATAATTCCTAAAGTGATCCTTATTAACATGGATCTTATTTTTATTCTCTAGAATCAACGAATGTGACAGCAATCCTTGCTTTAATGGAGTTGTGTCCGATTTGATGGGTAACATTAGCTTTTGTGATTGTACCGAGGGGTTTACAGGACAACTTTGTGACACTGGTACGTAATATTATTCGAGATCTTATAATGTACATAGGTTTATTTTAAATCATATCTTCTGAATTCTTCAAGAAATTCTTATTTAATGAATCTTAAATGAATCTTATCTTTATCTCTAGAAATCAACGAATGTGACAGCAATCCTGCTTTAATGGAAGTTGTGTCGATCTGAATGGGTAACTTTAGTTGTGATTGTACCGAGGGGTTTACAGGACAACTTTGTGACCACTGGTACGTAATATTTTCGAGATTTTGATATAATGTATATGGTTTATTTTAAAATCATTATCTTTATGAATTCTTCAAGAAATTCTTATTATAGTGAATCTATAATGAATCTGTATCTTATTCTCTAGAAATCAACGAATAGTGAGAGCAATCCTTGCTATAATGAAGTGTGTGTTCAATCTCGTGGGTAACTTTAGCTGTGAATGTACAGAAGGATTTACAGGACACTTTGTGACCGGTAAGTAATATTATTCGAGATTTAAAAACGTACATGTTTTATTTTAGAATATCATACCGAATTGTAAACTGAACCTAATAAACACGAATCTTGTTTGTTTTGTAGAAATCAACGAATGTGACAGCAGTCCTTGCTATAATGGAAGTTGGTCGATCTCGTGGGTAACTTTAGTTGTAATTGTACAGAAGGATTTACGGACCACTCTGCACATTGGTGAGTTGTTGAATTTATAGAGTTAGGTATGCTTTTGTTTCCAACACAGTTCTACTGTATCCATCCCAGAATCAATTAACAGGGAGTAATGAACATATTTTTTATTTTTCAAAATAAATTCCCTTTTATATAGAAATCAACGAATGTGACAGCAATCCTTGCTTTAATGGAAGTTGTGTCGATCTGCTGGGTAACTTTAGCTGTGACTGCTACAGAAGGATTTACAGGACAATTTTGTGACACCGGTTAGTAATTTTAATCGTGATTTTGAAAAACGCATATGCTTTATTCATAACATTATCTACTGAATTCTTAAAGTGATTCTTATTAACATGAATCTTATCTTTATTCTCTAGAATCAATGAATGTGACAGCACATCCATGCTTTAATGGAAGTTGTATCGATCTCTTGGGTACTTTAGTTGTAATTGTACACAAGGATTTACAGGACAACTTTGTGATACCGGTAATGTAATGTTATTCGACATCTTAAAAACGAACATGGTTTATTTAAAATCATTATTTTCTGAATTCTTAAAGAGATCCTAATTAACATGACATCTTAATTCTCACTCTCTAGAATCAACGAATATGTACAGCAATCCTTGCTTAATGGAAGTTGTGTCGATCTGCTGGGTAACTTTAGCTGTGACTGTACAGAAGGATTTACAGGACAACTTTGTGACACCGGTTAGTAATTTTAATCGGATTTTGAAAAACGTATATGTTTTATTTCATTACATTATCTACTGAATACTAAAGTGATTCTTATTAACATGAATCTTATCTTTATTCTCTAGAAATCAATGAAATGTGACAGCAATCCTGCTTTAATGGAAGTTGTGTCGATCTCTTGGGTAACTTTAGTTGTAATTGTACAGAAGGATTTACAGGACAACTTTGTGACACCGGCTAAGTAATATTATTCGAGATTTTAAAAACGTATATGTTTTATTTAAAATATCATACCGAATTGTAAAGTGAACCTAATAAACCGAATCTTGTTTTGTTTTATGAAATCACACGAAATGTGACAGCAATCCTTGCTATAATGGAAGTTGTGTCGATCTCGTGGGTAACTTTTAGTTGTGATTGTACTCCGGAGGGGTTACAGGACCACTGTGCAACACTGGTAAGTTATTAATGAACAACAGACATGCTTTAATGTACGTATGTCCAATGTATATTCTTAACAATGGTTTCTATAATAATAAAATAGTTACATTTATATAGCGCTTAATACATATACTCCACCTTGGTGTTTCTAAGCGCTTATGTGTTAAGTAATTATTACCCGGCTTAGCTAGGCTTACCCCGAAGGTGCTCACAGCATTTCAAGGAATTGCTTTCCTACCGGTACCCATTCACCTCATTTGGTCAAGTACCGGCAAATTTGCAGGTTGACACCTTGCCGAAGATGCTTAGTGGTATGGACGGGATTCGAACCGCGTACATTTTCTAGTGTACATTTATACTCAAAATAATGTAATTGACATGAATCTTATTTTGTTTCTAGAAATAAACGAATGTGACAGCAATCCTTGCTTTAATGGAGTTGTATTGATCTCGTGGGTAAACTTTAGCTGTAATTGTACAGAAATTTACAGGACACTTGTGACACCGGTAAGAAATATTAATTGATATTTTGAAAAACGTAATGCCTAATTTTAAAATATTATCTACTGAAATTATTCTTAAAGAGATCCTTATTTACATGATCTATCTTTTATTCTCTAGAAATCAACGAATGTGACAGCAATCCTGCTTCAATGGAAGCTGTGTCGATCTCTCGTGGGTAACTTTTAGTTGTAATTGTACAAAAGGATTTACAGGGCAACTTTGTGACACCGGCAAGTAGTATTCGAGATTTTGAAAAACGTAACACTTAATATTTTAAAACATTATCTTCTGATTCTTAAAGAGATTCTAACATGATTTATTCTCATTCTCTAGAAATCAACGAATGTGAGAGCAATCCTTGCTATAATGGAAGCTGTGTCGATCTCTTGGGTAACTTTAGCTGTGATTGTGCCGAGGGGTTTACAGGACCACTTTGTGACACCGGTAAGTAATATTATTCGAGATTTTGAAAAGCGTATATAGTTTATTTCAGAATATATCTACTGAATCCTTAAAGGTGATCCTAATTAACAAAAAATCTTATCTTGTTTCTAGAAATCAAACGAATGTGAGAGCAGTCCTTGCTATATTATGAAGTGCTGTCGATCTCGTGGGTAACCTTTAGTTGTAATTGTACAGAAGGATTACAGGACCACTCTGCTACATTGGTGAGTTAGTTGAATTTATAGAGTAGGTATGCTTTTGTTCCAACACAGTTCTACTGTATCCTACAATTAACAGGGCGTAATGAACATATTTTTTAATTTTCAAATAAATTCCCTTTATATAGAAATCAACGAATGTGACAGCAATCCTTGCTTTAATGGAAGTTGTGTCGATCTGCTGGGAACTTAGCTGTGACTGTACAGAAGGATTTACAGGACAATTTTGTAACACCGGTTAGTAAACTTAATCGAGATTTGAAAAAACGCATTGTCTTATTTCATAACATTATCCTCTAAATTCTTAAAGTGATTCTTATTAACATGAATCTTATCTTTTATCTCTAAGAATCAATGAATGTGACAGCAATCCTTGCTTTAATGGAAGTTGTATCGATCTCGTGGGTAACTTTAGTTGTAATTGTACACAAGGATTTACAGGACAACTTTGTGATACCGGTAAGTAATGTTATTCGACATCTTTAAAAACACGAACATGGTTTATTTAAAATCATTATTTTCTGAATTCTTAAAGAGATCCTAATTAACATGACATCTTAATTCTCATTCACTAGAAATCAACGAATGTGACAGCAATCCTTGCTTTAATGGAAGTTGTGTCGATCTGCTGGGTAACTTTAGCTGTGACTGTACAAAAGGATTTACAGGACAACTTTGTGACACCGTGTTAGTAATTTTAATCGAGATTTGAAAAACGTATTTGTTTTATTTCATAACATTATCTACTGAATTTCTAAAGTGATTCTTATTAACATGAATCTTATCTTTATTCTCTAGAAATCAATGAATGTGACAGCAATCCTTGCTTTAATGGAAGTTGTGTCGATCTCTTGGGTAACTTTAGTTGTGATTGTACCGAGGGGTTTACAGGACAACTTTGTGCACCGGTAAAGTTAGCAATTGCAATGTAAGAAATTTAACTATACTTTTGTCTTTTAACAATTTCACCAACAGTATTTCTTAAAGGGCGTTAAAAATGACCATTCCAATGTCTTCTGCATCGATGATACAAAAGATACGAAATTAAAACTCAATGAGGTCTTCATGTAAAAACGAGCTGACGAGCTTGTTACTAATAAAGTCAAAAATCGAGGTCACGTAGGCCAAATTTTGACATGAATGGGTTTAAGGGCGGAGGCATAAATGAGACTTGTTCTATCAAGATGGAACTTCAAATTGTGAAATCAAGGGGTTACCTTAATGTGAATTGCTGGTTAAGCCACTTTTAATATCCTTCTTTAGGGAAATAACTATAATAAACCCCTCCCAAAAGTTTCGCAAATGGACTTGGGCCATGATAAACTTTTCAGGTACGCTTTTAGTTCATTGCTGATATTCATACCATTGGAAAGATGATTCATACCTCTTTTATTGATATCCTATTTGTAATGATTTAGTCATGCTTCAATGCAGAATATCAAAATATGGAGAAAGTAAAAAGTCAAATGTTGTAAAATGCATTTTTATTGATCACATTCGAAGTTCCGCAACTTGGCTTTACGGTCCTCATAACCATGATAACTTTGGGGATATTTTTTTAATTTTTATGGAATTTCTATACCATTGTCAAGTTAATTTATTCCTCTCTTGATTGATACTTTATTTGTCATGGTTGATGTCATGCCTGGGTCCACAGAACCCCTGAATACCACCTGAAATACATGGCAAGGCGAAAGATAATTTTCAGTTTAAATTTCTGTAACACTACTCTGAACCTTGATATATTTTTAACGTGGGTTTATCATTATAAATTTTTATAGCATTAAAAATTTTCATTTATTCTTCTTTTTTATTGATGCCCTATTTGCAATTATAACATCATATGGATTGCACATAACTCATGAATATAATGCAAAGTAAAAAGTGAAAAGTTGCGAAATGCATTGTATTGCTGGCAGCAGACAGTAGTACTCACAATAGGCATTCAATTTGCAACATTTAACTTTCTGACTTGTCCTAACATTCAGGTGTCTGTGCATGCAAACAAACACTGTCTTGCAATTAGGGTGTCATTAAAAAGAGGAATAAATTCACTCGACCAATGGTATAGAATTCAATAAAATGAGAAAATACCCCAAAAGTATCAGGGCCCTAAAGTCGAGTTGTGGAACTTCACTTGATAAATGCATTTTGCAACATTTGACTTTTTACATTTCTCCATATTCTGATATTGCTGTGAAGCTTGACATAATCATTACAAGTAGGATATCAGCAAAAAGGGAATAAATTATCTTTGCAATAGTATGAATATCAGGAATAACTAAAGCGTACCTGAAAAGTTATCATGGCCAAAGTCCATTTGCGAAACTTTTTTGGGAGGGGTTTATTTTAGTCCCTAAAGAAGGATATATAAAAGTGGCTTAACCAGCAATTCCCAAACTTTTGGGAGGGGTTTATTCTATATTAAATTGTTAATGGCATCATCATTGTTACCATTTTGTATTCCCTTTCAGAAATCAATGTCTGTCAACCAATCCATGCGAGCACGATGGAATATGTAACGAATATAATGGAAGCTTCTCTGTATATGCTTTTTTTCTTATACAGGAGTATACTTGTGATACAGGCAAGTATCTACTGAATACTGAATGATGTATTTTTTATACAATTATAAGCTGTCCATTGCTTTTCCGCCTCAAGTATATCTTTATATTTTTGTTTAATGCCATTGTTATTGCTTCTATTAATATATTTGAAATATTGTTTATGGTAGCCTAATTATTCCTCGATTTTGACTGTATTGCTGTAATGTTTACCAGTGGCGGGGGGGGGGGGGGAAACGCGGAGTGGAATTACTGGAAATGCTGTTGATTAATTTCCTGACTTTGGGGAGAAAGTCTTAAATTGCTCTCGTTTATGACGTACATTGTTAAAATATATCAGTTATCAGGACACTCTTTATATTTTTACCTGGCATAAGCTTCAACTTTTTTCATCGAGGAAACATTCCCTTTATCGAACTATACCACAAAGGCAAAAAACTCCGAGGATAATTACCCTCTGGAAGAAACTAACTCCCAGCGACAGCTAGCTAACTCCCAGGTTTATAGGGTAGTTGTCCTGCGGGTACTTATTCTTGTAGTAATTTTCCTTGTGGAGCGATCCTGAGGGTAAGTTGTTTCCTAATTTACTCAAGAAGATGATCTATCCTAAGGAGTTCAGTATCCGGTATGCTGTCCATACGTATAGGGTGTTCATAACCAAAAAGTATAAATTTTATATTCCTTTTACGTTATTTTTATTCTATTTATTTATTATTTTATTATTATTTATTTCTTTATAAGAAATCTACGTATGCGAAACCCCAAAATTTTCCATGTAATTTTTTGGAAGCTGTTTGAATATTACGGGGCTCAAGTTACTGTGATTGCTATGCTAATTATACAGGAGAATATTGTGACACACGGTAAGTTTTTTTTTTTATGATAAGTTATAATTGATTTGATCTATTATGCACTATTCAGTATAATAGTGTACTTATCTTTTAATGCACCTGAAACATTGATTCGATTTTACCCCATTTAGGCCTACGTAATAAGAGTTCGTTGAAATCAATGTGGACTGAACTGTCCATGTTAAGAACGCTTTTCCATAGGTAAATCAATTATGGAAGCTTATTTGATAAACATCTGCTTCTTCATGTGTGGCGGCTCATATACACCCTGAATCTAGAAGGGCGTTGAAGTTGCGTTAACTTTGTCCTTCTTTCTCTGAAAGGCGGTAGTTTACTGTGCATTGCACGCGGTGGAAAAAACATCACTATCATAAGATTCATTAATCTTCCATTCCATACTTCTGAACGACGTTCTCGGTCAGATTCCACTGGTTTAAAAAAACAAAACTTATCATTATTATAAGTAGGT
Organism: Paracentrotus lividus; assembly: GCA_940671915.1. Classification (NCBI taxonomy): domain Eukaryota; kingdom Metazoa; phylum Echinodermata; class Echinoidea; order Camarodonta; family Echinidae; genus Paracentrotus; species Paracentrotus lividus. The sequence continues at coordinate 11,723,702 of CALNVZ010003433.1, forward strand.
CACTCAAAGAAGCCAAATACCAATACTTGAAACAAGGCCATTGCAGTAATTTCTATTTAAAAAGCTTATCTACATCTTGTCAGGCCAGAGCTGCAGCTAACGTCATCTGGCGTTAGAAAAATAAAAGAGTTTTGTGGTGATTTAATGGATAAGTTAACAGACTGTAGCTTCATCATGAACGTACATGGCATACGGGGTTCGAATCCATGTCCTCTTCACTTCTGTCATTTTGAGAAGCTTTAAATCTACAATGTCCCCTGTTAACCAGACTTGAGCTCCATAAAATCCATCGAAAGTCTGATATG
>CALNVZ010003433.1:11725473-11761653 GCA_940671915.1 Paracentrotus lividus
TATTTATGAACTGCCTAGCATCGTATTCAAGAAATTATTTTTCAAAGTTATAAGTTCCAACCCGACCAAAGCCCGTTCAGTATTTTTTTTAAAAACGGGCAAAAACGGGCAAGAACGTTATAGAACGACCTCAGTGTGACGGCCCCCTTAGAATGAAAGGGAGAAGAGGGAAGAAGATGGAGAAGATAAAGAAGATGAAAAGGTTAAGAAGCAGATGAATGAATGGGAAGACAAAAAGGTAAACGAAGACGATGAATAATTACAAGAAGGAGAGTTTAATAATGTCTGATTTCGAATATCTTACTCTTTTGATAATGGAAGTTGTGTCGATGTGTTGGGTAACTTTAGTTGTAATTAAGACGACGAATTATTAAAAGAAGGAGAGTTGAATTGCGTCTAATTTCGAATATCTTCCTTTAATTTTGACCAGATATTGATGAATGTAAGGATGATCCTTGTCTCAATGGGGCTACATGTCTAGATCACATCAACAATTTTACCTGTGCTTGTCTGCCTGGATACAGCGGAGGTCTGTGTCAAATAGGTGAGACATCTTCTTATTCGTCATTTATGCCTCATGTATACATTATTCGAAGGTAGGAGGTATATAAGGAAATAAAAGATTATTCGAGGATCCGGAGATCTGAAGGAGATGAAAAATGAAGTATTGTTCCGAAATCATTTATTTAAAGTTGTGATAATCGGCTTGTGAACTTACAAAAATTAAATTTTTGCCTTCAACCATTGCTCACTGAAGCATGTCATTATGATTCTTCCTACAAATCTGTCAAATGGTAGTCAATAAAATTACCGACATGGACATATAATAACTTTTTTTTTCAATACCTCCTGGTCAAAAAATTATTGATATCTGAAAAAGGGGAAACTTACTTTTTGTGTTGTGTTTACAATGTATGCTCTCAAAGAAGTTATTGAAATGAATCTTATTTTGTTTCTAGAAATCAGCGAATGTGACGGTAATCCTTGCTTTAACGGAAGATGTGTCGATCTTGTGGGTAACTTTAGTTGTAATTGTACCGAAGGATTTACAGGACCACTGTGCAACAAAGGTGAGCTCTTTGCACTTACAGAGTAGATACTTTTAGAGTAGATATGCTTTTTTCCAAAACATTTCTACTGTATCTAGAACAGAGTGTAATGAACATATTTTGCATTTTCAAATAAATTCCCTTTTATATAGAAATCAACGAATGTGAGAGCAATCCTTGCTTTAATGGAAGTTGTGTTGATCTCGTGGGGAACTTTAGCTGTAATTGTACAAACGGATTTACAGGACAACTTTGTGACACCGGTAAGTAATGTTATTCGACATCTTAAAAACGTAATGCTTTATTTTAAAACATTATCTACTGAAATAATTCCTAAAGTGATCCTTATTAACATGGATCTTATTTTTTATTCTCTAGAAATCAACGAATGTGACAGCAATCCTTGCTTTAATGGAAGTTGTGTCGATTTGATGGGTAACATTAGTTGTGATTGTACCGAGGGGTTTACAGGACAACTTTGTGACACTGGTACGTAATATTATTCGAGATTTTGATAATGTACATGGTTTATTTTAAATCATTATCTTCTGAATTCTTCAAGAAATTCTTATTTTAATGAATCTTATAATGAATCTTATCTTTATTCTCTAGAAATCAACGAATGTGACAGCAATCCTTGCTTTAATGGAAGTTGTGTCGATCTGATGGGTAACTTTAGTTGTGATTGTACCGAGGGGTTTACAGGACAACTTTGTGACACTGGTACGTAATATTATTCGAGATTTTGATAATGTATATGGTTTATTTTAAATCATTATCTTCTGAATTCTTCAAGAAATTCTTATTATAGTGAATCTTATAATGAATCTTATCTTTATTCTCTAGAAATCAACGAATGTGAGAGCAATCCTTGCTATAATGGAAGTTGTGTCGATCTCGTGGGTAACTTTAGCTGTGAATGTACAGAAGGATTTACAGGACAACTTTGTGACACCGGTAAGTAATATTATTCGAGATTTTAAAAACGTACATGTTTTATTTTAGAATATCATACCGAATTGTAAACTGAACCTAATAAACACGAATCTTGTTTTGTTTTTAGAAATCAACGAATGTGACAGCAGTCCTTGCTATAATGGAAGTTGTGTCGATCTCGTGGGTAACTTTAGTTGTAATTGTACAGAAGGATTTACAGGACCACTCTGCTACATTGGTGAGTTAGTTGAATTTATAGAGTAGGTATGCTTTTGTTCCAACACAGTTCTACTGTATCCTACAATTAACAGGGAGTAATGAACATATTTTTTATTTTTCAAATAAATTCCCTTTTATATAGAAATCAACGAATGTGACAGCAATCCTTGCTTTAATGGAAGTTGTGTCGATCTGCTGGGTAACTTTAGCTGTGACTGTACAGAAGGATTTACAGGACAATTTTGTGACACCGGTTAGTAATTTTAATCGTGATTTTGAAAAACGCATATGCTTTATTTCATAACATTATCTACTGAATTCTTAAAGTGATTCTTATTAACATGAATCTTATCTTTATTCTCTAGAAATCAATGAATGTGACAGCAATCCATGCTTTAATGGAAGTTGTATCGATCTCTTGGGTAACTTTAGTTGTAATTGTACACAAGGATTTACAGGACAACTTTGTGATACCGGTAAGTAATGTTATTCGACATCTTAAAAACGAACATGGTTTATTTAAAATCATTATTTTCTGAATTCTTAAAGAGATCCTAATTAACATGACATCTTAATTCTCACTCTCTAGAAATCAACGAATGTGACAGCAATCCTTGCTTTAATGGAAGTTGTGTCGATCTGCTGGGTAACTTTAGCTGTGACTGTACAGAAGGATTTACAGGACAACTTTGTGACACCGGTTAGTAATTTTAATCGAGATTTTGAAAAACGTATATGTTTTATTTCATTACATTATCTACTGAATACTTAAAGTGATTCTTATTAACATGAATCTTATCTTTATTCTCTAGAAATCAATGAATGTGACAGCAATCCTTGCTTTAATGGAAGTTGTGTCGATCTCTTGGGTAACTTTAGTTGTAATTGTACAGAAGGATTTACAGGACAACTTTGTGACACCGGTAAGTAATATTATTCGAGATTTTAAAAACGTATATGTTTTATTTTAAAATATCATACCGAATTGTAAAGTGAACCTAATAAACACGAATCTTGTTTTGTTTTTAGAAATCAACGAATGTGACAGCAATCCTTGCTATAATGGAAGTTGTGTCGATCTCGTGGGTAACTTTAGTTGTGATTGTACCGAGGGGTTTACAGGACCACTGTGCAACACTGGTAAGTTATTAATGAACAACAGACATGCTTTTTAATGTACCGTATGTCCAATGTATATTCTTAACAATGGTTTCTAATAATAATAATAATAGTTACATTTATATAGCGCTTAATACATATATCCACCTTGGTGTTTCTAAGCGCTTATAGTGTTAAGTAATTATTACCCGGCTTAGCTAGGCTACCCCGAAAGGTGCTCACAGCATTCAAGGAATTGCTTCCTACCGGTACCCATTCACCTCATTTGGGTCAAGTACGGCAAATTTGCAGGTTGACACCTTGCCGAAGGATGCTAGTGGTATGGACGGGATTCGAACCGCGTACATTTCTAGTGTACATTTATACTCAAAATAATGTAATTGACATGAATCTTATTTTGTTTCTAGAAATAAACGAATGTGACAGCAATCCTTGCTTTAATGGAAGTTGTATTGATCTCGTGGGTAACTTTAGCTGTAATTGTACAGAAGGATTTACAGGACAACTTTGTGACACCGGTAAGAAATATTAATTGATATTTTGAAAAACGTAATGCCTAATTTTAAAATATTATCTACTGAAATTATTCTTAAAGAGATCCTTATTTACATGGATCTTATCTTTTATTCTCTAGAAATCAACGAATGTGACAGCAATCCTTGCTTCAATGGAAGCTGTGTCGATCTCTCGTGGGTAACTTTAGTTGTAATTGTACAAAAGGATTTACAGGGCAACTTTGTGACACCGGCAAGTAGTATTCGAGATTTTGAAAAACGTAACACTTAATATTTTAAAACATTATCTTCTGAATTCTTAAAGAGATTCTAAACATGGATCTTATTCTCATTCTCTAGAAATCAACGAATGTGAGAGCAATCCTTGCTATAATGGAAGCTGTGTCGATCTCTTGGGTAACTTTAGCTGTGATTGTGCCGAGGGGTTTACAGGACCACTTTGTGACACCGGTAAGTAATATTATTCGAGATTTTGAAAAGCGTATATAGTTTATTTCAGAATATTATCTACTGAATCCTTAAAGGTGATCCTAATTAACAAAAATCTTATCTTGTTTCTAGAAATCAACGAATGTGAGAGCAGTCCTTGCTATAATGGAAGTTGTGTCGATCTCGTGGGTAACTTTAGTTGTAATTGTACAGAAGGATTTACAGGACCACTCTGCTACATTGGTGAGTTAGTTGAATTTATAGAGTAGGTATGCTTTTGTTCCAACACAGTTCTACTGTATCCTACAATTAACAGGGCGTAATGAACATATTTTTTAATTTTCAAATAAATTCCCTTTTATATAGAAATCAACGAATGTGACAGCAATCCTTGCTTTAATGGAAGTTGTGTCGATCTGCTGGGTAACTTTAGCTGTGACTGTACAGAAGGATTTACAGGACAATTTTGTAACACCGGTTAGTAACTTTAATCGAGATTTTGAAAAACGCATGTTCTTTATTTCATAACATTATCCTCTAAATTCTTAAAGTGATTCTTATTAACATGAATCTTATCTTTATTCTCTAGAAATCAATGAATGTGACAGCAATCCTTGCTTTAATGGAAGTTGTATCGATCTCGTGGGTAACTTTAGTTGTAATTGTACACAAGGATTTACAGGACAACTTTGTGATACCGGTAAGTAATGTTATTCGACATCTTAAAAACGAACATGGTTTATTTAAAATCATTATTTTCTGAATTCTTAAAGAGATCCTAATTAACATGACATCTTAATTCTCATTCACTAGAAATCAACGAATGTGACAGCAATCCTTGCTTTAATGGAAGTTGTGTCGATCTGCTGGGTAACTTTAGCTGTGACTGTACAAAAGGATTTACAGGACAACTTTGTGACACCGGTTAGTAATTTTAATCGAGATTTTGAAAAACGTATTTGTTTTATTTCATAACATTATCTACTGAATTCTTAAAGTGATTCTTATTAACATGAATCTTATCTTTATTCTCTAGAAATCAATGAATGTGACAGCAATCCTTGCTTTAATGGAAGTTGTGTCGATCTCTTGGGTAACTTTAGTTGTGATTGTACCGAGGGGTTTACAGGACAACTTTGTGACACCGGTAAGTTAGCAATTGCAATGTAAGAAATTTAACTATACTTTTGTCTTTTAACAATTTCACCAACAGTATTTCTTAAAGGAGGCGTTAAAATGACCATTCCAATGTCTCTGCCATCGATGATACAAAAGATACGAAATTAAAACTCAATGAGGTCTTCATGGTAAAACGAGCTGACGAGCTTGTTACTAATAAAGTCAAAAATCGAGGTCACGTAGGCCAAATTTTGACATGAATGGGTTTAAGGGCGGAGGCATAAATGAGACTTGTTCTATCAAGATGGAACTTCAAATTGTGAAATCAAGGGGGTTACCTTAATTGTGAATTGCTGGTTAAGCCACTTTTATATATCCTTCTTTAGGGAAATAACTATAATAAACCCCTCCCAAAAAGTTTCGCAAATGGACTTTGGGCCATGATAACTTTTCAGGTACGCTTTTAGTTATTGCTGATATTCATACCATTGGAAAGATGATTCATACCTCTTTTATTGATATCCTATTTGTAATGATTTAGTCATGCTTCAATGCAGAATATCAAAATATGGAGAAAAGTAAAAAGTCAAATGTTGTAAAATGCATTTTTATTGATCACATTGAAGTTCCGCAACTTGGCTTTAGGTCCTCATAACCATGATAACTTTGGGGATATTTTTTAATTTTTATGGAATTCTATACCATTGTCAAGTTAATTTATTCCTCTCTTGATTGATACTTTATTTGTCATGGTGATGTCATGCCTGGGTCCACAGAACCCCTGAATACCACCTGAATACATGGCAAGGCGAAAGATAATTTTCAGTTTAAATTTCTGTAACACTACTCTGAACCTTGATATATTTTAACGTGGGTTTTTAATCATTATAAATTTTTATAGCATTAAAAATTTCATTTATTCTTCTTTTTATTGATGCCCTATTTGCAATTATAACATCATATTGGATTGCACATAACTCATGAATATAATGCAAAGTAAAAAGTGAAAAGTTGCGAAATGCATTGTTATTGCTGGCAACAGACAGTAGTACTCACAATAGGCATTCAATTTGCAACATTTAACTTCTGACTTGTCCTAACATTCAGGTGTTCTGTGCATGCAAGAACAACACTGTCCTTGCAATTAGGGTGTCATTAAAAAGAGGAATAAATTTACTCGACAATGGTATAGAATTCAATAAAAATGAGAAAATACCCCAAAAGTTATCAGGGCCTAAAGTCGAGTTGTGGAACTTCACTTTGATAAATGCATTTTGCAACATTTGACTTTTTACATTTCTCCATATTCTGATATTCTGTGAAGCTTGACATAATCATTACAAGTAGGATATCAACAAAAAGGGGAATAAATTATCTTTGCAATAGTATGAATATCAGGAATAACTAAAAGCGTACCTGAAAAGTTATCATGGCCCAAAGTCCATTTGCGAAACTTTTTGGGAGGGGTTTATTTTAGTCCCTAAAGAAGGATATATAAAAGTGGCTTAACCAGCAATTCCCAAACTTTTTGGGAGGGGTTTATTTCTAATATTAAATTGTTAATGGCATCATCATTGTTACCATTTTGTATTCCCTTTCAGAAATCAATGTCTGTCAACCAAATCCATGCGAGCACGATGGAATATGTAACGAATATAATGGAAGCTTTCTCTGTATATGCTTTTTTTCTTATACAGGAGTATACTGTGATACAGGCAAGTATCTACTGAATACTGATGATGTATTTTTATACAATTATAAGCTGTCCATTGCTTCTCGCCTCAAGTATATCTTTATATTTTTGTTTAATGCCATTGTTATTGCTTCTATTAATATATTTGAAATTATTGTTTATGGTAGGCCTAATTATTCCTCGATTTTGACTGTATTGCTGTAATGTTTACCAGTGAGGGGGGGGGGGGGGGGGGGAGGGGGGGTGGGGGGGGTACCGCGGAGTGAATTACTGGAAATGCTGTTGATTAATTTCCTGACTTGGGGAGAAAGTCTTTAAATTGCTCTCGTTTATGACGTACATTGTTTAAAATATCAGTATCAGGACACTTTTTTATATTTTTATTCCTGGATAGCTCAACTCATCGAGGAACATCCCTTATCGAACTATACCACAAAGGCAAAAAACTCCAGGATAATTACCCGTCTGGAAAACTACTCCCAGGACAGCTAGCTAACTCCAGGTTTATGGGTAGTTGTCCTGGGGTACTTATTCTTGTAGTAATTTTCCTTGTGGAGCGTCCTGAGGGTAGTTGTAGCCTAATTACTCAAGAAGATGATTATCCTAGGAGTTCAGTATCCGGTATTGCTGTCCATAGCGTATAGGTGTCATAACCAAATAAGTAAAATTTTATATTCCTTTTAGTTATTTTTATTTATTTATTTATTATTATTATTATTATTTATTTCTTTTATAGAAATCTACGTATGCGAACCAAATCCATGTATTTTTGGAAGCTGTTTGAATATTACGGGCTCAGTTTACTGTGATTGCTATGCTAATTATACAGGAGAATATTGTGACACGGGTAAGTTTTTTTTTTTATGATCAGTTATAATTGATTTGATCTATTATGCACTTATTCAGTATATAGTGTACTTATCTTTTAATGCACCTGAAACATGATTCATTTTACCCCATTTAGCCTACCGTAATAAAGGATTCGTTGAATCAATGTGGACTGAACTGTCATGTAGAACGCTTTTCCATAGGTAAATCATTAATGGAAGCTTCATTTGATAAACATCTGCTTCTTCATGTGTGGCGCTCATATACCCCTGAATCTAGAAGGCGTTGAAAGTGGTTAACTTTGTCTTCTTCTCTGAAAGGCGTAGTACTGTGATTGCCACGCGTGTGGAAAAAAACATCACTATCATAACGATTCATTAAATCTTCCATTCCATACTTCTGAACGACGTTCTCGGTCAGATTCACACTGGTTAAAAACAAAACTTATCATTATATATAAGTAGTCAACTCAAAGAAGCCAAATACCATACTTGAACAAGGCCATTGCAGTAATTTCTATTTAAAAAGCTATCTACTCTTGTCAGCCAGAGCTGCAGTAACGTTCATCTGGGTTAAAAAATAAAAGAGGTTTTGTGGTGATTTAATGGATAAGTTAACAGACTGTAGCTTCATCATGACGTACATGGCATACGGGGTTCGAATCCATGTCCCTCTTCACTTCTGTCATTTTTGAAGCCTTTAAATCTACAATGTCCCTGTTAACCAGGACTTGAGCTCCATAAATCCTCGAAAGTCTGATATGTACACTCACTGAGCACTGGTATTGCAACATAGCTAAATGCATGTACTTTTATGGCCAGAGATTTGTCGAATATTTTTATATATTCTGAAAGAGGAGACTTGTCCCTTTCATTCCTGAGGTCAGTAAATACCCAGACAGGGTAGTTTTTTAAACAAAGGGGCGACAAATGAACAAAAACCCCTAAAAATGAAAGTTTAAGAGGTGGAGATTATCAGTGAGTAAAATTATTAAGGAGGAGTAAGATTTCTCCACAAACTGTTTACATGTTTTCATTATCCCTGTGGCAAATAGATTACGGCCAAAAAGGTAGAACTACAATGAAAGACAAAAACGAGCAACATTCGATGAAGAACAAAATTATTTCTGTCGTTGCCAAGGTAAAATTTAGTCCCGTATAGCAAAGACGGTTTAATGCAAGTTTATTCTTCCGAATTTCCAAATTACACTTAAGGGCGATTCTTTGAAAAGTAAACCCTTTTTGGAAAAAATAAAGTTTGTCCTTTTTGTTTTTAAGCTGCACAGTCATATAGAGCATTGTCTGAAGTTTCATGAAATGCATTTTTTATCTTAATTTTACAAATTTTTCATGCTCATTTGCATAAATTAACATGCAAAAAATTTGAATAGAAAAATGGTACGTAAAATATCATTTGTTTTACCCTGACTTGATTGTAAATGCTGGTCTCCTTACTTTGATTATTGTCATTATACCCTTATTTAACTTCATTCCTTTAAATTTAAATGAAAAATAATGGTGTTGAATTGATTGTTTTAAGATAATTAACTAAAGAAATTAATTGCCATCAAATGTCACACACGTGACCCCAAAACACGAAAAGTTAACGCCCCCCCGAAAACTATGGTTCTATTATTATTATAATTTTTTCTCCAAAGCTAGATATAGTGTGCCTTGCATCTCACCAAATATGAAGCCATGATAGCTTTTAATTTAGTTATTAATTAACTTTGAAATTGGTCACACACGTGACCCACGGGTCACGTGTGTGACCAACTATGGTCATGCCTTTGAAAAAGGGACCAGGCTATTCGGCCATTCTTTGAAAAGTGAACCTTTTGGGGACAAATAAATTTTTGCTTTTTGATTTTAAGCTATATATGTAAATAGAGCAATGTCTGAAGTTTCATGAACTGATGTTTTTTTGTGATTTTTGCAATTGTTCATGCTCATTTGCATAAATTAACATAAATGATAATTAAATGGAAAATCGGTAAATAAAATATCATTTTTTTAGCCCTGACTGGAATGGATATGATGACTTCCTTACTTGGATTACTGTCATTATATTATTATTTACCTCTATTCCTTTTAATCTAACCCCAAAAAATAATGTTGTGAAATTGATTATATTTTATAATCAACCCTGGAAATTGATTGCCCTCAAAATGTCACACACAAGTAACCAGAAAACACAAAAAGTTTATGCCCCGTCTTAACCATGGCTCTGGTATTATTATAATTATTTCTTCAAAGCTAGATTTAATGTACCTTGCATCTCACTAAATATGAATCCACGACAAGTTTTAATTTGATTATTAATTAGCAAACAAATTGGTCACACACGTGACCCGCTGGGTGGGGTAGGTCACAAATTCTGTTTATTTTCACTTTCATTTGCTGAAATTAATTTATTTTAGCATTTTAATGCTCCAAAATGGTTCTGCAATAATTTTTGCAAAAAAAAAAACAGCAACAAAACAACAACAAAAAGAACAAACAAACAAACAAAACAAAATGTCGAAAAAACAAGGAAATATATAAGAAATTCATAAAACAATGAAATACACAAGGAATTTAGTTCGATATCAAATTTTTTACCAAGTACAATGGTTAGGAATCCTATAAAGATTATGCAAACACAATATCAGCATTCCAGAAGCTGTAGTTTGTCAATTAGAACAAAAATTATGATTTCATGCAATGCGTAAATTAGCATAATTAATTCATATGCAATAAATTATTATTATTATGGGAAAATTAACAGTGCTTTCTTGTAGTTACATCACACACTACCATCGTGCAAATTTTCGGGGCGCTCGCGCGATCAACAGCCAAGATCTTATAGGGGGCATCATGCCCCCCCCCCCCTCCCTACCCGCCCTCCCCCAGTCTTGACAGCTACCAAAACACCCATTGACTGACTAGGGTTGACTTCATAATTTTTTACCACAGCGGATATAGTAATTGCTCAAAATGTACATTTATTGCATAATACATAATATATTCATTTTTCTGTACAATTTGCCGTAGGTCACACACGTGACCCACTAAATTGTCACACACGTGACCCGACATCACGATATAAAATAATAGATAAAAAAAGAAATTTAAGAGATGACTCCTATCCAGTGGTATTTTTTGGTTAACAGGTCCATAATGCATATCTCACAGCAATAAGAACATTTCATCTATTTTTTTAAAACTCACAGGAATTTCAAAATGAAATTGAACTTTCAAAATCATGCCGTTCTGTGAAGTCACACCGTGACCCACCTCTTTTGACCTCTGACCTTGAACATGCATATTTGTAAATATCAAAAAATATTTACAAATGATAGCCAACAAAATATATTAGCATGATATAAACATAAATCAGTATATTTTTAAAATTGTTAGAGTTATAAGCCAATTAAAGTCAGATTTTTGTTTTTAAGTATGTTTTATTTCTTCCAAATAATACAACATAACAATCAATAACGTACATTGTACTCATACTACAAAGATAATTGTCATAACACAAATCATCATATCAATTATATCACTACATATCCATTTTACAATACAGTAATGTACAACAAAATTTTACTCTTTTGATTACATAAAATATTGATTGTAAATATGGAAGAATTATATGTAAAAAAGAAAAGAGGACTTAAAAAAAAAGTTCCTCCATTCTTTTCATTTCCTTAAGAACTCTGAAACTCTCTATCTCTCTCTCTCTCAAAAAAAAAGAAAAAAAGAAAGAAAAAAAAAACCGTCAGAGATCTTAAGGAAAAAACACCCTCCCCTCTAAAATAACCCACCCTCTCCCCCTCCCCCTCCCCCCTCAGGAATTCCACTTGTCTGGTCAGGGATACGGATTCGTTTACACAAAACAAAGACAAAAACAAACAGGATGATAACTTGGCAATCGCCCCTCGCTCTCCCTCATGAAGATGTTTAAGATTTTAAGTGTTCCCATTTCTTCAGGTGAAAGAGAAATTGTGTTTCTCTCGAGAGCCAAACGTTTTTCCTCCCATTCTTCTTCTTTGAACTTACTTTTAATTTCATGATGGTAATAGGTGAACCTCGTTCTCTCTCTAAAAATAAGATACTAACCAAGATTAAAAATGATTTACTAATTCCTTACCCTGATTTTCTAATATTATACCAAAAAGGATGTCTTGCCATTTTATTAGATTATTTGGAATAAGGTTTAAAATATCATTACTGTTACTCCAAATAAATCTACGCGTTTTGGCATTCGAAAAATATGTTGGCGGTAGGTTTCTTCTTCCTTTTTACAATAAGCACATAAGGCATTTTGAACAAAACCAAAACGGAATAAATGTCCATGTATCAGCTTAAATTGAAACTCTCTTAGTCTACTATTTAGTGTACATTTTCTTGTCTTCTGAAAATATTCCGTGTCTTTATAAGTGAAATTAAATTTCTTTTTCATTTTATCAAAAATTTCCGGTGTTACCGAGTGTTTTTTAATCAAAGAAGCATAGATTCTTTTGAAACAATATCATTCATCGCAACAATATTTTTACCCAAAACAAAGGCTATACCCTCAGTCTCTGAGTATTATCTTCATTTCTCCTCATATTTCTTTTCCAGTTATTGGTATTGTTCATAAATTGCTTTTATCACTTTGATATCATCTTCTTCTAATCCCAGCTGTTTGAAAATATGTAATGGGTTTCAAGATTCCATTGTTATCCATAATGTGTTTTAGTTTATATATGTTTTATAAACAGATTCTGATGGAATATACATTTCCATTTACTCTTATAAATTTATTATTGAATATCACTTCATTTCCTTGTAAGGCGTCATATTTGATTTGAAAATCCTTTGTATCAGTCCCACACTCCATAAAATAAATTAATATAGAATTGAGGCAAAATGACCTTCAAGAGTCCCAAAATATAATCGCAGGAGAAAAATAATTTTCCTCCCAGGTTATTCGTCGCATATTGGAAGCATTGTTTCCATTTCATATCCTTATCTTCCAAAAGACGTTAACCCACATTACCCTCTGTGCCTTGATCAGTAGCTCAAAATTCATCATTTTCAGACCTCCTGCTTTGATAATCTAAATACATTGTATTTTTCTTAATCTTGTTTCTACCTCTCCACAAAAATTGAAATGTCAATTGATCTAACTCATCATATACATATTTCGGACTGGTGTAAGCGATGCCACATATTAAATTTAGAATAAATGAACAGTTTTAATAGTTGGATTACCCTATCACGTTAAGTCTCTTTGCTTCCACCAGTTTAATAGTCTTTTAATTTTACTTTACTAACAAAAATAGTCATGTCATCTGCATACATGACTTGTTTGACTTCGTGTTCCCCAAAGCATATTCCTTGAATAGAATCATTATACCTTATATTATTTGCCAATATTTTCAATGCCACAAATAAAGAGATATGACGATAAAGGGTCCCTCTGTCTAACACCTCTTTCTACGTTAAAAATAACCTGTTGAGATGCCTCCATTAAATATACAGCTTTGTGCCTTTGTATATAATATTTTTACCCACTTACAAAACTTCGGCCGAAACCAAAGGCATTCAAGACTCTCAAAAAGAAAAAATATGCGAAATTGAATCAAATGCTTTTTCAAAATCAATTACTACGAGATACCCTGGAGAATTATTTGAAGTATGAAAATATTTATTATCTATTATTCGAATTGCTTCCCCAATATTACGCCCCTTCATAAACCTATCTGATCCATTAAAATACATTTTCCAGAACTTCCTTAATTTTTTGGCCAACACTTTAGAAATTATTTTGTAATCTATATTTAATAATGAAATAGGTCTATAATTCTTCACAAGATGTGGGTCTTACCATCTTTAGCTATCAAAATAATAACAGCTTGTTTTTGTGAAGCCGATAATTCTCCCAAAACATAAGCTTCCCTGAATGCTCCTAACATTACATCTTTATTACAGCCCAGAAAGTATAATAGAATTCTGCTGTAAGTCCATCATTTCCAGGTGCTTTATTGTGTTTCATTTCTTTTATAACCGCAAAACATTCTCCTTGAAAACCCTTCACAGAGTTTCTTTATTTTCATTGATATAGTTGGAAGGCCCGGGAAAAAATTCAAATCCGTAATTTCAATTTTCTTTCTCGAGTATAGATTAGTATAAAATGTCTTAATCTGATTTAACACTTCCTTTTGCTGGTCGATGATTTCTCCGTTTTCAGTGACTAACTTTTTAATAATACTTTTCTTTTTATTTATCTGTAACAATTGATTAAAATATCTCGAGTCTCTTTCTCCACTTTCGTACCATGAAGCGCGGGACCTAATTTTATCCCTTCGTTAATGTAATCATAAGTTTCACCCAATTCTTTCTTTTTGTTTTCTAACTTCTTCACTAACTCTTCATCTATATGAAAGGCAAGACTATGTTCTATATTGACTACTTCATTTTCAAAGAATTGTCTTTTTTCTCTTCTTTCTCTGGCTAGCTTTTTAGAAAAGGTTTGTGTAAAAACTCTAATTTTCTTCAAGTAATCCCACAAAACTCTCCTATCCACGATTTCTGTGATATATTCATTTTTTAATTTGAGATATCTCCTCCTTCATTTTGTTAACATATTCTATGTTTCCACAAAGACTATTTTATAAATTTCCAATACGATCCTTTCTTCGTGTTCTTGTCGTTTTCAATTTTATCATACATAAACAGAGCTATTGCCGAGTGATCAGGTGCTATGGATGGAACTATGTCACACCTAATAACTAACCCTTCTAATTCTTCTGATATCAACCAGTAGTCTATTCGACTTGCATAAATGAGTTACTTTTAGTATATGTGAATTGTTTTTTAAAGGTTTTCTTTCTCCTCATATCAATTAAGTTTAAGTCTAACATGGCATTTTCTACTTCTTTACTAAATCTATGTTGATGACCTTGAAACGCTATTCCCGTTATAATCTAACTCAGCGTTCATAATCATATTAAAATCACCACCCCAATATTACAGGGTTATTACCCTTATTTAGTTAGCAATGTTTCTCTGCAGCTCTTTAGCATTTCATTTGGTCTTTTCTCTATTTATTGTAGGAAAATACACATTACTCAAACACATTCTATATCCTTGTACTTCACAGTCTATTAAAAAAAAAACGCCCATTTCATCTTGAATCCTATTTATTAGTTTAAAATCCAGAGTACTCTTAACCAGAATAAGTACACCCTTACTATGGGAAGTTCCATGACTATAAAAACATGAGCCATCCCACAATAGAAGACCATTTATCTTCACTGTCCTTTTGAGCTGTACGTTTCTTGTAAGAATATAATATCTCCCTTTTCCTTACTCCAAGAAAAGATTCTTCCCCTTTGGCATTATCTCTGATTCCTCTGACATTTAGAGAATACAATTTAAAATTCAGACATGTGTTAGTTTTATCCATAAGGTAAGATGTATAGAGTCCAATCCTTTTAACACCTACTCTTTAATGATTTTAGGAGAGCGAGGGGACTTAACCATTTCCATTATCCATTCCCTTAGAATTATCGACCTGTTGAAATTTCCCAATCAAGTTATGACATAAAATTGACAAATAACATAGCATCTCTCCGACCAAAAAAGTAGAATCCCCTACCATACCCCAGTACCCGTGACCCAGGGCACACAACCCCATCCACCCATACACTACCCCTACGAAAGAACCCCAAAGAAAGAAAGACCGTTCATCATTCTAAAACGCAAATGAAATTTTCGAAAATTTCGAAAATTTCGAGAATTTCGAGGCCCCTCCCATCACATCTTATT
Organism: Paracentrotus lividus; assembly: GCA_940671915.1. NCBI lineage: Eukaryota > Metazoa > Echinodermata > Echinoidea > Camarodonta > Echinidae > Paracentrotus > Paracentrotus lividus. The sequence goes on from CALNVZ010003433.1 coordinate 11,741,177, forward strand.
CTATGGCTTTTAAACTCAAAGTATTAATCTATTTTTCTTAAAATGAACCAAAAGTTTGTTCTACTTATGTGCCAGAAATAATACACCTTTATACTTCGAGAAAAAGATAGAAAAAATCAAAGACAGAATATACAATTAAAAGATACACATTGAATTAAATTGGGTGAGGTTTTTAGGCGCATTTGCATTCCTTCTAAAGGCAAATGATAAGTAGCCTGTGTATTTGAATAGTAGCAAGATTTCAGAATATAGGAGAAATACACTGATTTTGTTGTTTTGTTGTTGCATACAATAAATATGAGAGCTGTATATATAATACAATATTCCTTTAGCATCCTTCAAACTAATTAAAAAAAATAAATAAATAAAAATAAAAAAAAAAAAGTAGGTCTTTTGTAATGTCCTTATGCTTAAATTACTTTGGTATCTACTTGTGAGAGGAAATAAATCTTCTCAATTGCGTTTGTTAGGAAAAGAAGGGAACCCTATTTGTATTTGTGTTCTCTATTGTTCTCGATCCTCTGAAGATGGCCGAAGACCAGCTGGGGACGAGTTTGTTTAAATTCACAGCTCGCCCTCCTGCGTCGACAGACCATTGACCAGCTGCGTGGTGACCACAAGAAGCCGTGACGAGGCTCAAAACAATTTATTAACACTCGCCTTCCAGCTCTCCTGGGCCAATCAGAGCCAAGAAAACTGATCGTGATTTAGAAGAATAATTACGTCATCTCTATTCAAAGATCACCACGTTCAGTCAAACTTCGGCACGAGAAGCCAGTGACGAGGTCACCCCAAAAAATGAACTCTCCGCCACCCAGCCCCGCTGACCAATCAAAGCTGACGAAAACAGCCACGTCACGACTACTCGAATAGCTAATTGTCTCTTAAACAGGGTATGACATCGTATGACTTTTACAAAAGCTATTTTGCCTGCCCTATTCTAACGGAATGGTCTTACATTCATTTCGTAGATATTCTAGCCCTGTAGACATTTCTCACCCTCTGACATCACTTAGGAATCCCTAAACTATTTTCGCTTAAGTAATTCAATCTTGGTGACCATTCTGTGCATTACCCTAGTGCACACCTATGTTCTATCTTAAACTAATTCGTTAAAGTGCATTCCTTCCAATATTTCGTAGACAAACGGGCCCTTTGAATATTTGTTATTAACAACCTAAGCAATCACGAAAGCATTTGAATAGGTTTAAGATAAGTTAAAAAAGCCTATTCTCCGTCTCCCAACCTTACAAAATTTGTACAGGCACATCTTTTGCATATCTTTTCGTAGGCATGTAAATCTCTTAAATATTGTCATCATCTGACAGCCCTGACAAGTCAATATAAACTGTAGAAAAAGTTTTTTGTTGCGTCAAATAAAATGTCTACACACTGACGATGCTTTTGTATATGCTAATCAATATGCACTGGTGTCAGACAAAAACCTTTATAAAACAATGAGTGGTGCATATTTTCGGGTATTATTATTAATTCCACCTGGATATCTTGCCTGCGGAATTGTCAATTGAAGGACACAACTCTAATATTTCAAGGAACAGATATACATACTACATAATAGTACAACTTAAAGTTTAACGTTTTCGTTTTACCTCTCTGACCTCCCTAATTTTGAATAAATATTTGCATATAAGATTTTGCATAATTTCGGTCACACACGTGACCAAGAATGGTCCTTAAGTCTTTGAAGTAAATATAATGTACTTTACAACAGAAATCGAAGTGGTCACAGTTCTATTACATTTTGCTGGATATTCACGACCTCTGACTTTTGCATGCATCCTCCTTGGCAACGACGTAAAATAATTTTTCTTCTGTGCGTGATGTATTGTTCATTAGCCTTTGTGATGGTTCCTTTGAGATGACTATTTTTAATTTTCCACAAGGAAAATGTAAACAGTTTTTGGAAAAATTTGACTCCTCCTTAATAATTTTATTCACTGATAATCCCCACCTCTTAAAATTTCATTTTTAGGGGCCTTTCTTTCATTTGTCGCCCCTTTATTTAAAAAGTGCCCCTATCTGTGTATTGAATGACCTCAGGAATAAAAAGGGCAAGTCTCCTCTTTCAGAATATACAAAAATATTCGAAAAATCTGTCGCCATTAATAAAACATGACAACATACAAAAAGTATGAAAAACACACGCATTTAGCTATGTTGCATACCAGTGCTAAGTGAGTGTACATGTATCTAATAATGTGGTGCTAAAAACTGGTCGTATGTTTATCGCGTACCGCTGAGTTTTTCAGTAAATATGGATAAAAAATGATTGTCAAATTACTATCTCTTTTGCTTTCATAACATAGTCCAGGAAACATGTGCTGACGCTCCCTGTGAAAATGACGCCAACTGTTCAGATGCCGATGGTATTGTATGTGATTGCCAAGATGGATTTACTGGAGACCGATGCGAGATAGGTTTGTCATCTCTTGTGATATTGTATGAATTTACCATTCTGAGCGCTTTTAAATCGTGTATAAATATTATGTACTGTATTATTTGTGAATTTACATGCATATTTGTTTTCTTACCCAATAACAACTTGTCATTTTTGTTTGTTTGTTGTTTTTGTTGTTGTGTTAAAAAAAAAAAAAAACATGATGCATCCACCTTTTGGTTGACGAATTTGTAGCAAATCAATGGAATACTTATATCTAAAAATCTAATAAAAATCTTTTATCTAAAAAATGTAAAAACAAAATGAAGTATGTGACCGTATTTCATAGTTCTCGTAGCTGAGATCGAGATAACAGTAGACATATCATAATGTGAAATTAGAACTTATGAATTCAAATTAAAAGAATAAATCCCATATTGTAGGCCTCTTTGAGCTTTTGTATTCCCTAGGCTTAGAGAAAATCAAGACCCTCTAGATATAAAGAGTTGATAAGCACTTTAAGGAAGAAGTTTTACTCAAACAAGCATTTAAATGACTTACACAATCGAACCTTGCTAAATGAACTGGACTAAAGTCCTGTTTTAAGATAAAGCCCATTAAAGGGTAATTTAGTGAAATATATGTTATTAACTGTTTGTCAAAATGTGTAGAATACGCTCCAACTTTCATGTACATTCTGGGTTAGAGATCGCCTGCTTATCTTGCTCGGTTTATTTTCGCTGACGTTTTTCGTTTTCTTGCAGATTTCGACGAATGTATCAGCGATCCATGTGCAAATGGTGGCACTTGTGTTGATGGTATCGGCAGCTTTATGTGCAATTGCTTTGAGGGGTATGAGGGCGAATTTTGCGGTACAGGTTCGTCAACATGTGTTTTTGTGTTATCATGACGGTATAAAGGTTACTTACATGGTTTTGCTGTGGTACTGTGGTAAAGATATTTCGTTTGTCTCTTCCATGATCATGTATTAGAAATGTGTAACGTTTAATAATGGTTTTTATTTTATTTATTAAAACAATGGATAAAAGCAAATATTATTATGATCATCATTTAAAAGTGATGATAATAATGATAAAATGCATTCCCTTTTCTTTTTGGGTTACTAGTCAAAGCCTGCATGGATGTTATATAGGCATGGGTTTGCAAATATATACAACATTCATAATTAGGGGAGACCGGGTATGGAAGTTACACGGGTCAGTTGTTACAGTTCTCAGTGTGCTAAGATGGAACAAGAGAGGATGTGCTAACTGGCATCTATATACAGGCTACACATAGATGTGATGAACTGCCGGTCGTGAGGTTTCTCCGTTGTTTTATTAAAAAGTAAATCAACAAAAACCATTTTTTACAGTTCAAAGTAAATTTTTGACAAACATTGAAATTTGTAATAGCTCTTACAACTGAAGGCACATGATGATAGCCTTGTACTGTAAATATAGTACATGTATGTCACTAATATACCCCCTAGCCATGCCCTGTAATTCTGCCTAATGACTGTGCTACAGTTGATTTCTGTGTGTAAAATCACCCATGGGGTAGGTTGTTACAACAACCTACCCCATGTTGATGTAACAACTTACCCCAATTACATTACATATGTAAAATTACATTTTGTCTCAATTTTCAGGTGTTAATATTTTTATTTTTCTATTATTACTTTTGTCTATTCTAGAGCTCTATTTGATCTACTGTTAACGATGTCAAGAAACTGGAAAGTTGAAATTAAAGTATGGTATAAGAGATTTACACATTGTCAACTTACCCCGTATGTTTACATATTGTAACAATTGACCCCGTATGGTGTAACAACCTACCCCGTATATGGGGTAGGTTGTTACAAAAAAAATGTCTTCACTAATTAAGCTGTAGTTAATTAGTGTTTACATGTTTTCAAGTTTTATATGCCTCAGGTTTTAGCCAACATAATAGGCTAACTACAGACCCAATATGGAGTGCGTGAGTTCTTTCATTAGAATTATCTGGCCCAAAATGTGAATTTTGTAACGTCCACACCCTGTCTCCCCCCTATATGAAAGTTATTTGCATTTTTTGGGGGTATAAAATATGACTACATAATATATTATTTTGTTTCCCCCCAGACATTGACGAGTGTGGGAGCGCACCATGCCTTAATGGGGGCACATGTCAGGACCAGGTAAACGGCTTCGAATGCGCATGTTTAAACGAGTACTCTGGAGTATATTGCCAAATGTGCTCAGTTTGCTAAGCAGAGAAATGGGCCACAAAATGTGCCGTGTGCTCATGTGGTTCCTTGATCGTTTGATCAAATACATTTTGGGGCCCCTTCAAGAGGCCCTACATAAACCATATAAAACATCGTAGAATTTGCGACATTTTTCCTGCATTGGGAACTTGGTACATGACAGACAAAATTTTGCTGGTTTATTAAAAAATTTGCCTGTTAACAGAATACATACATTTTGATACATACGCATTTTAGTATGTGTGTATATGGGCTGTTTGCTGTAAATGGTGATTTTGTGTACCTAACTAACTATTTAACTATTTATCTTTTTGTAAAAAAAAAAAGAAGAAAGTCCTTTCTTCTTTTTACAGCCTTTTGTCCATATTTGTAGTTAGTTTTTTTTTTTAGTTACAAACATTAGTTCTTCATAAGTTTTATGATAACAAAATTCTAAAGGTTAAAAAAAAAAAATCACTAACATTTTCAAGTTTATCCACATTAATTTTATTTCAAAATTGTATAAACTTAAAGGTAATTTAGTACTTCTATCTTGACACCAATTGAGTGTGTTTAGATAATAAATTGTGCTATATTTCTTCACTAGGGGTACTCTTTTGAGCGCCCCGCTTGTAGGAGTTAATTTGATCAAATGTCGCGTAGCTGCCCGACTTATATCGCATCGAATCTCCGACTTTGAAGTTTGCTACGTACGGTTGTGTTGATGTCAAGTTTTCAATGTTAAGATAGCAACACATTTAAATGAGTCTTACATCTTGTCTATACATATAAAGGTAATTTAAAAGCATATTATGTGAAAAATAAATACCTAATGTAAGTATCTAGGCCTATAATTCATGGTAGAAAATCGTCGGAAAACCAAATGGTGCATAATTGTATGCACTAAGAATAAATAAGTCGCTTGTTTAAGCATAATGGCCCGTATTCTGATAGCCTGGTTTAACTTAACCCTAGGTTAAAGGCGTTCGCTACTCGCAGATCGTGGGGAATGCGCGTTTTTCTTGAGCTCCATTGACTCTTACACAATCGACAGTGAGGCTTACGCATGGGTCGGGCTACTGGGGATTAACATTCTTACAGTACGAACATGATGAAGTTGACCGAATTCAGTCAGTCCATACTGTCGAGTTCTCGATCCCTCAACAAAATAGTTTATAGACTCTCAACAGGTCTTATCGTATAAATTCAAAAAGAGGGCTTGTATAATGCTCCATTTCAAATAGGTCAGATTTACTTCGGAATCCTGGTTAGATAGTCTAGCCATACATGCCATAAAGGATTAACTCTCTTTCCTGACGAGACTCGTTATCGCTAAAGTTTACGTAACACCCCTCTGGCATGTTATTATTTCATCCGAGATAAGGTGATTTCCCCATGTTTTATCAATAATATGTCCCTTTAAGTGTAGTTTAACTCTAAGCTAACTTTAAAATTTAATCCCAGGTTAAAAAATTTGTATTTTGATAGTAAATTTTAGCTGCAAAACTTCGGTATCGGAATATTAAATTTTTAACCCAGGGTTAAATTTAAAAGTTAGACTGGAGTTAAACTACCCTTAACCTAGGCTTAAGTTAAACTAGGCTATCAGAATACGGCCAAATGAGGTTAGAGGTATACCGTGCCTTCACATGAAAATGAAATTAACTTACAATAAAAGCGTACTGTTGGAAATAAAAGAAACATAGGCCTACAAAACTTTTTTGTTTTACTCTCATTTCACCGTGGCGTATGGTTTTTCATATAAAGTAAAAAAAAAAAAAAAAAAAAAGAAACTATCAAAAATTAACAATAAAATAAACAACATTTAGCAGAGGAAAAAAAAAAATACGTTCAATGATAATAGTTAAAAAAGGAGCTTATTAATAAAAAACAACGAAAGAGGGCAAAATAGCTAATAAGATGTAGATGGTAAATATATAAATTTCTGCCTCTAGTATAAGCTACTATTCTTGGGTCAGGACGATCTCTTCAATATACATGTACAATATATGATTCATCGAATATAAAAATAATTAGAACTCAATAAATATGTTTAATACTTAATTAAGCTGTGTGTTATGTTAAATCCAGATTGTTGCATACAGTTCCTTCTATAACACGATACTGCCTTGATCCTAGCATAACTGCTTGTGTAAAAAATAATAATAAGGAGCTATTGGATTAAATAATAGTCTTCGGGTTCAGACATTGAGAATATACGCCTTATTGTTGGTGTGTGTGTGTGTGTGTGTGTGTGTGTGTGTGTGCGTGCGTGATGTGAGTGTTGTTGCGTGCGTGTTGCGTGTGTGTGTGTGTTTGTGTGTGTGCATATGAGATCAGTGTGCGCTGGAGCATTGAATGGGTTGAAAAGGAAGTGTGGACTTCGTCCCTAGCATCCGAGCTCGTATGACGTGTTTACAATTTGCAAGTCGTGCAAAACCGCTTGGAACCATTGAAAATTTGCTACATCGATGGTAGATGCTTGGACTTTGGACAGCAATAGAACGTTGAGAAAACTTTATCTACTACCTTTTGTCAATCGCTATTGGAATATTGTGTTGTTCCCATCAAGGAGGTAAATCCAAACAAGGTAAGTGAAAAATTATTTAAGCGTTATTGCAAAAGAGTGTAACTAGTCAATGAAAATAGAATGAAGCGGCTTCTTTAAGTTTTTTTTTTTTAGTTTTCAACGTCTAGCCGGTACATTTTAATTCCTAATTAAAAAATAAAGGGATTAAATGTATAGGCATATCGTATATAGGGTTAGAAGGATTATCTCACAGGTATCTAAGGGTGGTAACTCACTCCGCGGAAACTACTTTGAAACAAATCTGAGACGGATTTGTCAGCATTGCTTTGCCATAGCTCAGTCTCCTCAGTTTCCTAAGTTTCCTAAGTTTAGGAGACGTTTCTAATACTTTTATACGTGGAGCAAACGATCCGTCGCGGAGACGTCTCGGCGAAGTGAGATACCACCCTAAGAATACTTTTTCTCCCCTAGGTTTAGAAGGGGGTTCCCGAAATAATACACTGACCTGAAGTTTCTGTATTGGATGACCGAGTTGCCTCTACATGAAGCAACATACACTGTCCGTCATAAAGGTGGAATCTCTGACTTTAATTTCTTGAATATGTTTGTCCCTGTTTTTACTTTGTGGGACCCTGGCTATATCTTGGACATTCTCCCAACCATTCACTTGGACCTTTTTCCAAAAAAGCTTTGTCAACCCCCGTGATGCCCATTTTTGTCATTTTTTCTCATTTTGGGGCCCCTTTTTGTTTTCCCGGCCGATCAAGCCCCCCTCAGTGCTACCCCCAGGAAACGCAACTGAGGTGTACTGTTTTATATTGTTCTGTAAGTTAAATCTATATTTCTGGGGACAGGCTAAGGTCTCTTGTCTAGGGGAGGGGTTGAAGTAAAAAACGAGATTGGTGAAAATTCGGAATATTTTATTCCATCTTTATGCTGAAAACAAAAGAAATAAAAAACCACCTTTAACCCTTAAATATCATCATTTTCCCCTTAAATTTTGTTTAGCCTTGATGACAAGGCTATAAATAGTCATTATTGATAATATTTTATTTTGATTTATGTTTGGTTGCGATTTTACAATACAATTTAGGAAGATATAAATTTCCATGGTGCAAAAATGAATAAAATGAATATTGAACCCCAATCAAAATAAATTTTGACCCCTCCCCTAGACAAAATTTAAATTTAATTTAAAGAAGAATAACAAATCTCCACCTCAGACGTGTTTCCTTGGGGTAGGACTGAGGGGCCTAGGTGGGTCGCGTGAACAAAACAGGGCCTCAAAAATAAGAAAAAAATGACGAAAATGGCCATCTTCTGGGGGTGACAAACTTTTTAGAAGAAAAATCCCCGGGAAGGGTTGAGGGAACGTCCAAGATATACCCAAGATCCCAGAAAGTGAAAGCGGTGACAAACACATTCAAGAAATTAATAACGGAGCAACATAATGTCGCTTGAGCTTGAAAAAAATATTCCACCTTTATGACGAACAGTGTATTTCGTCGACCATTTTCAGACAAAAATTTCCAGAGTACTTGTACTAAATTCAGTGGATCTTTATCATGTTCATTCGTCTGTTTACTATTATTTGGTTATCTAAGTTATTCAAACAGAAGTGCAAGACATAATTTTCCTTATAAAATCACATATTTATTAATTTTGATGTATGGGTCAAACCTCCTTTTTTTTTTAAAGTTTAACTATGATACTTATATTCATGATAATATCAATTTGTGGTAATTATCATGGGAGGTGATATTATGAGGCCTTGTTTTAGATTTTGTCAAGGAACTATATGAAAGCAAATTCTTTGTAGGCTAGCCTGGCTAATTGCAATGGTGCATTTGACCATTCATCACTCTGTAGGTTATAAGACTCTTCATACATACATGTACATCTACGGTTATGTAATATCCTCATTGTACACAAATGTTGTATTGAAAGAGTGTTGGTAAACAAATTAATAATTGTTTATAAACCAGTCTGAAAACATAGACCGTATTTGGTTAACTACTCTCAATGTGATAGGCTTGATTTATATTACAGAACAACCTAACTTTGGCATTTGACCGCTGAGTTCTGTTGATGGAGGTTATTATATTAGAAGGAACGATCGAGGTGGCTTCAATGGTATACTCTTTTCTTATATACCTGTCCTCGTTATTAAATGTGGTGCCAGGTAAAAATGGCAGAGGCAAAAATGGCAGAGGTAAAATTGGCAGAGGCAAAAATGGCAGAGGTGCAAAAATGGCAGACGGTAAAAATGGCAGATGGTGAAAATGGCAGAGGCAAAAATGCATAGGAAAGGGGGAGGAAAAAGAGGCTAAGGAGGCAGGAGGTAAACAATGGCATGAGTGGAATGCCAGAGGCAAAATGGCCAGAGGTTGGCATACAAAGAGGCGGGGAGAGGTAAAAATGGCAGAGGCAAAAATGGCAGAGGTAAACATGGCAGAGGTGAAAATGGCAGAGGCAAAAATGGCAGGGCAAAAATGGCCAGAGTGAAAATGCAGAGGCAAATGAATGAGAGGTTAAAGTAATGGCAGAGGTAAAAATGCAGAGGCAAAATGGCAGAGGTAAACCATGGCAGAGGTGAGAGAATGGCAGAGGCAAAATGGCAGAGGTAAAAATGGCGAAGGTAAAATAGGCAGAGGCAAAAAATGGCAGAGGTTAAAAATGGCATGGCAGAGTAAAATGGCAGAGGCATAAAATGGCAGAGGTAAAAATGCAGAGGCAAAAATGGCAGAGGTAAAAATGGAGAGGTGAAAATGGCAGAGGCAAAAATGGCAGAGGTAAAAATGGCAGACGGTAAAAATGGCAGAGGCAAAAATGGCAGAGGTAAAAATGGCAGACCAGTAAAATGGCAGATGTCTTTCGCAATCCAATTGTCATAACAAGCCCATGCTCATAATTATGGCAAATTCCCTTTGGAAAGGGTAAAACTTTATAAAGAAACTGAGAAGGGATTTCAAATTTAAATGCTGGACTGCCTGGAGGTCCTTATCTTTAGAATTGACTGACTTCCATTTATAGGATTACTATCTGCTATGAGATATTGCTACCAAAGTGAACGATTGTTTTATTTATTTTAACTGTACATGATACAAATGCATGTACAAAATTATAAATAAATTACGACGTCAGTGTGGAAATGCCATCTAAAATAGGTGTGGCACATTTTTGTAATAACGGACACAACAACATGTCTTAACAAAAGTAATCTTTTATATATTTTACCTCACGAGAGAAAGATAGAATAAAATTACCAATACGATTTTGATGTAACACGTGCAGTAATGATATAACAATCGCCAATACTTGATATTGCAATAGCTAATAATCAGCTAGTCCAATGGAAGTCAGTCAATTTAAAAGTTAAGAACACTCCAACAAGGTATTTTGTTATCCTTCTATCACTAGCTTTCTTTGTTAACTATTTACCCCTTTGGTATCTCACTTCGCGGAAACACATTTGAGACGGATTTGTCAACATGGTTTTGCCATTATAGCTTGTCTCCTTAGTCTCTCTTCTCCTTAATTTTCAGACACGTTTCTAATAGGTCCTACTCTTTATACGTTTACAAACGAATTCCGTCGCGGAACGTCTCCGCGACAGAATTATTTCCGCGACGGATAAAAGTATAAGAGACGTCTCCGATGTCACGGAATGTAGCAGAGACGTCTCCGAGACGTTCCCGATACAATTTTCATAAACTGTAACAAGGCAATTAAAAAAAACAGTCTCAAAGTTGTATCCGCGACTCATGAAACGTTTAAACAAGTTTTAAAAAATTGTTGCGGAGACGTCTCTGAGACGTTTCCATGAGTCGCAGAAACACTTTGAGACGGTTCTTTGAAAGTGCTTGTTACATTTTTTTAAACTGTCGCGGAGACGTCGTGGAGACATCTCCGCGACTCTCTCGCATCATCGAGAACGGAGACGGAGACGTAATATTTTTTTTATCTGTCGCGAAGGCGTTTCCGAGAGTGAGATACCACCAGGGAATTGGCCATGTTTTATTCATGGGATTTGCTATACACAATTTAATTGCGCTAAGACCTGACTATTTTACTCGCATTTTTCTCATGCCATGTTTACCTCTGCCAATGTTTACCTCCGTCGTTAGTTACCTCATGCCATTTTACTCGCTCTTTTCTCTATTTATTACCTCTGCGCATCTATTTTACCTCTTGCCATTTATTTCTGCCATTGTTTCGACTCCACGCTTATTACCTCTGCATTTTTGCCTCTGCCATTAATTCACCTCTGCCATTTTACCTCTGCCATTTTTCCTCGCCATTCTTTCTCTCTGCCATTTTTATCCTCTCCATTTTTACCTCGCGCCATTTTTGACCTCTGCCATTTTTCTTCTGCCATTTTTTGCCTCTGCCATTTTTGCTCTGCCATTTTTTATCCCTCTTGCCATTTTTGTCCTCTCGCCATTTTACCTCTGCATTTTTACCTCGCCATTTTTACCTCTGCCATTTTACTCGGCATTTTACTCTGCCAGTTTTTACCTCTGCCATTTTTCCTCTGCCATTTTTACCTCTGCACATTGTTTACCTCCGCCATTATTACCTCTGCCATGTTTTGCCTCTGCCATCATTACTCTGCATTTTTACAACGAACCTTAAATGTTAGTGTACCAATCCGTAAAACCCGAGATGCCCAACACCGCAAGAAAGAGACCATGCATAGTTGTGGTTTCCATTCCATAAAGCAAGGTTTCAATCTGCAATTTAATACAGAATAAACAATTAAGTAATCATGTTTACATAATCTGACTTGAAAACAACAATAAGTACCCTATAGAAGTACATAAAGACTCTTAAGTTTCATGTACACATTATCATAATGAAGCTTAACAAGAAACTCTCTTAGTTATGACCCTGTGTGTTCTACACATAACCAAGTGACTTGACATCCCCAAGGTCATTACAATTAGGCCCTACACAAGGTAAGGCAATCTGTGCCCTGATTTGTTTCTGAAATAATTCTTCTAAACTTGATTTAACTTGCCATTGTAAATACTTCTAATATTATCACTGCACAAATCATTAATCTTGTTCCCTTTTGTTATCTATTAAGCCATTTACCGCACTGCAAACAACAGCCTCATTCATAGATGCTTACATTGAACTCACGCCACGACTTTCACGTGACCACTCATTCATGACATAACTTTGCACATTATCTTAGATACCTTAAACTCATATTTCATATGCTATCTGGTTGGCATAGACTTCTTAAAATAAAGCTACAAGATAAGACAGCTTTGTACTCACAGTCATTGGGCTTGTATCGAATTGAACAAATTCAAAGGCACCCTCTGGCAACAACTTTCCCCAAACTGGCAATTCACAACCACAAAAAATACACTGCCCTCAATCGTCAAATTCATAACATTGCTCGCTCTGACGTCAGAATCGCTGATTAAGCAACGCTATCCTGTACGCGAAATTAAATTTACTCATTTTCATCACTGTCATGTTTTCCACATTTATTTTTCTTTCATCAGTCGTTAATCATCATTGTGAAGCGTCACATATGGAGACAGCTATGGGAACCAAACTGAACATTGGTAATAACTGTATCCTAGGGGTGATTGGCAGCTCCTGGCCCTACGGAAGTCATCCGCCTAAGGGTTTTCCCGGCCCGATGGGTTACCCTTTATAGTAGCATTAATGGTAAGAAGTAACGCATTATTGGGCCGGGGGTGGGGGGGGGGTTGCTGAAGTCGAATTTGCCCCTTCAGATCAAACAATTTATGCCCAAGATTAAGCTCAATACAAATAAAGAAAGAGCGAAGGCCTTCACTTTTGGCCATTATGTGGTCATAATCATCCGCATCATGATCTGACATTAGAGCATTAGAGTCGAATTCAGAAGGCTATTATAGCACATATGCATCGTTTCAGATTTTACAATGTATTCCCCCTCCTCCGCCATTTTGCAACAAAATATGGAGGGGGGGGGGACCCGTGTCAAAAATACATTGTCATGGTCCGTGGATCTGTTGATGAGATGATAATTCTGATGAGGAGATTCGTGGGTCAAGTCTCACTCCTTCACAAGACCCTAATATATATTTTCTCCATCTGTACTACCCATGCTTTCTTTAGGCCTAAATATTCATTAAAATAAGAAGACCCCCTACTAACAAATCCAAATATGGAAATGGCGCTCGCTTATGTAAGTTTTTTTTTTTTACCTCTGGATTAGGGAATAGTCAATGTGTGGGGGCAGAAGATATAAACACAGTCATTATTCAAAAATGTGTAAACTTTTTTTGATTTTTTTTTTTCTTCTTGTAGCAAATGCCAGATCGACCGATGTCATCTTCGGGAAATGGCACAGCTGTCGGAACATATTCAAGCTTCAAGCAGCGAGCGAGGTGGTTCTCGTCGTCAACAAAGAAAGACTGATCAAGGAAGCCATCGACAACAGGACATCGCTTCGCAAACCGCCAAGTTCTATTCTATCCTTCTTTTGTTTATGAACGTTTGATATGCTAATATAAAGGTTATAAGTACATTCATAGCCAGTCTGACTAACGGGACAGAAACCAGAACGACAACGACAGAACACATTACCAAACGAACTATTACATTACCAGGATACAGAATTGAGTCTAGATGGTGTAACTGGGCCGGGTAGTTATGTGGTTATGCAGATTATGACTGTCAGTGAGCCACAATTCAATATTTTTGTGATCTTCTGCATGATCTTGTAAATAAAGCACTGTACCATGGGCTATTGAACGTAATAAAGTAGGCTTACTGGTAGATAATTTGCGTAATAATTAAAACAAGCATTTTTAACATGTAATGAACGATAACAAAACAAAAAACAACCAAAACATAAACCAAAACAAAACAAACATGCAAAGATCTAATATTTTGTTGCAGTTGAAGATCCTCACCAAAGGCTTCAAGAACATCATCTTGCGGCTCCTACCGACGTATGGAAGTTTCATCGCAAGTCTCGTCACACGTGCGCTCAGGTGCGCTGATAATGATCTCAGTTGCTCTATATAGGTCACAGCTTCATTCATTTTAGTGTAGATGGTTGAACCAATGTCAAAGAAGTGTTCCATAAGTTCAAGAAAAGCCTCAGATGACCAACACGGTTAATCATTTTTAGAAGACGTTTTATCTTTGAAGATTTTGGAAGGAAGATTACCAAAAAGTCAATGTTTTTTGAAATTATTCGTCCACTACATTTCCTCCAGGCAGTTCGCTACTGGAAAGCCAATCTTGATGCGTCTAGTCCCGACGTTGTTCCCCAAGTTCAAGGAATGCTCAGAGATGACCAGTTCTGACCAGATCGATCCCAAGACTATGATCATCCTTCATTATTCACAGCCTCTCGGCATGTGCTTTTGGACAAAGTAGTCAATTAGCATTTCTTTGATTGTGTCCGTGAACAGTAGTCAATTAGTCCTTCTTTGAAACTATGTGCTTTGGAAAGTTAGTCAATTAGTAATTTTTTGAATTGTGTGCCGTGGACAAAGTGTCCAAATGGTCATTTGGTTTGAATTGTGTGCCTTGGAACAAAGGCGTGATGGTCTGGTCATTTGTTTGAATTATGGTATGGAGTTAGTCAATCATTACTTGCTTTTTTTTTAATCGATTTTGTCAGTTGTCGTTTGCTCATATTGGACCATTTTGAGAAAAAAAGTCAGTCGTTTATTGCTTTGCTTTTTCTATGTGGTTCAAAGAAACGTCGATTTTCCAATTGTTATTTTTGTACACGCAATTTAATATATTACGTAATTTTTTCTTGTTCCGGTAAAATTAATGCCTATATTTTATAAAGTACAATGGTACACAAATATTCTAAATCAAAAAGGAATAATGCAAATCAGTCCGAAAAAAAATTATAACGAAATTATCAATGAGCCGAATACTTAGCATACATAATAAAAAAATAAAAAATATTTCAGCAATGTCATGCATTAATTTCGAAACTGAGTAAATCTTCAACAATTACAACCTTCTGCAACAGTTCCATTTCGATGACCCCCGGTTGGTAGGCTGGAAAGACAATCATGGACGAAAGCAGCGGAAACGTTTGGAATGGACTTGCAGAGATTTCTTTTAGCATCGCTGCTATATCCACCAAAGGACACGGTTGATCGCGAGTTAAAGGGACAACTATCGCAATGGTGGAACCAGAAACTGAGCGTCACTAAGAGGAATTTAGCCCAGAAAAAACATGATTTTTACATCATGGTGGGACTATAGCAGTGCGGATCAAGTATTCTCTGGACAACGTTTTCATATTGATATCGTATTGATAGAAGCAACAAAAAACAACACCAAGAAAGAAAAGTCGAGGTGTTGGAATGCGAAGGACTAAAGTCATTAAATATATCAAGAGTAACGGGTATAAAGGGAAAATGTTAATTTCCATGCGACTTATGATCCACCGAATAAATCAAAATACGATAATGTTACACTTGAATTATGATGAGTTGTTATGGAAATGTGGAACTGCTCTCGACGTTTCAAGTGTATAATTCTGTCACCATGACAGAAATGAAAAGCTAAGGGCTTTCCTAGGACAGTCGACAAAGGCTACGTAGCTCAGTCCGGTAAGAGCACGGTACTAGCAATCAGGAGGTTCGGTTCGATTCCCGTGAAATCCATTTTCTTTGCTCATTAATTTTGGTCAGTTTCATCTTTGTTCAAATACATCACTTCATTTAGAATAGACGAATGACTTCATCGATCTCACTTCTGCTCGCCAAAAGAAGCCATTGAGTGGAAGTCCAGACCTCGTCAAACTCACTGAAACACATCCCATACAGACGGTTATGGACAAGATATTCTCAGGTAACTTAGTCACACTGAACGTAAAAGACTTTTTAATGACGAACTTTTTTTTTGTCTGCTAGCAGTTTATCTTTCAATTGCATCAGAAACATTTTCGAGACTTTGAGGGTATTGGAGAAGAAAACTACATGAGGAAGCGGATTCTCCATTTTCTCGCCTCTATGAGAAAAATTAATCGCAAATATGAACAATGGCTAATTATTCAATTTAAGGAAAAGACCATGAATTGCAAAAATCACTTTTGCGTAGCCCTTATCTTTTTAGACAATCGTGTTTTTTTTAAATTCTTTTAAAATGACACCTTACAAATGTTTCAGCTGGATAACCACATCTACGATACAATGTACTGGGCGTCGCCTGCTCGACCGTCCACCAAGAATGTCAATAAGGCTCAAGAGGAAATCGACGACTCATTGGTCGTGATCGAACCCCCTGGTCAGGACCGTGGGACGCTCCCCTACACCGAGGCTACTCTGTATGGGTGATGAGGGATAGTTCATGCTCCAAGGCCGTTCCCTGCAAGCAGAAAGACCAAACTCGGTTAGTACAAACACTATCCAAAAGTCTTGCCTATGTTAGTCTTAATAATTATGATTTACTCATTAGGATTTGGAAAATGTGTATTAATTGTGGAGTAAGATTCTTTCTTGAAAAAGTCAAATCTATGGCAAAAAAAAATAAAAAATAATGATAATTAAAAATTAAAACAAAAAATCTCCATTCCACATTAATAGGATACAGGCTCTCAATCAACGATGTATTCTGTGAGATCGCGTAAGTCAACAAATACTAATAAAAATTAAATTAGAAACAAAGGAACTAATTACAAAATTATTTACAAAAATAATGGAGGAGTTGTTTTTGTATGACTTCACACATCTTGTCGCATCCAAGGAGAGGCTCCTGCAGCATTTAAGTGACTCACATGAACTGTTTTCTCAACTTTCATGATCCGTTTTGATTGGTTTTGTCTATTTTATACATTCTAACTGGATCCTAAAGTTTCATTTTCTCATTAATTTCAACTGAACAAATTGCACGATTATGCTGCATTCATTCTCTGTCACCGTAGGAGGTTACGACATCCTACAGACACCATCGTCCTGCTTCAACACCATTCCCTGCACTACCGACGCAGAATGGAGGACCGGAGTCATTTTAGACCAAGGTAAGACATTACTGTCAACGTTGAGTACATTTTTAAAAATCAGCTGTGATGATGCTGATACAAATGATGATGATGGGGCAAACTGTGTTGGTTCTAGATTATACTCGCGATGATAAATTATAGTATTCAAAAGCACCCATATTAGTATTTCGTTGTCTATGAATTCATGCACACCTTTAATATGGTGCACAATCTCTTTCATTATAAGGAGCATCTGCCCTTTCTGGTCAACGTGAGGGCATATGACAATTGCAATCACCAAGCACATTTGCCTATTATTCTTACCTGTAAGATGGTATTCATTTTAATGAGAAATAGCGAACAACTTCGCCTCGACAGGTTTTCGTCCATCTATTTTTGAAACTAATATGCTAAACTATATCAAAACAAAATAGAGTGTACTATATCCCTGCTGAAAATATTGAAACGCTGAAGAATGAATGTGTTTGGTATACGGCCGATCGGGAGATCATGAATATGATTTGATTTGATGTGTTAAAATGGTAAATCCTCTATTGGTTAGCTCTTATTCAACTGAGTTCTTAGTGGGGCAAGTAATGTAAACATTTAGTCATTTAAATCCTTTCCTAATCCTCAAATTGTGCCCTTCCGCAGAACACTTTCGATGCAGTGGGATGCTCGTCAGCATCCGCCAAGCTTCTCCGCCCCCCCCACCCCCCCCCGGCCCCCTTTGGTGCTGGGCCGTCGTAGCGCCTTAGTGAGGCCGTCGCCAAAAGAGATACTCTTCCTGTTCTACACATGGCTTTCTCCAGAACTTTCACCTTCACAAGGTTACAGGAACGGAGACAAGGCTCTCTTGAAGATCCGTCAAACTGGTCGAATTGCTCGAATCTCATGTTTATCAAGTTTATCATAAAACCGCGCGAGCAGTTGGTGATTAAAGGGCTGGTCCATTTCTAAAATCTGGCTCTCCAGAAGTTCACCTTCAACAAGGTAGCCAGGACGGAGACAAGGACTCCTGAGTTTCGTCAAACTGGTCGAGCTCGTATCTCATGTCCTATCAAGTTATCATCTAACCTCGCGCGTAGTTCTGATTTTCCTAGTTCATAACTTTTATAGAAGGGCATTTGTTTTGTTGTTCATGTGTTGCTTCAGACTCACCGCAACAGGGTATCACAGCTAAAGGGGTGGACAGGAAGCTCCCAAGATCCAACTACTGGTTCGAGTCACATGTCATATCAGATTTGTTAGCAATGTCTAACTTGACAACAACGAGTTGCAATAAAGATGAAGGTAGAAATTTAAACTGTGGCTTCGCTTCTTTAGTTTAATCTCTGTAACTTCTCTCGTTTCACAATGACAGTAGATCAAAAGATATTAGAAGTATTCAACAACTGTGTGGTGATTTCTGCAATAAAAGATAAAAGAAGATAAACAAGAAATAAGAAAAGCTTACACTACAAAGATGAAAAAAAAATCTATAACTGCTTTTATCTAACAAATTAATATACAACTATATAAAAATATCTACAATTTTCATACACTTTTTGCTTTTTTCTGTTAAAATAAGTGATAAAGATTTGTTCCTTTCATTCATACAAAGAAGAATATGTTATAAACATGAAACTTGTATGTTCTTTTCATACTAATATTTCTTTCCATCAACACTCTAGTATTCTTTATAGGGCTCTAAAAAAAAACTAGAAAAATTCCATGTTCAAACAAACGCAGGGGGAGACATTTCATCAAAGGACTGTCGGACGTTTTATCCGACAACTGTTATAAAGCTACTGAAATGCTGCTCTGATTGGCTGAGCGCAAATTTGTCGGATAAACGTCCAGACAAGTCTTTGTGAATGCTCCCCGAACTACTAGTACTTATAGACACGTGGAATAACGGGGCGGCGACCGCATCACTTCTCTACTAAAAAGATATCAATCCGCATCCCTTTTCAGCGTAGTTTGGACAACAGATTACCACGCTAATCTACGTATAACAATTAGTCATGCTGAAACCGCTCTAACAACTCAAATTCTCAACATACATCTCAAATACATTTTAACATCATTTCATCTTATATCACAGCATTATCATTTTCTAAGCAATTATTCATCTAATATCGAAAAGAATAATAAGAGACCGCAGAGTGGGCGTCGTTGAAGCAAGTCAGAAAACTGCGGGAAATTCAACAATTCCTTGTCTTGATAATAATCTTTCAAAATACATCAGAAGTCAATATAACATGAGAACTGTAATTAATGAATTCCTCATTAATCTAAAATAAACATGAATGATTTTCAACATACATTTAGTTGCATATTTCTTGATAATTTTAAAGAATTCTGAAGACAAAAATGACTTGCCGATGCATAACTCGATTGACGTGTGATTTTGACCTTTCAATAAATGCACCTTGTATAGTCTCGACCAGTCGCTAAGAACAATTACTTTTTGAAGTTACTTTGACTTACTTGAACTGACTTAAGGGCATAGGAGGTGTGTCCCTTTGCCCTCCTATGAGTCACCCTCCTCCATGCACCCTGTCTCTACCCGAAGGTTCTCAGTAGCCTCAGGGATAGTCCAACATCGTTTTTGTCTGGTCTTTCATCTAAGAGGAGGCGTCCCGGTGGCCGAGGAGCGCAAAAATCATTCCGTAGGCAGAAAGTGGAAGGCGATTATTGGCATCTCATGATATGCCAAACCAAGTCAAACGTCTTCACATTTCCTCATTATTTGACTTAGTGATTTCAATGACTGACGAATGTGTTCATTTCGTATTCTTCTATGAGATGAACTCTTGCAATTGTTCGAAGCACCTCTTTCAAACGACTGTAGTCTTATTTTGGTCAGTTTTCTTCATGGTCCAATTTCTGCTCCATATTAGCCTATCCAGGATGAGGGCTTTGGTAAATCCTACTTTGAGAGATCTTGGGAATCTTGATTTGACCATATGTTGTTTTTAGTCGACCAAAAGACCAAGCGGCTAGAGTGATCCGCCTCTGTTACTTTACAATTGATTATTTTAATACAACTAATATTAAATCATATCATGACAAGACATTTTTAGAGTTTTTGTACTTTCCGACATGTTCGTGAATTTTTTTAATACTTTAAGTGATGTTCGCGAGTTGATTTCCCTTGGCAAGTAAGATTTTTGTATTGTGAATCACCCAAACTCCTTTCAATAGGGTCCTTCCGAGGAAGAAGAACCAAAATGATCTGCCGCAACCGGAAGCATTTCATGAAAAATATTCAACCGATTCTCTCTGACAACTGTTATAAGCTACTGAAATGTTGCTCTGATTGGCTGAGAGCAAATTTGTTTGATAAGACGTCCGACAGTCTCATGAAACA
>CALNVZ010003433.1:11761678-11794708 GCA_940671915.1 Paracentrotus lividus
CTTTAGAATTGACTGACTTCCATTTATAGGATTACTATCTGCTATGAGATATTGCTATACCAAAGTGAACGATTGTTTTATTTATTTTAACTGTACATGATACAAATGCATGTACAAATTATAAATAAATTACGACGTCAGTGTGGAAATGCCATCTTAAAATAGGTGTGCACATTTTTGTATAACGGACAAACAACAACATGTCTTAACAAAAGTAATTCTTTATTATTTTTACCTCACGAGAGAAAGATAGAATAAAATTACCAATACGATTTTGATGTAACACGTGCAGTAATGATTATAACAATCGCCAATACTTTGATATTGCAATAGCTAATAATCAGCTAGTCCAAATGGAAGTCAGTCAATTTAAAAGTTAAGAACACCTCCAACAAGGATATTTTGTTATCCCTTCTTATCACTAGCTTTCTTTGTTAACTATTTACCCCTTTTGGTATCTCACTTCGCGGAAACACATTTGAGACGGATTTGTCAACATGGTTTTGCCATTATAGCTTGTCTCCTTAGTCTCCTCTTTCTCCTTAATTTTCAGACACGTTTCTAATAGGTCCTACTCTTTATACGTTTAACAAACGATTCCGTCGCGGAGACGTCTCCGCGACAGAATTATTTCCGCGACGGATAAAAAGTATAAGAGACGTCTCCGATGTCACGGAGATGTAGCAGAGACGTCTCCGAGACGTCTCCGATACATTTTTCATAAACTGTAACAAAGCAATTAAAAAAAAAACAGTCTCAAAGTTGTATCCGCGACTCATGAAACGTTTTAAACAAGTTTTAAAAAATTGTTGCGGAGACGTCTCTGAGACGTTTCATGAGTCGCAGAAACAACTTTGAGACGGTTCTTTGAAAGTGCTTTGTTACAGTTTTTTTTAAACTGTCGCGGAGACGTCGTGGAGACATCTCCGCGACTTCTCCGCATCATCGGAGACGGAGACGGAGACGTAATATTTTTTTTTATCTGTCGCGAAGGCGTTTCCGAGAAGTGAGATACCACCCAAGGGAATTGGCCATGTTTTATTCATGGGATTTGCTATAACAATTTAATTGCGCAAGACCTGACATTTTACCTCTGCCATTTTTACCTCTGCCATGTTTACCTCTGCCATGTTTACCTCCGCCGTTATTACCTCTGCCATTTTTACCTCTGCCATCTTTTTACCTCTGCCATTTTTATCTGCCATGTTTGACTCACGCGTTATTACCTCTGCATTTTTACCTCTGCCATTAATTACCTCTGCATTTTTACCTCTGCCATTTTTACCTCCGCCATTTTTCTCTCTGCCATTTTTTCCTCTACCATTTTTACCTCCGCCATTTTACCTTGCCATTTTTCTTCTGCATTTTTGCCTCTGCCATTTTTGCTCTGCCATTTTTATCCCTCTGCCATTTTTACCTCCGCCATTATTACCTCTGCATTTTTACCTCGCCATTATTACCTCTGCCATTTTACTCCGGCATTTTTACTCTGCCATTTACCTCTGCCATTTTTACCTCCGCCATTTTTACCTCTGCCATTTTTACCTCCGCCATTATTACCTCTGCCATTTTTGCCTCTGCCATCATTACCTCTGCCATTTTTACACCGAACCTTAAATGTAGTGTACCAATCCGTAAAACCCCGAGATGCCCAACACCCAAGAAAGAGACCATGCATCGTTGTGGTTACCATTCATAAAGCAAGGTTCAATCTGCAATTTAATACAGAATAAACAATAATAAGTAATCATGTTTACATAATCTGACTTGAAAACAACATATCAAGTACCATATAGAAGTACATAAGACTCTTAAGTTTCATTGTAATCATTTATCATAATAAGCTTAACAAAAGAAAATCTTCTTAGTTATGA
The DNA here is from genome assembly GCA_940671915.1 of Paracentrotus lividus. NCBI lineage: Eukaryota > Metazoa > Echinodermata > Echinoidea > Camarodonta > Echinidae > Paracentrotus > Paracentrotus lividus. The sequence goes on from CALNVZ010003433.1 coordinate 11,763,553, forward strand.
CTCTGTGTGTTCTACACATAACAAGTGACCTTGACATCCCTCAAGGTCATTACAATTAGGCCTACACAAGGTAAGGCAATCTGTGCCCTGATTTTGTTTCTGAAATAATCTCTAAACTTGATTTAACTTGGCATTGTAAATACCTCTAATATTATGCATCTTGCACAAATCATTATCTTGTTTCCCTTTTGTTATCTATTTAAGCATTTACCGACTGCAGCAACAGCCTCATTCATGATGCATTACATTGACTCACGCACGACTTTCACGTGACCAACTCATTCATGACATAACTTTGCACATTATTTTAGATACATTAAACTTCATATTTCATAATGCTATCTGGTTGCATAGACTTCTTAATTAATAAACTACAAGATAAGACAGTCATTTGTACTCACATCATTGGGCTTGTATCGCAAATTGAACAAATTCAAAGGCACCTCTGGGCAACAACTTTCCCAAAACTTGGCGAATTCACAACACAAAAAATACACTGCCCTCAAGCGTCAAATCATAACATTTGCTCGCTTCTGACGTCAGAATCGTCTGCTTAACGCAGAACGCTATCCTGTCCTCGTTATTAAATTTCTCATTTTTTATCATCTTTCATTTAATTCATTGTTTTCCTTTATTTATTTTTCATCAGTCGCTAATAATCATTGTGACGTCACAATGGAGACCAGCTATGGAGACCAGCTGAACAGTTGGTTAATAACGGGTATCCTAGGGGTGATTGTCGCAGCTCTGGCCCTACGGACAGTCATCAGACCTAAGGGGTTTCCCCCAGGCCCGATGGGTCTACCCTTTATCGGTAGCATCTATGGTAAGAAGTAACGGCATTATTGGGGTTGGGGGTGGGGGGGGGGGGGGGGGGTAGGGCTGGTAAGCGAATTTGCCCCTTCAGATCAAAATATTTATGCCCAAATTATAAGCTCAATACAAATAAAGAAAGAGCGATAGGCCTTCACTTTTGGGACATTATGTGGTCACACATTCCCGCCTCATGATCTGACATTAGAAGCCATTTAGATTCGAATTCAGTAGGCATATAGCACAATATGCATCGTTTCGGATTTACGTGTGTTTCCCCCTCCTCCCCCATTTTGCACAAAATAACGGAGGGGGGGGGGGGAATCCTGTGTCAAAAATCATGTGTCATGGTCTCGTGGATCTGTTGATGAGAAGGTTCGTGGATAAAGTCCTACACTCCTTTAACAGGACACTAATGTATATTTTCGCAATCTGTACTACCCATGTTTTCTTTAAATATTCATTAAAATAAAAGAAGACCCCCAATAACAAAAATAGATCAAAAATCAAGAAGCCCCGCCTGTAAAAGTTTTTTTTTTTTACCTCTTTGGATTAGTGAATGTCAATGTGTAGGGAAAGAAATATAAGAACATATCTATTATTTTGAAATGTGTAAACTTAAAAAAAAAAATTTATTCTAATGTTTTTCATTTCTTTTATGTAGCTATGACAGATCGACCGGACGTCATCTTCGGGAAATGGCAACAGCAGTACGGAAACATATTCAGCTTCAAGGCAGGCGAACGGTGGTTCATTGTCGTCAACAAGAAAGACCTGATCAAGGAAGCCATGATCAAACAGGACATCGTCTTCGCCAACCGGCCAAAGTTCTATTCCAGTAATCCCTTCTTTTGTTTATAACGTTTGATAGCTAGAATAAAGTTTTTTAATATTTCATTACACCAGTCACACTAACGGGACAGAAATCAGAACAACAACAGACAGACACATTACCAAACGAACTATTACATTACCAGGATCACAGATGATTGCAGTCTTAGATGGTGTAACTGGGCCCGGGGTGGTTATGTGGTTATGATGATATTCATGACTTCAACGAAGCAACACATTCAATATTTTTGTCGATCTATCTGCGTGATCTGTTTATAAAACACTGTACCATGGCTATGAACGTAATTAAGTAGGCCTTTCTGTAGACAATTTGCATAATAATTGATAAACAAACAATTTTAACATGTTCAATGAACGATTAAAAAAAACAACAACAACAACAACAACAACAACAACAACAACACAAGATTAAAAACTAGATGAATCTTCGACCGCGCACGGTCGGAAGGCATGCCTCCGTATTGCCACATCGGAAAAAAAGGCATGCGCATGTTGAGTATTTTACATCCATTTATACCATGACATCTTTGAGATATTGACCCCAAATCTATTAAAGTTGTATCATCAGAATTATTTCCAACTCAGGAAGGATGGCTACTGATGTAATAAAAAGGATAAACATGTTTAAGTTGATCTGTCAAAGGTCCTTCAGAAATTGCACAAACGAGTCATTTACATAAATAACCAGTGACCTTTGATGTCCTGACCTCAAAAATCTAATCAGTTCATCTTTCCTCCCACATGACCCAAGTTTGAAGTTGATCCATAAAATGGTTCAGAAGTTACAGCAAGAACGTGCCATTTTCATGTATACAATGACGTCTGTGACCCTTGACCTTTGACTTCATGACCTCAAAATATAATAAATTCATTGTCCCTACCATATGCACACATGACCCAAGTTTGATGTTCATCCATCAAACTGTTCTTAAGTTATCGCAAGAACAAGCCATTTTCACGTACACAATGTCCTCTGTGGCCTTTGAACTTTGACCTCATGACTCTAAATTCTAATCAGTTTATTGTCCGTCCCATATGCACATATGACCCAAGTTTGAAATTGATCCGTCAAACGGTTTTTAAGTTTATTGCGAGAACAAGCCATTTTCATGTACACAATGACCTCTGTGACCTTTGACCTCATGACCCCAAAATCTGATAAGTTCATTGTCCCTCCCATATGTAAATATGATCCAAGTTTAAAGTTGATCCCTCAAACGGTTCTTAAGTTATCGCAAGAACGAGAGCCATTTTCACGTACACAATGACCTGTGACCTTTGACCTCATGACCCCAAAATCTAATAAGTTTATTGACCCTCATATATGCACATATGACCCAAGTTTCAAGTTTATCCCTCAAACGGTTCTTAAGTTATCGCAAGAACGAGCCATTTTCATGTATACAATGAACTCTGTGACCTTTTAACCTTTGACCCCAAAATCTAATCAGTTCATTGCCCCTCCCATATGCACACATTACTCAAGTTTGAAGTTGACCCGTCACACAGTCTTAAGTTATTGCGAGAACGAACCATTTTCATGTATACAATGACATCTGTGACCTTTGACCTTTGACCTCATGACGCCTAAAATCTAATCAGTTCATTGCCCCTCCCATAGGCACACATTACCCAAGTTGAATTGACCCGTCAAACGGTTTTTAAGTTATGGCGAGAACGAGCCATTCATGCATACAATGACCTCTGTGACCTTTGACCTTTGCTAATTACCCAAAGTCTAATCAGATCATTGTCCCTACCATATGCATACATGATCCAAGTTTGAAAGTGATCCGTCAAACGGTTCTTAAGTTATCGCGGAACGAAAACGGGACGGACGGACGGACGGACGGACAACCCGAAAACATAATGCCTCCGGCACCACCTTCGGTGGCGGAGGCATAAAAAAAACAAAAGAAAAAACACATGCAATAATCAATATTTTTGTTTGTTGGCAGTTGAGATCCTCACCAAAGGCTTCAAGAATATCGTCTTCGGCTCCTACTCAGACGTTTGGAAGTTTCATCGCAAGCTCGGTCACACTGCACTCAGGTCAGGTCATGATGATTCTCAGTTGCTCTAATAGAATGTCACAGCTTCATTAAAATATAGCGTGGATGGTTTGGACCTACTGCTCCAAGATTTGTTCCACAAGTTCAGAAAGGCGCTCAGATGACCAAATCTGACTGATCATTTTTAAAGATGTTTTACGTTTTAAAGATTTTGGAAGGAGGATTATCAATAAAATAATAATAATAATAATTGGAAATGTATAATGCGCTGTTTCTATATGTATATACTCAACTGCGTAATGTTCTTTTGATTTTTTGTCCACTACATCTGCTACAGGCAGTTTGCTACTGGGAAGCATCTTGACCGTCTAGTCCACGATGTATTCCCCAAGTTCAGAAAGGCTCTAGAGATGACCAATTCTGGACCAGTCGATCCCAAAACTATGATCATTCTTCTATTCCACAGCATGCTCTCCGGCATGTGCTTTGGAACAAAGTTAGTCAATTAGTCCTTTCTTTGAAACTATGTGCTTTGGAACAAAGTTAGTCAATTAGTCATTTCTTTGAATTGTGTGCCTTGGAACAAAGGTCGTCGATTAGGTCTGGTCATTTGTTTGAATTATGGTACTGAGTTAGTCAATTATTTGCTCTGTATGCTTTAAATTTGAATTTGTCAGTTGTCGTTTTCTCATATTGGATCCATTTTGAAAAGTCGTTTATTGTTATTGCTTCTTCTATGTGTGTTTAAAAGAAACGTCGACTTTTCCAATTGATTTTTGTACACGCAATTTAATATATTATCGTATTTTTTTCTTGTTCCGGGTAAATATTACATGGCCTATATTTTATAAAGTACATGGTACACAAAATATTTCTAAAATATCAAAAGGAATAATGCAAATCAGCCGGAAAAAAAATTATAACGAAAATTATCAATGAGCCGAATACTTAGCATACATAATTAAAAAAAAAAAAAATTCAAGCAATGTCATGCATTAAATTTCCAATCTGTAGTAAATCTTTCACATTACACTTTGCAACAGTTACGATTTCGATGACCCCCGGTTGGTAGGCTGGAAGGACATCATGGACGAAGCAGCGGAAACGTTTGGAATGGGACTTGCAGCAGATTTCTTTAGCATCGCTCGCTATATCCCAACCAAAGGACCACAGTTGATCCGCGAGTTAAGGGACAATCTTATCGCAATGGTGGAACCAGAAATTGAGCGTCACAAGAGGAATTTTAGCCCAGGTAAAAATGAGTTTTTGCATCATGGTGGGACTATACCAGTTGCGGATCCAGTATTCTCGGGACAAAGGTTACAATTTGATATCGTATTGATAGAACAACAAAGAAAGAAAAGTCGGAGGTGTGGAAATGCGAAGGACTAAAAGTCATTAAAAATATATCGAAGTAACGGGTATAAAGGTGAAAATGTTAATTTCATGCACTTTGATCCACCGAATATAAATCAAAATGACGATAACTGTTACACTTGAAATTATGATGAGTTGTTTATGAAAATGTATAACTGCTCTCGACGTTAAGTGTATAATTCTGTCACCATGACAGAAATGAAAAGCTAAGGGCATTTCTAGGCCGGACATCGACATAAGGGCATACCGTAGCTCAGCATACTAGAGCACCGGTCTAGCAATCAGGAGGTATCGGTTCGAATCCCGATGAAATCCCATTTTCTTTGCTCATTTATATTTTTTGGTCAGTTTCACTCTTTGTTCAAATCTCATCACTTCATCTCAGATAAGACGAATGACTTCATCGATCTCCTCTTGCTCGCCCAGAAAGAAGCAATTGATGAGGACAGTCCAGACCTCGTCAAACTCACTGACACACATCTCATACAGACGGTTATGGACATATTCTCAGGTAACTTTAGTCACACTGACATGAAAGACTTTTTAATGACATTTTTTTGGTCACCGTCTGCTAGCAGTTTTATCTTTCAATTGCACCTAAAACATTTTCGAGACCTTTGAGGATTATTGGAGAAGAAAACACTAGCTATCGTGAGGAGGGATTTCTCCATTTTCTCGGCCTCTATATGAGAAACAGTTAATCGCAAATATGAACAAATGGCTAATTATTCAAATTTAAGGAAAAATACCATGAATTGCAAAATCACTTTTGCGTAGCCCTATATCTTTTTAGACAATCGTGTTTTTTTTTAATTCTTTTTAAAATGACACTCTTACAATGTTTCAGCTGGGATAACCACATCTACCGATACAATGTACTGGGCCATCGCCCTGCTGACCGTCCACCAATATGTCCAAATAAAGGCTCAAGAGGAAATCGACGACATCATTGGTCGTGATCGTAACCCCCTGGTCAGTGACCGTGGGACGCTCCCCTACACCGAGGCTACTCTGTATGAGGTGATGAGGTATAGCTCTATTCTTCCAACGGCCGTTCCACATGCAACGCAGAAAGACACACAACTCGGTTAGTTACAAACACTATAAATTAAAGTCTTAATAATTATGATTATACTCATTAGGACTTGGAAAATGTTGTATTAATTGTGGAGTAAGATTCTTTCTTTGAAAAAGTCAAATCTATGGGCAAAAAAAGAAAAGAAAAAAATAATGATAATAAAAATTAAAACAAAAAATCTCCATTCCACATTAATGAGGATACAGGCTCTTCAATTACGATGTATTCTGTGAAGATCGCGTAGTCAACAAAATACCTTATAAAAATTAAAATAGAGACAAAGTGAAACTATTCACAAAATTATTTTCAAAAATAATGGAGGAGTTGTTTTTGTATGACTTCACACATCTTTGTCGCATTTCCAAGGAGAGGATCTCCTGCAGCATTAGTGATCTCAACATGAAAATGTTTTTCTCAAACTTTCAATGATCCGTTTCTTTTGATTTGTTTTGTCTATTTTATACAATCTAACTGGATCCTAAAGTTTCATTCTCATTAATTTCAACTGAACCAAATTGCACGATTATGCTGCATTCATTTTCTCTGTCTACCGTAGGAGGTTACGACATCCCTAAAGACACCATCGTCCTCTTCAACACACATTCAATGCACTACGACCCCGCAGAATGGGAGGACCCAGAGTCATTTAGACCAGGTAAGAACATTAGTGTCAACGTTGAGATATAGATTTATAAATACATGGCTGAGATGATGAAGACAATGATGATGATGGCAAACTGGTGTTTGGTTTCTAGATTATATCGCGATTGATATAATATAGTATTTCAAAATGCCACCCAAATAGTATTCCGTTGTCATATGATTCATGCACACCTGTAATATGTGCACAATCTCTTCATTATAAGGAGCATTCTTGCCCTTTCTGGTAATCGTGAGGGCATATGACAATTGCAATCACACAAGCAAATTTGCCTATTATTCTTCCAGTAAATGGTATTCATTTATCTGAGAAATAGCGAACAATTCGCCAGCGACATGTTTTCCTCCATCTATTGTTGAGATAATATGCTAAACTAAACACAACACAAAAAGAAAGTTCCCCCTATTTCAGGTATCAATAATTTTGTAACCAGGAGGAATTTAAAAAATCTAATTATATGTCCATATAGGGAATTTATTTAGCCACAATGGGAGTGAATGTTAGGAAAAATCATCAAGTCATGCTTCAGTGAGCAATGGTTGAATGCAGCAATGTCATTTTTTGAAGTTCGCAAGCCTAATATGGCAACTTTGATTCAATGATAACGGACCCATTTTCAGATTTTAAACATTCTGCACTTCAGAATGTATGCAAAACGTGCTTCCTAATATATAACGAAATTTGCGTCAAATTTCACGGTTGAGTGAGCATGCAGCAAAAATTGCCCAAACTGCGATTTTTACTTCTTTACCATGGTATAGTCGATCAAATATGATAGAATTCTTGTTGTGGAAGTGTATGAAACAAATATCCATTCATTCACGGTTGAATGAACCCATCAAACAACCAAAAAATAGGCCATTTTTTTAATTACGAAAATGCATTGCAGTAATTTTATGAACTAGAAAGCATCTCAATAACATTTTTGGGGTTGTATTTATATTCTTTTGGCACGTGTCAATGATCCTATGGCATTTATTTACAAATTCATGCTTCAGTGAGCACGTGAGACTGGAAAAGCCCTTTTCTCACGTACGGACTAAAATTCAAATTCTTACTTTGATTGCATATAACAATTCTTTTCGGGGAGTACCATTAATTTTATTTTCATGAAAATCCCGATGTTTCACGCCTCAGTGGGCACAAGATACAAGAAAATCATGAAAATGAGAAGAAAGTTTGGGGCTTCGTCATGGTTCAGTGACTTTTCGAATTCATAATATCGTCTGTTTGGAGCCATAAGGGCGTTAGTACATCTTAAAGATGTTCCGTTCGGAGCCATAAGGGCGCTATCGCTGTACAAAGTGAATGGTAATAGCGCCCTTATGGCTCCGAACCGAACATCTTTAAGATGTACTAACGCCCTTATGGCTCCAAACAGACGATATGAATAAAGATCATGTTAGTTAGAGACCAGTTGAAGCTATGTGCAAAGTATCATAAAATAATTCACAGTCAAATGGACAAAAACTTACAATTAAAATATGCTAAATTTCACTTTTGTTTAGCTTTTGTTAAACCTCTGTACATAAAGTCAATGGAGGAGGAAATCAATACCTGACAAATGTCAAATTCGGCCAATTTCATTGATGATTATTGTAAATTCTACTATGAGTTATGTCACGACACTTGGCACACAGCTTCAACCGATCTCTAACTAACAGGATCTTGATTCAAATTACGTATTCGAACATATGAAAACGTTGGGGCTTCTTTCTAGGAAAACCATTTTCACGCACCGATTGTCAATGGAAGGAATGCCCGAAAAACGGGAGTTTTGTTGAATATACTGGAATAAAAAAAAATTGAGAAGATCATTTACTTAGTTACACAGGTTTTATGAGGGTTAATGTATATAAAACAAGATAAAACCTTGGGAAGAATATTTTTTTACCCCTAACCCTCGCGTTTTGAGCTTTAAAATCTCCCATTTTAGTCATTTTTGGGTCGTTTTTCTGTGTGAAAATGATATTTTGGTCAAACAGCAGTCACTAAAAGCTTTCTGTAAAATTCAGCAGCGCATCGATTTCCTAGTTACGCTGAGTGAAGTAAATATATTAATTTCTCTTTCCAATGATTTTAACTTCTTTGTGATTGGTCAATATTTCCCCCGCGTTTTTGATATCATAAAAAAAAATATCATGATAAAATACTTCGATCCTGACTGCACAGCTTGCACTCTCCTTTTACACGGTCTTTATTCAGGGCATTGTTATCGCGATATCGACGGTCAGACGTAGAGAGAGTCTATACCCAGTACACACATTTCCCGTAAGATTCTTTCTGGTCGTTAGTGCACTGTAGTGGAACTGTGCGTGTTTGGTATAAAATAACACTGTCCTTTTTGATTGTTCACGTTTTCATATGAAGTCACTGAACCATGATGAAGCCCCAAACTTTCTTCTCATTTTCATGATTTTCTTCTATCTTGTGCCCACTGAGGCGTGAAACATCGGGATTTTGGTGAAAATAAAATCAAAAGTACTCCCGAAGAAGAACTGTTATATTCAATCAAAGTAAGAATTTGAATTTTAGTCCGTACGTGAGAAAAGGGCTTTTCCAGTCTCACGTGCTCACTGAAGCATGAATTTGTAAATAAATGCCATAGGCTCATTGACACGTGCCCAAAGAATATAAATACAACCCCAAAAATGTTATTGAGATGCTTTCTAGTTCATAAAATTACTGCAATGCATTTTCGCAATTAAAAAATGGCCTATTTTTTGGTTTTTTGATGGGTTCATTCAACCGTGAATGAATGGATGTTGGTTGCATACACTTCCAAAACAGAAATACTCTCATGTTTGATCAATAATTACATGGCAAAGAAGTAAAAATCGCAGTTTAGGCAATTTTTGCTGCATGCTCACTCAACCGTGAAATTTGAAGAAAATTTCGTTTCTGTATATTGGGAAGCACGTTTTGCATACATTCTGACGTGTAAATTGTTTAAAATCTGAAAATGGGTCCGTTATCATTGAATCAATTTAAGTTGCCATTTTAGGCTTGCGAACTTCAAAAAAATGACATTTTTGCATTCAACCATTGCTCACTGAAGCATGACTTGATGATTTTTCCTAAAATTCGCTCCTATTGTGGCTTATTAAATTCCCTACATGGACATATAATTAGATTTTTTAAAATTCCTCCTGGTTCAAAAATGATTGATATCTGAAATAGGGGGAACTTTCTTTTTGTGTTGTGTTTATATCAAAAACAAAATAAGGGTGTACTATATACTGCTGAAAATATTGAAACCTTCTAATGTGTTTGGTAATGGCCGATCGGGAGATTATTGAAATATGATTTGATTTGATGTGTTCAAAATGGTAATCTCATTGGTAATCTCATTATTCAAATGCAGTTCTTAATGAGGCAAAGTAAGTAAAAAAATTAGTCATATTAATCCTTTCTTAATCCTCCAAATTGTGCCCTTCTGCAGAACACTTTTTCGATGACAGTGGGAATGCTCGTCAGCATCCGCCAAGCTTCCTCCCCTTGGTGCTGCGCGTCGTAGCTGCTTAGGTGAGGCCGTCGCCAAAGCAGATCTCTTCTGTTCTACACATGGCTTCTCCAGACTTCACCTTCAACAAGGTACAGGAACGGAGGACAAGGACCTCTTGAAGATCCGTCAAACTGGTCCGAATGCTCGTAATCATGTCTTATCAAGTTATCATAAAACCTCGCGAGTAGTTGTGATTTAAAGCGCTGCTTCATCTAAAATCTGGCTTTCTCCAGAAGTTCACCTTCAACAAGTACAGGAACGGAGGACAAGAGCTCTTGAAGTTCCGTCAAACTGGTCCGAATGCTCGTAATCTCATGTCCTATCAAGTTATCATCTAACCTCGGCCGTAGTTCTGATTTTTCCTAGGTTCATAACTTTTTTTTTTTTTTTTTTTTGGGGGGGGGGGGGTGTATGTGTTGCTTCAGAACTCACCTGCAACAGCGTATCAATAGCCAAAGGGTGGACAGAAGCTCTCAAGATCCACACTACATCTTGTTCGTGAGCTTCAATGTCATATCTATATCCGTACACGATTAGCCAATGCTCTAAACTTGAAAACACGTAGTTGCAATAAAGATGAGAGGTAGAAATTTAAACTGTGTGCTTCGCTTTCTTTTTAGTTTAATCTCTGTAACTTCTCTCGTTTCACAATGACAGTAGATCAGAAGATATTAGAAGTATTCAACAACTGTGTGGTGATTTCTGCATTAAAAGATAAAAGAGATAAACAAGAAATAAGAAAAGCTTACATACTAAAAATAAGTGATAAGATTTGTCCTTTTCATTCATACTAAAGTAGAAATATGTTATCAAACATCAACTTTGTAATGTCTTTTCATACTAATTATTTTCTTTCCATCAAACCCTAGGTAATTCTTTATAGGGCTCTAACAAAATTCCATGTTCAAAACAACCTGAACTACTATAACACGCGGAATACGGGGCGGCAACCGCATCACTTCTTTTACTAAAAAGATATCAATCCGCATCCCATTTTCAGCGTAGGTTTTGGACAACAGATTACTCACAGCTATCTACGCTCATACAAATTAGTCCATGCCTGAAACCGGCTATAACAACTCAAATTCCTCAAACATACATCTCAAAGTACATTTTACATCATTTCAGTCTTATATCACAAGCATTTATCATTTTCCTAAGCAATTATTCATCTAAATATCGAACAGAATAATAAGAGACCGCAGGAATCCATGACATTTGCTCCCGCGACAATTGCTCCGCTATAAATTCCATACACTAATCGAATGACTAACCTCAACCAGGGACTTTACACTATACCCTACCCTAAACCTAACCCTAAACCTTATATAAATCCCTATTACAACCCTAACCCTAACCCTATATCTTAGACGAAATAAAGCCCGGAGCAATTGTCGCAGGAGCAAATGTCGGGTCACCGACCGGAGAGTGGGCGTCGTTGAAGCTGAAGTCAGAAAACTACGGGAAATTTAACAATTTCTTGATAATAAATCTTTCAAAACTACATCAAGAAAGTACAATATGACATAGAACTTTAGATTTATGAATTCCTCAATTATCTAAAATAACATGAATGATTTCAACATATCATTTAGTTGCATATTTCTTGATAATTTTAAAGAAATCTGAAGACAAAAACTTGACTTGCCGAATGCATCACTATCTCGATTGACGTTTGATTTGACCTTTCAAAAATGACCTTGTATAGTCTTCGACGCAGTCGCTAAGAATACAATTACTTTTTGAGTTACTTTACAATTGTATTATTTTAAACAACTAATATTAAATGCATATCATGACAAGATCATTTTTAGAGCCCTTTTTTTGTACTTTCGACATGTTCGTCGAGTTGATATTCCTTTGCCAAGTACTTTTGTTTTATGAATCACCCAAACTCCACTTTCAATAGGGTCCCTTACGAGGAAGAAGAACCAAAATGATCTGTCCCGTCAACCAGGGGAGCATTTCATGAAACAAATATTCACCGATTCTCTCTGACAACTGTTATAAGCTACTGAAATGTTTGCATCTGATTGGCTGAGAGCAAATTTGTTTGATAAGACGTCCGACAAGTTCTTCATGAAACGCCCCCAGGATGCACTCTTGTCAGAGTATAAATCATCAGCCTCACGAATATTTATACACTTCAGATTTTCAAGAGCGCAAGTTACTGAATATGCAATTTTAGAAATCTTAGAACCTTTCTTTTTCCCGTATTTGTAACCTTTTAAGGTTCTTTTAAGGAGCAGAAAGGGTTCTAAACAGTACTATAGAACCGTTTTTAGTTATACAAGGAATCTTTTAAGGTTCTTTATAGAACCTATCGGGTTCTTGATGATGTGAAGGATCCTACCAATTTTGTATAGGGTTCTTTATGCAACCTATGTGGTTATTTACACCATCAAGAACCCCATATAAAAAACCATAACTTGTAGAACCAACAACGGTTCTAATGGACTGTTTAGAACCCTTTCTGTTTCTTTGAAGAACATTAAAAGGTTCAAAATATGGGAAAAAGAAAGGTTCTAAACAAATTTAAGTGTGTGGGTGTTTCATCTCCGTCGTTCGGCTTCTTCAGAAACTTCCTAATCCTCAGATCACTTGAGTACAGAAAATGTGGATCTCTTAAAGATCCGTCCCAATAACGGGCCACAAAGAGTATTATCTTTTAACATATTATCATGTAAAAGCTAATCCATGGGGAAAAATAAACTTTTCTCAGAATTGTTGCAACTTGCAATGCAAAAATAGATGTTGATGTCTTGTTACACCCCTTGGGTTTCTTTTATATTCTTTTTCTTTATTTATGTCACTCATAAAAAGTTCATACGAATATCGCAAAGCACGCAATTTCCTATAGTCCTGGTAATAATTTTCCTTTAGCTGCAAAAACTATTCAACTCCAACTCCAGCATGACTAGTATTTCTAAAAGCGATTTGTTTCTCATTATTTTTCTTGAGGAATGCCTCACCTTAAAGGATCGGTTTTGTATGATGTCTTCCTTTCCGTCATGTGCTCTTAATTGGGTTCTTAAAACATTTCAGACCATTTTTTGTTTTAATTTCAATGTAGGACTTCAAGGTCTAAAACTTTTGAAAGTCTTGCACAGATGGCACTATTCCAAATCCAATAAAATTTCAATTTAACAAAAAATAGGCTGATCTTTTCGTTTTTTATACAGACACTTATCATGTTTCGTCGTTTTTCATGATGGGTTTCTTGTTCATGTACATAATAAATCATAACGATTGTAAAATGTAAAATTCTAAAACAGGGTATAATGTTTCCTATTAGGTCAGTCTCAGACAAAATAGAAATCATGTGTGCTCATTTGCTTTAAAAAATAAATATTATTCATTAAAAGATCACTAGTATGTCAAGAGTGCTTTGAGACATAATATAACCACTCATTGTATCCTGATATTCAGAAGATTATGTGTATAGTCAATAGACATGTAGAATTTTAAAACCATTAAATAATTACTGCTAATGGAAAAGTTTACTAGTATCTAATTAGTACTATACTATTTACTAGTATGTAATTAGTATTTTATCTTTAAAACATTACCCTCAATATTATTTTGTAAAGAATATTATGTCGTAAATATCAATCAATAATTATTAATGCTCGAATTGGACGTCAGTATTTTTTTAACCACTAAAAGCGCAACTTTGCTGCAAATAGTTTGGCTGCGAAGCGAGTTGATGGAGATCCAATTAAATCTATAAGCGAAAGAAACAATGTGAATGTAACGGCATTAATTCTCTTGGAGTCCTCGGAAGAAGTGGGCCGAAATATGTCATTATTTTGTTTGCCTCATGAGGTTACTACTTATCAATAAGTTGCTATTTTCTCTGAGGAAGTTTATGATAAACTTCCTCAAAGAAAATGGCAATTTTTGATAAGTTTTATTCCAGTTTTGTTATCATATGTTTTTCCGGTCAAGTTTAAACTATATCCAATCACTTTGACATTTCTTACAAGCACTTTCGTCGGAAATGTGATCGTGATTAAAAATCTAAACGTTGATCATGTTGATTAAATTGACCGATAGCTCCTATCCATGATGTATCGTTTGAATTGAATGAACATAAACAAGAAACATACAAACTGCAAAATACGTGAGTATTTGAAGGTTTGAAACAATTTTATTCAATTTGTTTTTAAATCAAAACAAAGAAGTTTCATCATGTTCAATTTCACGGCTTTTTACATTAAAACTACAGTGTGTATAAAATAAAATGGCACAATATACGGGGAAAATCATGCATGTAGTATCAAATTAAGGCTGAAGATTTTTCTCGCTAAACTCTATTTTGATAATTATTTGCAGCACAAAGATGTGCTTAAAGCTGGTGTATAGTTTCGAGAGAAATAAAAATTAATTTTGATTCACATTAAGATAGATTATGAAAGATTGAATCCAAGAACTATAATAAAGCAAATTATAGTACTTGAAATCTCGTTTTAGTGTCTTTATTTCACAATATAAGGATAAAAAAAGATAAGTCGGGGACCCGTCTCAGGTTAGCGCTCACGTGGAAAACCAATGGGGATTCTCTTGTCATACACACAGATTGTTCGCACTAATTCACGCCGTAACCTCCGGCGTGCGAACTTGTCAACAAAGGTCTTAATGGCAGTTGAATTACCCTTGATTCAAACAACTTCAATGAAATTCATCGGAAATAATGAAAGGAATGTCACAAGATCTCTCACACATATCTTTTAAAGCAATGTGGACAACATGTAACTACATTTAATCGGTTTTGTGCCAATTCCTTTTTTGTTACCAAAACTATACACCAGGTTTAATGTGCAATGAAGAAAACAAAAATCGCAATTGTGCAAGTTTTGTATATTCGTAAGCGAATCTGTACTGCTGCGTTTTCGTTATAAAGACGGGCTGGACATTTATTCGAGTGTTGTAGCATAACCCATGACAATGTTAAACTTTAAAATAATCATATTGCAAGACCTACATGACCACATGAGAATTATAGAAAGACTAAACAATATCAGCTAGTGATTAATCTACAAGAGCAAAAATTTCCCGTTTGCACCATTTTATTTCATACACACTATGTGCAATGGCAGTTCTCACTTTTGTACATGGCTGAATATAAAAATATATATACATATATATGTAGCTGAGGTTATACATTATTTTACTCCAAGCACGTAAATTTGATATTGAATAAGAATAACTTCTAACTGAAACTTACGTGGTTGTTTTACTATAAGACGTTTGAGGAAAACTTGAAGGATAAAAGATTCATAGATATCATAAACAATCGCTAAAACTCAAATTGCAAACTCTGTGCACTTTTCACTGACCGTCTTTGTTTCAATTTATTGTATTATTGGTAATGCCATAATATTTGTCTATTCTATCATGGTCATCGAACTACAGATAATGGTAATTAAATTATCTAGGCAGCGTTAGCATTGAAATTTTTATCCTTGAAAATCATTAGCTTCTCAGTTGACAGCCCTTTTCGCTGTCATCCAGCCCAACTATTAATCCTGATAAATCTTTCTTATCTTTTTCTTTAAAAAAAAGAAAAAAATATCTATCAACATTTTATTGATAAAGCATGTCCTATATTTTTGCTTTGATATATCAGTTTGTTTCGTCATACAAACTATTAGAAATCCGAAAATAATTTTACAGAAGCTCCTCCTAAAAGCTGATTCGTTAAATGGTTCAGAGGCATGAAAAACCTCTATCCTGGCTTAAAGCCGGGCTGGTAAACCTCGCTATTACCTATTTATATTATTTATATGGCGTGTGAGTGTTGTGTGTGTGTGTGGTGTGTGTGTGGGTGATGTGCGTCGAACCCAACCGCCCATCGTCCGTTCGTAGTGCTAGCCACATAGTCTAAGCACACACACATGGGCTACGCTGCTCGTCCGTATGTGCTGTCGTGACCCACCTACATCACACACACACCACACACACACTGATCAGCGCGTCGTAACCGCGCGCTCGGAAGCTCACGTCACTACACGACATGTCGACGAGCACACACATCAACACAACACGCCGTGGTGATCAACACCCATATAAATATAAATACAATTGGTAATAGGACGAAGGTACAGCCGCTAAAGGATACGAGTATCCAGAGTGTCTGACATACATCCGAAAAGAAGCCAATAACTACTAGTAAGACCCAATAATAAGGGATGTGTGTGTGTGGCCATAATTCTTCTGATGCTAAAATTTACAACAAATTTGTTATTTTCTCCTCCCCGCAATATTTAGATGAGAGATACAAAATATATTTAGCATTTAGAACCATAAAAGCATTTTTTTTTAGCATCTCCCCTGTAAATTTTGGAGAAGAAATTTACAACAACACTGTTTTCTTAAATCAGAGTTTATGACGACTCCGCTGACACCACATTGCTGTAAAAATACAAAGATTTGTTTATATATATTTTCAAGTAAAGGCCCTGTTATCTGTTGTGTGAAGGTGTAGGACAGGCAAAAAGAAAATGAACACCACGATACCTTTAAACATAAATTACATTATATGTCTCATGAATAGAAATCGTTTACTTTCATTTATATATCTTTATACAATATGTAGTAAATAGTAAATAATCATTATGTACATCCATTTCGTTCTGATTTCAGTCTGATAAAAGTACCACCTTCTCCATTCTGCTCAAGAATAAAAATGATAAAATATATATTAAGGGTATAAGGCTTGGAAAAATAAATAATGGGGAGAGATAAGAAGAGAGTAGGCAGGGTAAATGGTCGTTAATGTCACCCCTTTTGGAATTACTTCATCCTGTGATCCAACTTGGTGGCTGTCGTTATATTTCAAAAACACTATAATAACAGTCATAACTCGAGGGCGTTGAACTATAATGAAATACACTGCTAATAGCAACGAATCTCTCTTGTTAAACAATTCTCTGACAAATCGATTTTTTTTTTTTTTTTTTTTTTTTTTTTTTTTTTTTTTTTTTTTTTTTTTTTTTTTTTGTTTTGTTGCAAGCGGTCCGTAATAGCTGGTATATATGTATTCTTTTCTTTCTCTTTTTTTTTTTTAAAGTAACAGGTGAATCAGTTTATACGATAAGAGGTCATTTTTGAAAACTTTCTCTGATTCAGTGCGTGGTATAACTTGATGAAATCAAATCAAAACAAGAAATTATTCACATTGGTGCCTTTGTCCTTTTGTGACTAGCCATATAACGGCATTCTTGTGGAAAGTCTTCCAATACAGCGACCACTTCCTATTCCATTATGACGTCACACTATTTCAGTTCAACTATCGTTCTTCTTAGTCCGTCTTTGACATCGATCAACCCGCCATAGAACGACGCTGAATTAAAGCATCGATTCCATCGACGTCGGATCGATGTGGTCGCTGTGTGTGAGCATGCTGGTCGTAACGGACTTCGTGGTCGTACCAGGGGGGCATTTCTGGTGGTGTTGCTGCTTCCGACACCAGCGTCCAGTGAAGGCATCGCGGAACCCGCGGCGGAAATTTTCGTTGAAACCGCAGTAGATGAAGGGATTCATTGCGGAGTTTGCGTAGCCGAGCCAGATAACGAAGAAGAAAATGTCCGTGTCCACTTTAAAATTCTGAGAAGAAAATATATATGAGTTCATTTCTAAATCGATACTGCATAGATGGGTATTGAGTCTGAAAGTGATTATGGGTATAAAACAATGGACATAACATTTCACCTTCAAACTGTTTAAAATCGTGGTTTCGGATACTTTCCATTTTCGTATAATCATTGGGATTTAATTATTGTCACCTTAGAAATGGCACCGGGCTGAAATGCTCCCCAGGGAGTGAAACATGTGCACATAATTAATGTGTAAAGCGTATGGACGCGATATAAAACCAGAACATTGGATGACCTTGAATAGGAAGCGTAGAACATTTAGATGTAGGGTTTTAGTAGAGCGCAGATATTTTTTGACGTCCTGCGAGGTCAATTTAGAAAGGCAAAATATCAAATCTGATTTATTAACGTGTATGCTTGTGAAAACTGTCCAATATTATTAATATTGGATTTAATTAATATTTTACCCAACCCACAAGATTATCATCGGCCAATGAAATGAGTGTGTGCTGACTGCAGTGCGTATGATTAGTTGCGCGTTATTACGCGTCATGCAGATATTATTTGATGTCAGAATCAAATTACCCTGCGTATTAAAATCGCTTTTGACATAAGAAATTAAGATGTAGGAAATTTCAAATTCATTACAAAGTCAACTACAATGCCTGTGGTGCACTTTACAAGATCGCTCGAAAAGGATGACAAGATTTAGATTTATGTGTTTGTGGGGTATATAAATAATGCTTATGATTAAAGATGATCAATTTTGTGGATACGTGAAATATTGTTACTCGCTTGAAGAAAAATATCGAATTCGTCTCCGACTCGTTCAAAAATTTTTCAGCTCTTACAATATTTCTACGTATTCCACTCAAGGTCATCCAATATTCTCTAAATATTGTAAGAGCTGAAGAAAAAGATTGGATGACTCGGAGACGAAACCGATATGTTTCTTCAGCGAAAGTAAATTATTTACACATATCCCACGAAAATTGATCATCCAATATTATAATTTATTATTTAGATACCCCCACAAAATATAATCTGAATCTTGTCATCCTTTTCTAGCGGTCTTGTAAACTTGAAGTACACTACAGGCATGGTAGTGGAGCTTTAATGAATTTAATAGTTTCCCATTTTTGTCGAAAAGCATTTTTAACACGCGGTTCAATTTCCTTCTGACGCCACAAAGCTGCATGGCGCATAATAAAGGCGCAACTAATCACTGCCATTTCTCAAGTCAGCTGCATGCACACACCCATTTCATTGGGCGATGATAAATCTTGTGGGCGGCGCAAAATATTCATTGAATCCAATATTAATAATATTGGACTGTTTTTCATAGGCAAGTTAAAAATCAGATTTGATATCTTGCGTCTCTGAAACGACCTCGCAGGACGTCAACAAATATCTGCACCTCTGAAACCCTAGATCTAAATAATAATTAGTTTTGAGGTATAAAATTTAATTTTCAACCAATGTTATAAACAAATACTTTACAAATTGCCATTGTGAGTAGAGATTGTAGATATGGTACGGCAGCCAACAGAGAGCAAAGGCTATAAACCACACAGCATCAATCTTTACAACCTATGAGATAGAATGAAGATAAAAGTGATAGGTTACCGTATTAGCTGATCCAGATGTGAAAATAGGAGGCGCATATACGGACAGAGGGCGCCGCCAAAAGTTTCCGATTTAAACTTGTACAGCAATGAGAGGTTTTCAAATTGAACGGAGGGGGGGGGGGTCCCTCGAGCCCCATCGGGATCCCCACTGACATGACTGAATAGTAGTGTGTAGAGGTAGGAGTGGTGGATGAGGTGATTGTGGGGTGGTGGTGGTGGTAATAGTGATATTCCTATGAGTATTATAATTTCTCTTAATATTGATTATTATAATCATAAATATCATCATAACAGGAGCTGCGGAGCGGGGGGGGGGAGCTGGGGCTGGAGGCCTAACTTTTGTCAGCAAAACGTAAAAAAAAAAAAAAAATGACGATACAATTGTGATTTTTTAGCCTGTTCAGCTCCCCCCCCCCCCCAACTTGCGGCTCAGCCCCTCCATTTTCAAAACGCTCCGCGCCCCTGCATAAATAGGGGCGTTATTTACTTTTACTCTGTTCACTATACCTTTTTCCGTGCTTTGTCCTGGACCGAGATTGTTAGCTTTGATGCTGACCCCTGGACCGCTGATGCTCTGTAACTCAAGGTCATGCCGATCCGCACGTAGGCAACAGACATTAACAATGTGGGACTACGTAAAACGATAACGAACATGGCAGAGTGTGTAGAGTTCCTTGGCCATAGCCATTGCTGGTGACCCACGATCCCCAGTGCTCGAAACAGTAACTCTGTTGGGAAAATAAGTAATGCTAAATTGTAATTGAGACCATTGGAAGAAAGAAAACGTCTCACGCTGTGTTTTAATATCTACCGTAGATTTGCTTCCGCCACAAAACAAAGCGCAATATTGTTAATGGGCGCACTCAAATGTCGGATGGATGTGCCAATTGCAGCAGTATGCGCTGGGTGTGGTGTTACTCATTCGTCGAGCGCGCTTAGCCAACGCAGTGCATTCGTTGCTTATTTTAATATTTGTTGTCTATGTATGGCGCTCTGTGTGCGTGTTATCGGCATATTCACAAATTTCAGTGCGCTGGTCATGCGTTGTGTACATGTGACTGCAGCATATCGGATTAGGCAGGGACTTGAATATTTTGTTGGAATGTGCACAATAATATATATATATCAGGTTGCCATCGCCTTGTTCGTACATTAGATCTTTAGTCTTGGCATAATTATTTACTCCCCGACATGACAATCGAACATTATACATTGTGCATTTTAAGTATAACGTAAAATTGGATTAATATATAGGGTTTTATTATCATTGTCTTACTTAGTAACATAATTTTAGTAAGTTGTTGTAAGATTATAGGAGGAATCATTGGTAATAACAAAGGTAGGTATAGGCCTATGTCATAATATTAATCATATATGGTTTATTCTGGGTTGGTAAATAATTGGACAGTTAGAGTAATATGCTTGCTGCTGGTTTATAGGCCCTAAGGCTTTTATTGATTTTGTTTGCAAGGTAGCATAAGAGGAATGCACCGAAGGGAAACAAAAACAACACAAATCAAAAAGATTATACCCGAATTTTGACATCAGAAAAAAACAACAATAGTTTTATCGTAGATATGTGTTATGATTTCACATCAAATTTATGTATTATCTCCATGATCCGTCATAATCTTCTTGTTTGTCTTTTTAAAATGAGTTTTCTTGGTTCTGTATTTAAAAGGAACAAAAGTATTTATCTGAATATATTTACTGCGCAAGAAGAAGAAAATTAGAAAATGAAAAAATAAATAAATAAATAAATCATTACGAAGAGGAACATTTTTAGATCAAAGGGATATAGTTTGCGATGTAGAGAAAGTTATACGAAAATTATTGAATCCACTGAATTTTGTATAAATCGATGACACATTTTTTGTATGATCAATACAGCGATCAGGGCCCATAGGCCTATAAAGCTAGTTGTCAACGAATTACATAAGGAACAGTAGGCCTACACAGTTAAGTGACAACTAAGGCTATGAAGGTGTTTTTAATATTGGCCCTGGATGTTAAAAGTTGAAGGGAGAGCAAACACGTATTTAGCGTTCTTTTTTACGTGGCTGCCTCGAGGATCTTATACCTTTGATTAATTTGATTCTCCTGTTTTCTTACCCGTATTTCTCCGTTTCCCCACTCATGTGCGACGTGTTGCTGGTAAATGACGAGTGGTATGTTTATCGCCGTGGAAAATAGCCAAACGGATGCAATAACAAGCCAAGCGTTCCGCTTGACTACCCTCGATTTGATGGGATGAAGTATCGCGATGTATCGATCGCCGGCCACCACCATGAGGGTTAATATGCTGACGTGTACCGAGACAGCTGAAATGACAGAAATTAGGAAGAAAAGACGTAAGTTTTCGAGAATAAATTTAATTGCAAAAATACAAGATTTTAAATGAATTTGTCCTTAGTAGGATACATAAAGTACACTCATATTTCCATTGCAATGTCCGATATCTTTAAAGATTATGTAAAAGCGCAAAACCTGCACAATGATGGTTAGGGCTAGAGAATACCGACATAAGTTTAAAAATAAGAGGAAATTTAAGTTTTGAATAATCGATTGTCAAGATAGAAAATTCAAATTTATCTTTTCGTAACTACAAGGATGCCTAAATTTATTTTACGTGTCATGTGTGTTGTACCGTATCACTCTAATTCTCTTGGAATTTTTAACTCTTAAATTATGTTTATTTCCTACATAATTTAAGGTTTGTCCAAACTGTTTGACTTTGTGCGTTAATGAGCAACACGTACATCTCATAAGTCTTATTATTCAATTACCATCAGTTGGTCGAAAGAGAGTGATCTCTGCAGTCCATAACAGTACTACCAAGGGAACGATGTGCTAAGATGCGCAATGGTTTGCAGCTCTATATGAGTTTACCATTGTCAGATGGTTATAAGGCGATTGGACTGCGATATAAAACTCAAGAAAATTGTGATGACCTTTGAATAGGAAGCGGTGTAGAACATTAGATGTAGTGGTTTTGAGGCGCAGATAATTTTTTTTACGTCCTGCTGAGGTCAATTTAGAAAGGCAGAATATACAATCTAGCATTTATAAACGGGTAGATGCTTGTGAAATCTGTCCAATATTATTAATATGGATTCTAAATTCCTATCACTATATGTTACCCCACGCCACAAAGTATCACTGGCCAATGCAAATGAGTGTGTGCTGATGCAGTGCGTATGATTTAGTGTTGCGTTATTAGCGTCAGCATATCAAGAGATTAGGTAGTACAAAAGGTAGTCCCGTCTAGAACATAAAATGTACACTCTCGCTGCTCGACTAGTGACTTAATGCTTTGTAGTGAGCGATAAGACGAAGGAATGTAGTTAAGTTACTTCGTTCAGTTTGAGGCATGATTCATTCACAAAGTATTCGACGAGTGTCTTTAATATTTGCCACAAGTTGCAGATATCTAGATCATGTGTCTACATGTCTTTTAGAGCTTAACTTTACAAAAAGAGTCAATTTTGTTCTCTGAAAATTTTAGTAAGGGCATATATGCAGATGATTTTAAGGATTATTAATGTTGTTTGTCAGGGGTTATTGAGAGTATACGTAATATGATTAGCATATGATTATAAGGAAGATTGTAAAAGAGATGTCATAAAGGAACAAGCACGATGTGATTATTTCTCAACCATTGTGAGGAACGAAAGTCATTCTGTATTTATATAGGAAGGCGATTCCTAATGTTCCTGTGAGCAGAGAGATTTAATATGTCCACTCGTGGTCTTGAACTAGTAATGAGATAAAGCTTGATACGTTCCAAGTCAGACTACCAAGATTTCAATATCCGCAAATTTCTGTACTCAGTGCCTCGTCACAGTAATAAATTACTCAACTAGTCTATTTCACTGCACATTTGGGTTCATCAGTGCAGTTGTAGTATATATCTCTAAATATGTACTGAATATAAGGACCTGAACGAATATGATAATGGGATTATGGTTATTAGATATGCTGTCTAAATTTAATGATACAAATGAATTGAGTAGCATAGCATGGAGTATTGACTACCGATCTTTTTATGCTATGAGTATCTCATTATTGTTATTCATCTTTATTTTTTATACTTTACTGTATGGTAATTGTATGGTTAGGAGAATTTTTTCAATGTTTAATTGTTTGGGGTTTTTCACTGTGCAATATGATTACATTAAATTATAGAACATATAGATGTATACGTTATAATTCATCAGGTAATGAGGAATTGACAAGACAGAATGATTGTCCATGAGTAAAACAATATCTATCCAAATTTAGATCCTGAAGTACAAGAGAAGGTAGATGACCCTTGGTATGCAGTGTGGTTTCTGATATGAGCAAATGTAAAGTATATACAAAGCACCAATGCGCCCCTTACATCATGTGCTTAGGCTTAATTGATATTTCAGTCAACTAGACATGAATAGCCACGTTGTAGTAACATGTAAGAGTGGATAATGAATTAGCAAATATGAAGACAACTAATTAGCTGAATTGGTTACAAGAGAACAAATTGTAAAGAAAAGAAGAAACAACAAAGGATGGACTGATTTGCGACTATCATATTATGTAGCATTTACCTAACCTCTACCCATAAGGGGGGAGCGATATATAAAGCTCCCACATGTATAACGAAATTTGTTATAGCGAGTAAAAGGTAAATCCGACAGTAACAACGAAAAAGAACAAACTTTTTTGACGAAAGCATAAAAAAAAGAAAAAGCGCTGATATATTGCACTATTTATAAACATACTGAGTTATGAGTCATTTATTAAACACATTCATCTAAGCGTAAATAGGAAACGAGAAAGTGTAAACACAGTACAGGGAAGATTAACGAAAAAAAGTCAAAAAAAACGATTATCCAAGAACACTCTCGTCAGACACCAGATAATGACTCAATATTATCGGACACGAAAGCACTTATTATCGTGTATCATTCTTTCAGCTCAGTTGAACAATTAAATGTTTGTTTTTCTAGCCTAATCATCAATAATTGAGGCTTCACGAATATATTTGATACATATTATATTGACAAGAGTCATTTAATTTTATGCTATTTATACAATTAATTTGACACTTAATATATTATTAAAGGTATATACGTTGGACGAAATTGTGGTCGAGCAAACTAATAAAATAGTAAACAGAGCATAATATCTAAAAAAAAGAATACAAAGAAATTTTAAGAAATACATTAAATATCACATTTGACGAACTATGCTTTCTAAGAGCGTGGTCTATCGTAAACTTGAAGTACCAAGAAATTCTTTTTATCACTTTCTAACAGAATTTTAGAATGGGAGCGTCTATATAATGATATAATTGAATAATTGTTTCACAAAAATCACGATTTTCTTACTGTGGATACTCTGGAATATATAGAGGAGACTATTAGTTTTACACGCGGTGCAAGTGCTCACAACATCTGACGCCATCATGAATCTTCATGAAATAAGAATAGCGCGCATATAGGAGTCATTAATTAAATTGTGTAGCATCAATCTATAAAATATCACATTTGTACCGATTTAGTGCAATTTCTACAGTATGCAAACTGCGAGCATAGACTATAGTCATTCTCCATACCTCTCCATCCCGAGATTTTGTCATGCGGATCATGATTAAAAGTACTTGTGGGCGGCGCCAGTAAAGTTTACTCGTGCTTAATGAGGAGTTATCTTTAGGGTATTGGAGGGCGTTTTGCTCTCCCCATAGGCAGAAGTTAATAACAATCAGGATCCTCGATACCTCCTAGCGTCTACCGTAATATAAACGTCTCACGCAGAATCAGCTCAACATAAAGTGTTTAGCGGTCCATTCGTTAGAACTATCTACTAGATGATTAAAAGTATACTAAATTAGGTTTGATGACAGTGGGATAAAAATGGTTTAGATTTTACACGACTAATTTGTATAGAATGACATGATAACTAAATGTACATTTATATGCCACTAGTGATGTAAGCATATTGTAATAATTATATTCCTCTGTTAGGTCCGGTTGTAAGATCGATTGTTCATGATGAAGAAGTATGTGTTTAGTAGTAAGCAATCAACACAAGAGGAGCATCCTGGGACTTCTGATTCATAGAACGCGGCTAACGCAAATAATCTAAACATGTATAGGCTATTGTACTACAAACAACCTAGAAATTAGCGTTAAAGTGCAGATAAGGATGATGTACAAGGTGTAAATATATAAAGATAGATTGGATGAGTCACAGGTGGATAGAATAAGAGACTGTTATCCTTATTTTGTTATTATGACGCATAAGATATCATCACACACAGAGGGCGCTAGCAAAAGTATTTTCGTTTTAGTTTAATATCTTTCGTATAGTCTAAATGAGGAAGAATCGAGATTTTCAAATTGTATATCCGTGCATGGGGGGTTTATGCAGTGTCCTGACGTGGCCGCTAAGGTTGATCCCTTCATAGATATGGACAAGGACTGTGATTCTACGCTTAATTCGAGCAAGAGTAGGATAAAATTAGTGTTAGTAGGTGGGCACTTGAGGGTGACTTGATGGCCGTCTGGTGTGTAGGTGGGTTGTCGCATTAATTGGACTGATGAATTCTACAGAGCACTATACCCACAGAAAGCAATTTCTGACGTTATTGAAATTTATTGTATTTAGTTCTTATACGATCATTAAATACAAATCATAACGGCAAAGAATTTATGGCGGAGCCCATGGGGGGGTTGGTGTGATTGTGTTACTCAAAAGCGAATGTAGACTCACCTATAAATCAACAGTCAGATCAGAGCAAGAAAAAATAATATTAGAAGTAAGAGATAACATGAACGATACAATTGTGATTTTGTAGCCTGTTCAGCTCCCCCCCCCCTCCACACTTTCCGGCTCACCCTCCATTAAAAAACGCTGCCGCGGCACTTCACCTCACTGCTTATGAAAATGAAAGATTCTAACCGGGTTGCAGTATATTTATTAATAAACGATTCTTTATCTTTTCCCGACTGTTTCATCCTATAATTCCATTATTTACATTCTAGACGTGCTTTGCCTGGACCGTAGAGTAATGCTAATTTGTATCGTCGCATCGCATACAACTGAGCTAGCCAGGAAATGACAGTTCTGCTCTTTATAAATCAAGGAGCATCGCGGCACAGGTATATTTGGTAGTCCAACGCCAAGATATTTGTTTTCATCAAACGATCACTTGTGAACGAACACTTCATAGATGAGGAAAGAACACTAGTACCTTACACACGTAAACCAAAATAAACCGGAAACTGATATAAATCACGTTACTAGATGGTCTTTGAGGTTGTAGTTCTTTAATTTTATCTATGCTGGACACAGATATCAGCTCTAATTGCTGGTCGCAACCAACTCAACTGGATCAACATAGATTTGACAGTGCTCGAAATGCCCTGTTGTCAACTTACTGATTTCATTTGGGCACACATATTAAGTATAAAATTTCGCTTAATGGTGATAAAAATTGAGACATTGGAAGAAAGAGAAGATCGCTCACCTTTGAAAAAGGGGGGGGCATCCGAGCAAAATTTCATAATGTAAAAAACTAAATATGCGGATATTAATATTGCTTCCGGCAGATATTACAATAAAACCGATAAGCAGCATTTGATTGATAATTTTTATTTTAACGGCAAGGTCACTACTTCTGAGTATGTAGCCAATGGATAGATGCGCAATGGACTTACTAATTTGTTATCACGGCGTGTTTGGGTATTGGTGCCATGTCCTCCAGTACGAGCGCAGCGGGTTTTAGCACAGGCAGCTGCTCAGTTTAGCTACTGTCTTGCTTATTTTATATCTTTTATGTGAAGAACAAAATTAAGCCTGAACGTCTAGAGCACGTGTTAAACAATCAATGATATGAAAAAAACGGTGAAAAAAGCTAGCGATCTTATTGACATAATACTACAGATTTTGCATTTAGTGTGCTAGGGTCTAAGTTTCGGTATAGGCGTTGTGTACATGTGAATCGTTCAGCGATTTATTCGGATTCTGGGTCAAGGGCTGTTAGAGATCTCTAGATTAATATTTACCTAGTTTATGGAATACCTCGCTTGCCGCGTATGAGCAATTATATATAATCAGTGTCTCGGCAGGTCGCATTACAAGCTTGTTGACTTGAGTGAAACTTATGTATGTACTTGTCGTCTTGGGCTGCTAATTTTTGAGTGTTACTGCTCCGATTGGAAATCACGCAACATATAGAGGCATTGCTGCATGTAATGAGCTTTAGTACTACAATAAGAATTGCGTATTACGTTCAAATTTGAATTTGGATTTATTGTAGTTACATGATTAGATGGGTTTAGTTTAGTTAGATTGATTACTTGAAGCCTTTACTAAATATATTTAGTAAGTATGTTTTAAAGATTATAGGAGGATATTCATTGGTAACAAGGTAGGTATACAGGATACTAAAGTCATTATTCGCCAAAAGTAATTCATAATATGGTTTATTTTTACTTTTGGTAAGGTAAAATGGACAGTGAGAGTCAAAGTTCAAAGCGTTGTGAGTTCCTGCTTGGTGGTGAACGCAGCATCATTACTTATGGTTTTTTGGTATTTTCAAATTTCGTTGTGCAATGTAAAATCAAGAAGGGATCGACGAGAGAGAAACAAAATTATCGATCTAACCAAATCAGAACGCATTATACCAGCTGCATGTGATTTCTGAGACTATTGTCAGACTAATAAACAATCAATAGTAATCATTATACAGTTATATTGATTCATGATTCACAGTCAAGTTATGTATGTTTCTGACATTCTCCATTCTCTTTGTTTGTTGCTTTCTGTACCAAATGAGTTTGTTTGGGTGGATATCTGTTGAAGTATTATTAATAAAAGGTTCAGAGAAGAGGTATTTTATTAATCATTGGACAAATATCGTTTTGTGGAACGTAGGCTGGACTAAAGAACATTTTGTCCTAAAAGGCTACAGGACGTCTTACAAGAGCAGGGCGGCAAAGACAAGAAAATAGCAATATTTGCTTCAGCCAAAAGAAACACATAATTTGAACTTGAATGGAGAAGAATCGATTGAACGCAAGAAAACATATTTGTCTTTTAGAATACTTAAAGGGGCAATAAGTCATAGGGGATTGCGTAGTGTAAAATGAAAGTTTCATAAAAGGCGAATATAAGTATTATATGAATCACATCTGAATACGTGTGTAATTTAATATTAATTCGACTGACAGCAACGTAAAAAACATTTATCTTTGTACTGATCATGACCTAGGCAAAGATCAGAAGTTCAGATCAATGGAAGCTCTTTATCTACATTAAAAAGGCATACATACGAGGCTTGATAAGAACGACAAATTTACAAATCGTGATAATCTACAATAAGGAACTTCACCTTTTAGTCAAGGCATATACACAGTACAGTGAAAGTGATCGAGGCTGTTAAAGTGCGTATCTTGATGAGGTCGTATGTATTAAGTTATACTAGGCACATGGTTTATAGGACACTAGATCGGGGAGTTTGGTATCAATGAGAGAGCAATGCAGTGATTAAGAATTCTATTGAGTATGGTTCTTTATTTTTACGAGGGTGGCCAGTAAAGCATAGCATCGGGAGTTAGTCTTTATGCAATTTGAAGAGATACCACGATTAGCTATTACCTATTGTGTTAATTAGAGTTCTCTTGTTCTTACCTGTGAAAATATAATTTCTCTCCGGTTTTCAAATACCACTTATGGCGACGTATGAGTCAATTGGGTGAGTATATGAATATTGAATGAGTGTGTATGTTGTTATCGCCGTGGAAATAGCCAAAACGGATTGAATAACAGCCAGCGTTTCCGCTTGTACTACCCTCGATGTGATGGGATAAAATCGCGATGTATCGGATTCAAATGCGCCGGCCACACAAATCGCGACCAGAACATAAGAGTGTGCTACGGTGTCGATTGAATATTGTCTTCTCAATGTTCCCGTTTACTCGATGCGTGGATGCATGATCAGTGGTCTGTAGAAATGACAGAAGATTAGGAAGAAAAGACGTAAACAGATTTTGTTAGTAGCTATAAATTTTATGCAATCAATCTATAGTCAGATTATTGAAGAATGAAGTGCTTAAGTAGTTGGTGGGTTATTACTATAAAGTACCATTTCATCATTACAATTGATTTCAATTTGATTTTCCACATTAGCACTTTAATAGTCCCAAATAAATTGTCTATTAAGTATTAGGGTAAACTTTCTTCATTTTATGTGAAGCGCTGTAAATACCGTGTCTCACGGAGGGGACGCGCTTTATGTGTGATAGAGAAAAAATAAAGCGGTACAATATAGTTTTTTAAAAAAATAAAGAGATATAAGATATGTTGAATAAAATAGTGAAATTGTAGCATGGACTAGTAAAATACATCAATGTATTTTTATGTTCTTTTATTCACTGATATGTGATCAACATGAAAAGGGAAAATGCTCGTAGTATTTATTTTACGTGTCATGAAATTGTTACACTCGTCATCACTCTAATACATCTCTTGGAATTTTTTCTAAACAATTCGCTTATATACTATAATAGTCTTATATAAGTTTCTTTACATATATTTAGGCATTTTGTCTTCATATTACTGTTTGATTCTTCTTAGCATTGGTCTGTCGCAGTACAAAGTCGAGAGCATACGTGCTGCTAACAGGCGTACACCTCATCATCAGAGTCTTTATTATTGACGCATACGTCAAATCTATGACATTCCATTATTCACAGCTATCACACAATCTCATTTAAACATCCATAAAAACTTTTCTTCATTGTCATGTTGATTAATGCTTCCATTTGTATTCTTGGTATTAATTTTTCCTTTTTCCTTTTTGCTCTCCCTACGTATTCCATTTTGGTTTAAAACGTGTTTCTTACCTTACATGGTCAATCCATCTCTTGTTTCCCCCTCTTGTTTTCGTTTTATAATTGCTTTGTCATTATTCTAAGATAATCATGTCTTCCCACACCTCTTCCATCAAGCCAATAACTCAATTATTGTATACAGAGCTATGTATCGAGATTTTTTCATCTTTTAATCATCCATCTCCTTTTTCTTCTCCTAACCCATATGGCCTTTTCGCAGTCGGGGAAGGATCAATCAGTCATCTGTTCCATGTGACTTACATTTCGTCACTTTCTCGCACTATCTTCAGATTTCTTTTATATCTCTTTATCTTTCTCTCTGTCCAAAAGTGTGTCTCTCTTGCCTCCAAGCTCTGTATCACTACTCCATTCATGTCTTGCCCTGCTAACCCCATTTCCCCACATAAGATGTGCCTTTTTTCCTCGTTTTGTGCTTTAGACCAGAACATCATGACAGGTGAGTTAGGAGGCATTTTGGTTTTGGGGGTTCTGTTTTCCTTTAACATTAATCAATTCATTTTCCCATTACAGAGTACTCCGAGAAATTGCCCCAGACAACTACCCCGCAAGACCGCCAAAATCTACCCAAACTCTAAACCGTAACCGAACCGTATTCAGCGGTAAGTTTTCCTGGGGGTCATTGTCATTGTCCAAGTGCAGTTTTCCTGATACGACCCCCCCTCGCATTTCGATGTTTATTACTGGGGGGGGGGGGGGGTTGCAGATCTAAAAGTTAAGCTCGACACTGTACGTTTCAA